>CM026210.1:27028160-27128160 GCA_014839995.1 Xenentodon cancila | reverse complement strand
TACACTTGCCGTTATTTCCGCGAGGCATCATAAACGTCTAACGTATGTTCTCACAGTCTGATCATTCTGAGCAGCATGCACGTCCAAAAGCTGAGCAAGTTTCTTCCTTTCATGCTGGTGCCATGAGTTGACCAGGCAAAGTATGACAGAAATATGATCACCATTATGATTTCATATTTTCTAAAATATAGCGATGAACTTCTGAGTAGGCTGCAAGTTGCAGTGCATGAAATGTTTTCCTTGGGGAAAGAGATTTTCTCCATCAACCTCTGATTCCAGGGACAAATGACAAAAAGAATGAGAAAACCATCCACTTCCCGTTTCACACCGAATGACCATAGACTGTACAAAACATAGACCAAGCACTCGGTCACATGACCCACTGATTCCTGAAGACTGGTTTTGAACAAACGCCAACCATCTCTATTCCGAGTAGACGCTCCTGAGGAACTAATTTGCTGTATCCGTCTGTACGACGGCGGAGCTGTCTCAGTCTCTGAGAAGGAGCTCCGCTGTCCGACCAGTATGTTGGTGGAGAAGATGGTTGGGGTTGCATCTTGAATGTGTACGCCCCTGATGGAGACCACTTGTCCTTTATAAAAAATAGCGCAGCCCTGGTGACTACAAAGGGAGAAGGAGTTGATGGGAGGAGACTTTAATTGTATATAGACTCAACAGAACGCAGACAAATGATAAACCCCTTTCTAAACTGGCAAGAGCTTTGTCAAATATGATAAAGGAAAGGGGTTTGGTAGATGTTTGGCGATCCCTGCACCCAAATGGTCATTCTTTGACATTAGAAACATACTGTTGCCCTTTACTTTTATTGAAAGTCATGGATGTGATTATCTATGTGAACTGACCACATCGGAGGAAAATGCAGTATGGAGCAAGACTCCTTTTCCACGTTTCACCCAGGACATAGCAAGTGCAATTGACTATTGGTAAGCTGTGCTGTTAACCATCACTAGGTGTCGCTATGCACACACAGAGGCTGTGAAACTTCTAACCGCCAGGAGCTGGAGTTTGTAGAGGTTTTACCTACAGTACTGGCCACATACAGTGTACATCCTGTCTAAAACACCAACTATTCAAGTATTGTAATTACCCTTATACCACATAACATAAATAGATCTTTTTAGAAATTCACCCATTCAACAGGCAGCACGGTGGCTTAGTGGTTAGCACTGTTGCCTCACAGCAAGAAGGTTCCTGGTTCGATTCCCGGCCCGGTGAGTCTTTCTGTGTGGAGTTTGCATGTTCTCCCCATGCGTGGGTTCCCTCCGGGTACTCCGGCTTCCTCCCACAGTCCAAAAGAAAAACATGCAGGGTAGGTTAATTGATCATTCTAAATTCTCCCTAGGTGTGATTGATTGTTTGTCTTGTATGTGGCTGGATAGATTGGCGACCTGTCCAGGTGGACCCCTGGCTTTCGCCTACTATGCGTCGGGATAGGCTCCGACAGACCCCCGTGACCCGGAAACGGATAAAGCAGGTATAGATAATGGATGGATGGACCCATTCAACAATATTCAGTGTTCAAAAAGGGCTGATTGTGTAAACAAGAAGAGCAGCATTGCACATACACTACGTTCATCCCAGTGTGTCAGGGTTCTTTCAATTAGAGAAGAAGTAAACAATGAAAAGCAGCATTTCAGTGGTGGACTGTAACTGTAACTGTAATAAGAAAATGTTGTGGCATAGCTTTTTATTGTCACAGTAGAAAAGTATTTTAATACAAAATACTGTGGGTATGTGGGTGCTAGTCGTTAGCCTCTCCAATGAGCTGCTGGGTTTGACACCATGGTAACCGGCAACACCGGAAAGAAAAGAGGCAACAAAATCAACTATCTGAGTTTCAAAGGAAAGATGTTGTGTGACAAAAAGATGCAACTCAGTTTGTAAATTAGATCTCTAATTAGCATAATTATTACTAGTATAATTCAAAGTATGCAGCCAGATTTCAAAAATGCTTTATATAAAAGGTTAATAAGATTTTAGTAAAACAGAGGACTTGTTCTAATAGATAAGTAGAAATTTTTGTTGTGGTGTAATATTGCCCTGTAAATATCAATATCTAGTAAATATCAAAGACTACAACACTGAACAGATGACTAGACGAGTATCATCTACAACCAGCACAAACTTCTTAATGTTTGCAATAAGTGACGTTTTAATCAAGAAAATAACGACCCACCATGTGACAGAGGATTCAGCTTTTCCCCACATTACATCCATTGGTTCTTAGGATGTCTTTTTTCTTCATTAACTTCATGTTAATAAGTATGTAGTGAAATGTGATTAGAATTCAAGAGAACATATAGATGAAAAACTAGGGAGTTTTTTTTCTTTCTTTTATTCAACTTGGCCAATGATGAAAGCCTGCTTGTTATTCTTCCACTGAGGATCTGATGCTGTCAGAAAAAAGAAATCAAACCCAGATGTCAGGCAGTCAGAGGTTATTGGAAGGCGCTTTAAATACCAAACACACACTCACAGATACCAATACCGCCTCTGATCTATGATTCATGTGCCCTTAGTTAAAGTAATGTGAAATATTTACAGCTGGTTGGACCTCGGGGTTGAATGACTAACCTCTTCGCTCTTATTTCTCAGATGAGAAGGATGCAGGAGGTGTTACAAGCAGATGGAGATATGGAAGGTGACACAGCAAAAAACAGGAGGACTAGATGTGGGAAGAAATGAGCCACATGACTTTAAGGTGAATTATTACTAATATTTTAACCTGTTATTTACTATTCATGTTAACCTTTTAACAATTTTTTAATGATGAAGAGTTGAAAAACCAACGTTTAGCAAAGTCTCCTAAGTTCTTCTGATGCATGAGTTATCTGTAATAATTACAGCTTTATCAATGTGTTATTTTTCAAATTTTCTACCTTTATATATATAGATTAATTTAAAAAAAAAGTGTCACCTTGTGGGCAAATCTTACATAACTTCTTAAACAGGGTCCAGGCCGGGATGCAGAGCTGCAGTCTTACACGCTTCTCTGCTGCGTCTCCAGGAACCGTCTGGCAATAAAAATATAGAAATAAACAATGTCATTGGAGATTCTAACGAGGCGCCAAGAAAAATAGAATGAGTTGATTCCCCGTCCTCCAAAAGTGATAGAGACGTTAATCAAAATAACCTCGTCAAAATAAAAACCAATACGCATTTAATGCGAACTAAAGACCGAAAAGTTAGATGCGGATTACTAAATATACGATCTTTAAGCTCCAAGTCTCTATTAGTAAACGATCTAATTACTGAGACCCGGAGTGACATTTTCTGCTTAACGGAAACGTGGCTCCAAGAGGAAGAGTTTGTTAGTTTAAATGAATCGACGCCGTCCGGTTACTTTAATTATCATATTCCTCAAATCACAGGTCGAGGTGGAGGAGTAGCGGCGATCTACGACTCCAGTCTTACAATAAAATCCAAACCTAAATGCGATTATAATACGTTTGAAAGCCTCACGCTTAGCTTAAAACTGCCGAGCTGGAAATCAGAGAAGCCAGTTTTGTTGGTGGTAGTTTACCGGCCTCCTGCTGGAGCTGGTCTGGAGTTTCTGTCTGAGTTCTCAGATTTCTGATCTGGTTTATTGATCAGTACAGATAAAGTCATCATAGTGGGCGACTTTAACATTCATATGGATGTTGACAACGACAGTCTTAAGTTGGCTTTTGATTCTCTTCTAGAATCGATGGGGATTTTACAAAAAGTTAACGAACCAACGCATTGTCTTAATCATACTCTTGATCTGGTCCTTGTCTACGGTGTAGAACCTGATCTGGTCCTCGTCTACGGTGTAGAACCTGATAATCTGTTAGTGTCGCATGTAAACTCCCTCCTATCCGACCACTATTTAATAACGTAGCGTTAATAACTGAGGAATTACTTTAGCAGGTGTCTATCCGATAAATCTATTACTAAATTTAGTGAGGCCATTGCTCTTCATCTTCATACAGAGGAACATAGTGAAGCAGTTGAGGGCTGTGACCTCGGTTCTACCTCTGCAGACGTTGATTTCCTTGTTGGTAGCACTGCAGATGTGTTGCACTCAGCTTTAGATGTAGTTGCTCCTTTGAGAAAGAGGGTCTCTAACCGTAGGAGCTGAACTCCCTGGTTTAACTCACATATTCGTATGTTAAAACAGAAAGTGCGTAAAATGGAAAGAAAGTGGTTCTCTTGTAGGTCTGTACATATTTATTATGCATGGAAAGATAGTCTAATAGTGTATAAAAAAGCGCTTCGCAAAGCTAGAACAGCCTATTATTCAGTGTTAATAAAGGATAATAAAAAAAACCCACATTTTCACTTCAGCACTGTAGCCAGGCTGACAAAGAGCCACAACTCTGTTGAGCCGTGCATCCCTGCAGCTCTCAGTAGTGAAGACTTTATATGCTTCTTATGGCCTCAGATAATGGATTAGTGTCCATACTGGTTCTGCTGGACTTTCGATAATGGGTTAGTGTCCATACTGGTTTTGCTGGACCTCAGATAATGGATTACTGTCCGTACTGGTTTTGCTGGACCTCAGATGATGGATTAGTGTCCATACTGGTTCTGCTGGACCTCAGATGATGAATTAGTGTTCATACTGGTTCTGCTGGACCTCAGTGCTGCTTTGATACTATAGATCACAGCATTTTACTGCAGAGACTAGAGTATGTTGTTGGGATTAAAGGGACAGCTCTAGATTGGTTTAAATCAGATCTGTCTGATAGATTCCAGTTTGTTCATGTTCATGAGGTTTCTTCAGTACAGACGAGGATCTGCTATGGTGTCCCGCAGGGTTCAGTGCTAGGGCCAATCCTGTTCAGTTTATACATGCAGCCCTTGGGAAGTTTTATCCGGAACCACGGCATTAATTTTCATTGTTATGCTGATGATACGCAGCTGTATCTGTCTATGAAGATGAAACAGAACCATCAGACAAACTTCAGATGTCTTAAGGACATCAAGGACTGGATGTCCACTAATATTTGGCTCCTAAATTCTAATAAAAACAGAGGTTGTTGTTTGTGGTCCAAACACCTCAGGAAGGGATTAGATGGTCTTGCGATGGCCTCCAGTAAAACTGTGAGAAACCTTGGAGTTATTTTGACCAGGATTTTTCATTTAAACAGAATATGAATCAAGTTTGTAAGACTGCGTTTTTCCACCTCCGTAATATCGCAAAGATTAGGAGCATCCTCTCGCAGAGTGATGCTGGAAAACTAATTCACATGTTCGTATCTTCTAGACTAGATTACTGTAACGTGTTGTTGGCTGGATGTCCAAGTAATTCTCTGAAGATCCTCCAGATGATCCCAAATGCAGCCGCGGGAGTGCTGACAGGAATGAACAAGAGAGACCACGTCTCTCCTATGTTCACTTTCCTCCATCGGCTCCCCGGAAAACTCAGAATCCAATTCAACATTTTATTACTTGCATATAAAGTCTAAAATGGCCTAGCGCTGCGATATTTACAAGACCTGATAGAACCGTACGTTCCTAATAGAGCTCTCCGTTCTCAGAGTGCAGGTTTACTCGTAGTTCCTAGAAGATCCAGATGTAGATCTGGAGGACGGGTCTTCTGCTATCAGGAACCATCACTCTGGAACCAACTTCCAGTTTGGGTGAAGGAGGCTGACACCACCTCCACCTTTAAAACCAAACTTCAAACGTTTGTGTTCAGTAAAACATCTAGTTGGTGTAAACTTTAGTGTGTCAGGACCAGTAGTCACAGCTGCAGCTGCAGGACCAGACCAGAGCAGCTGGTCTTCAACACAGCTTCATCCTGGATCTGCTGCTGTAGACCTGCTGCAGGGGGGCACCAACATGATCCACTGACTGGTGCCCTTCACCTCCTCTGTTTCTCTTTACCTTCTTCACCTCATTCCTCAGTTATTAACAGTATCTCATAAGTATAATTGTTCTCCATTGTTCTTGTAGTTTGTTGTGCTGGTCTGTTCCCACTTTTTCTCTTCTGTGCATGTCCTGCGGACCAGAACCTCAGGAGCTGCTTACTGACCTGCAGTTACACCCTCTGACCATCCCAGTGTACCTCCACCTGTCTGTGTAGATGTCTCTGTTGGATATCTGCTGACATCCTGACCTGCAGTCCTCATCTATGTGGATCACTAACTATCCATAAATCACCCATATACACAGAAGTCTTAGTTCTGTTGCTGATAGATAATGTTACTATTGTACCCTGTCTTGTACCTTTGACGGTGTGTCTGTGTCTCTATTCTCTCTCTACTTCCTGTTCTACCCGGCTGGTCTTCAGCAGGAGGGTCCCCCCTCATGATCCAGGTCCTGGTCCAGGTTTCTTCCCCCTTATGATCCAGGTCCTGGTCCAGGTTTCTTCCCCCTTATGATCCAGGTCCTGGTCCAGGTTTCTTCCCTCTTAAAGGGGAGTTTTTACCTGCCGTTGTTTATGTAATAACTGATCGGGGTCATGTTCTGGTCTCTGGAAAGATCCTGGAGACAACTTGTGTTGTAATAGATGCTATATAAATAAATGTTTTGAACATGTTTTGAACATGGCTGTCAACCAGGCTGAAGTGTGACTGCACTGCAGTGTACTGGTGAGGGCAGTTGCATTGGGTAAGGCAGGAATCTGAACCATCTCAAGACTGCAATGAAATATAGCAAGGCCCAGGGAGAAGAATGACACCATAGCTAGAACAACTAGCTAGAAGACCAGATGCCAAAAGGTCACAGCTGAATGCCGGCGCAGGAATTGGGACATCCAATGCCACTGAGTTGAGATGAGCTGTCATTCACTCTACAGAGCTCTTAAGTTGCCTTGGGTCAGAGAGCTGGGAAGCCTGGGAAGAGAGCCATCAAGCCAGTACATCACAGTTGCTGCTGAGAAAGCATCACAATGGCTGTGGATTAGGTGATCCATGGTTGACAAAAGCTACTTAGACACAAGTCGGTGACTGATCGCGCCTGGTTGGGTGGCCAGGGTGTATGACGTTGGACAACTCGAAACACCCAAGGACGGTCCTTGGGTGTTTCAGGGAGAAGGACCCCATGTTTAGTCGATGACAATGTGTCTAGGTTGCACCGACAGGCGTTTGTTGGATTAGATTAAGATGGTTAGCAGTACAGCAGAACGTGTGCAACACATCTACCTATACTACCAAAGTACTTTGTAGAACCTAGACATGGTTCTAGGGCACTATCTAAGTGTGGGCCTTTTCTCATATAGTACTGACCTCAACATGGAATAAATGCTGATTTCCCACTGAAGCTGAGATCTCACAGCATCTACTATTTTGCGGTGGAGTTGCTGAATGCGTCAAAAAGAAGAAACTGTGCAATCCAGTAAATAATTTGAGAGAGCTTTTTATTATGAATATGGCACCTGTAAGATGGCCTAAAAAGGTGTACAGAAGACAACCATGTATGTGACATGATCCTCTGAATGGATGAAAACCTAGAAAACATATAAAAAAACATAGCTTTAAAAATGAAGTATGTACATTTTCAGTTTTGCAGCGTATTTGCGGCAAATGAGCTCAAAAAGATGAGTATTGAAAACAATAAAAAGTAGCCAGGCACTCAAAGTTAGCAACAACTAGTCATGTGCTACTTCCCTTCTGTGCAAGGAAAAGAAATAAAAAACTGAAATGTACTTAGTTTTTGTTTGTTTGTTTTTTCAACATTTTAATTTGTTTGGATTTAGACTTCTATAACACTGTTAACACTGATAAGAGGTTCCCTCTTCCATATTTCAGCTATTGGCACCAAGTTCCTGATAAAATAATCTGTTTAATTGTACAAGAAATTGTTAAAAACACAGACACAGTTTCTTCACAGGTCAATGAAATGATATTTCAATATTTGTGAATCTTAAACACTATGTATTTGACAGCAGCTGTGATTAAGGTTTTAAAGATTTCACAAGATTTTCATTTTTGACATAAAACACAGAGAAAAAAACACTGAAACAGTTTGAACTGACTTTTCGGTTCAAGTTACATGTGGGTGTGTTTCCTGGTTCTGCAGTTAAGTGCTTTCCACCAGTGCATCATCCAGGTGGCCCCTGTTCCTCAGCAGACAGGGCGGTTGATCCAAACGGACAGGCGTGGTGAGCCTGGATGTGCCAGAAGGTTCTTTCCACTGTGAACTTGTGCGTGTTTAGGATGGGGGACTGAATCAAATAAAGATTTGACACATTTTACTGGGTTCCTTAGCTAGGGTGCTTGTTTTTTTAATGAATTGAGATTATAAGAATTTGAATTGCATTGGGCGATAAATGGATTTATAAGAGGATATAATTGGAATATGACTGGATAATAGTTGTACTCCATTCAACCTTTTTAATGTCTGTGTAAAGTAAATAAAAATAAAATAAATAAAAACTTTTATTCTGAATTGGTGCAATACAAATAAGCTGAACTGCAAAACTGAAGGATTTGTGTCTTGTTCTTACTTCCAAGCACTGTAGGTAGAAAATGACAAAGTCCAGGAACTTTTAAGTGCCCCACAAACACATTTAACTTCCATTCTGCCGGGCAACAGTGGGAACCAGTTAAATTACATTCCCCTCTTATTGTTTGTAATTTTTTGTAAAACGTGTCCATTTCAGTAGCAAGAAATTGACTCTTCACAGAATGTACAGCTGCAACAGCTTGTTTGTTCCTTTTTCTGATGTGTCTGTGGTCTGCATCTTTGTTGTTCCAACATCTTCTGTCCTCCCATCACCCTGTCTTGGGCTTGAAGGAATGGAAAGTATGGAAAAGAAATAAAAGCAGGGATCATCGGATGGAACGCTAAACACGCAGTTTAGTTTTCCAAAACGCCTGAAAAAATAGATTTACGGTGAGAAATATTCTTTTGCTTCTATAAATTTGTTTAAATTAGAATTCTTGCCCCTTTCTTTTGGACACTATTTCTTTTGTCCATTTCAGGAACATTTGCACTGGAAAAAAACACGTTTTGGAAGGAACCATTGAAATACACCCAATGCACACAAGAAACCCCAAGGAATTCTGGGAAAATGTTTCACATTTTCAGCCTTGGCTTTCATTGTTTCACAAGCTCAAGGAATATATTTAAAATCATTTTACAGACTTCTCCTTATAATTCTTCTCAATCCTCAGTCCTCCCAGAATTACTTAGCAACAAGAACATGGCTCAATAAATCTTTGCATTAGTTAAATAATCTTTTCATCTCTTAGAAAAAAGACAGCAAGATAAAGAGGCTTGAATAATACTACACCACAGCAAAAAGCACAGTAACAGAGTAGGATTAGAAAATAAAATATGATTATACAGAGACACAAAGGAGGTAAAGTCTTTTTCCCAGTTATTTTTTCCTCAAAGGCCACCAAACAAAATTTCACAACCTCCACTGGTTTCACTAAGACTGCAAACAGAGGGAACTAGAGAAGGAGATAAAGAGGTAAAGAGTTGTCATTTTTTAGGACGCAGTCATGAAGATCGCCACCCCTTTCCTCTCAACCCGCTTCCTCTCCTTCCCCAACACAGAGATAGAACACATAGAAGATAAGAATAAAAATAGTTACGGTAGCTCAGTATATACCGCATATAGTAAATACCCGCACGCACACGCACGTGCACGCGAGCACGCACACGCGCACGCACACACGCACAGGAGTTGATATGAAAGACGTTGACTGTCAGTGGCACAAAACACATTGGTAACACATTTTTACAGCTTAACAACACTGGGTAATAAGGATGATGAGATAGTAAAGACAAGGTTGTCAACTTTGAAGAGATGGACGATGTCATCATTTTATACTGTTTTAATTATTACTCATCTTTTCATTCTCTCTCGCGCGCTCTCTCTCTTTTTCCAAACTTAGAAGAACAGACTACAAATGAAAGGAAGTCACAGTGCATCAAATTTGAGAGATTTTTTTCTTTTTGCAACAAAGAATGGGAAATAAACTATGTACGACAACGATGATGACAAAGACAACACTGTTTTGAAATATGGGATTTTTTTCATTATTTAAAAAGAACAAAAAGTCATATTTCAGTTAATTCAATACTTTACAGATTGAGTGAAAATGAATGTCTGTATAATCTCCTTTTTGATATGTGTTCTCTGAATCACAGGGTCTGTGATGACGTGGAAGAGAGTCGGCTGTTGAGGAAACTCAGTCTTTTTTGGGAGGTGATTCTGTTTAGTAGGAGGAGCAGCAGGAGCGGCGTGGGGGGGGGTGGGGTGGCAGAACAGTGATCACACAGGAGCCAGTAAAGGGTGGCAACGTCCATACTGCTCACTAACAATTAAATGTGATATAGTTAGAAAACATAATAACTCTACATGGCTGTATATGTGTATATGCCCCTTGTGGTATAAATCAGACTGGAGAGGGTCGTTTAAAGTGAAACTTAAGGTCAGAAAACAATGAATGAATAAAAAGAAAGGAATTCCTCCTTAAAAAAGACAATGATTGGTGTACAAGTCTGTCACCAAGCTGAGGATTTTACTTTGCAGCCCCCCAATCAACCCAGTCGGTTGCACCACTGATGCTAAAAAAATGACATACAAATGATCAATGAAATATTGACCCGCTGGTTTACGTAAACTTTAACAAGTTAAAAAAAGACTGTGATGGGAAACGGTGTAGAGGAGGTGTGAGCAAACTCCTTGGATTAAAGAGAAACTTCGTAATATTTCGAATGTCAGTATTACCTGGCTGAAACAGTTTTTTATGTTTTATTTATTCACTTCTCTATTTTCTCAATGCTTGATTTGTAAGCTGAATCTGAGCTGGAATGCTGTATAAAAAGGAACAGATGATCTTTACAATCCTCTCATTTAAAAGACATTCTCAAAAACATTTCTTTCAAAAGAGTCACTAGACTTGTTGAAATTTGGAGTGCCACCTCCTCCAACAAGGAAAAAAGTTTCTTCTAAGCACTGATCACGTCAAGATGGCTAGGAGCAGCACTTCGTTTTTGTCTTTTACAAATTTCTATACTGACCTTAAAATACACACAATCAGCATCCTTAAAAAGATGCAACAGAAAAGTTATAGTATAAAAACTCTCCTTTAAGCTCCAGTGGAATCACGTGAATCTGAATTTTCTGAGGGCAAGAAGGCCTCCGTAACAATCATAACATCATGACAAGTAGTTATGTTTGTAGATCAAAATGAACACAATAAAAAAGATGATGGTGATGGAAAAAAGCAGAAAAGGGAGACACACTTCAGAGCCAATGATGTCTTCTACACCAGCTCAAATACAAAGTGCTAGCGTACAATCACCCCCCCACCCCCCCATGGAAACACAGTGCTTCAATGTCTTAATAAAAGATAGCATGTAAATAGTCTTTAATGTTACAAATACGTGGGCTAATCTCACACTTTGACACAGTTGCTGATTTTGGAAACACAGTAATGTGGTCTCAGATATTTTCCGTTAATCCTCCTTCCTCTTCAGAGCGGCCTGTGTGGTGTGGATCCCATTGCTGTACACTGGGAATGGTAGCGTTGAGAAAAGTCCCTCTGCCGTGGTGAAAACGTTGGCTGTAGTTGGCATTTGGCCAACCAGAGCACCATTACCGCCTGCGGGTGCTGGAGAGCCGACAAACTGACCGGCAGCTGCTGCGGCAGACATGTTCAGTCTTTGCACATGATGATAGAGCATCTCCATGGGCGTCTTAGGGTCCAGGCCGAATCCTGCATTTTCAACAAAGTTCATGGCGGCATTAGGGAGGAGGTTGCTTTGCGCCATTGCCAGAGTGACATCTGCTGGTGCATATCTGATGGTTCCAGTGGTGTAGACACGTGGAGCTGTTGTGTTGGTGGAAGCCAAAGTCCCTGAGACCCGGTGAACCAGTGGAAGAACCACATTACCAGCCTGCAAACACTGCAGCGCTTCGAGGTCACCAGAATACAGCAGTGAAGAGGAAGAGCTCAATGAGGATGAAGTAGAGGAGGAGGAAGAGGATGAGGAGGTGGTTGGAGTGCCTTGCAGCTTGTCCCGTGGGGATGCTGAGAGAGGAGGAGACAAAGGGTCTGAAGAGGACGTGTTGGAAGGAGATGCTAAACTTGCAACACTGGAAGAAGAGGAAGGGGCCAAGTTTCCATTGTAAGGGGTCTTCCTTACTCCTCCTGCTCCACCCTCCGTTCCAGGAGGGGTTAGGACAGAGTCAGGAATAACTACCTGTTGTGAATCTCCCTGCGGTGAAGGAAAAGTCTTGTGACTCCCTGGAGCAGTGGGCTTGGAGGTCATGCTGTACGGAGACTCGTTTCTGGAAATCTCTCTGTTGGGAGGATAGTTCCAGATGCTGCTGTCATTGTCAAAGTTGATTGGTTCTGTCATCTCGGTCTTGATCTTAAGAACCGAGGAGGTTGGATCTGTGCTGTTTGGAGAACCAGAGGTGGTCAGGCAGTGAGCGGATGCAACCCCTAAGGGGTCAACTTGTGGAGTGGTATCTTCTATTGCTGCAGGCTTAGGTGGGGTTATAGACAAACAGAGCCTCCTAGTTTGGGATCTTTCCCATTTTTGGACTTTTCTTCTTTTCCGCCTCTTCAGGAGGTTGCTATTGGTACGAGCACTGTTGCTGTCTTGTACTCCTGCATTTCCTTCCTCATTACCCTCCTCATCTGCATCCTCCTCTTCTTCCTCCTCTGATGAGGATGTTTGTGATTTGTTCATTTGTATTTCTTCTCCTTCTCCATAGTGCTCTACTTTGATATGAAGACCATCCAAATTACGGAGTTCACTGATGCTATTCATCCCCTCTAATCCTCCCAGTCCAGATAACCTTTCCAACCTACTTTCACCTCCTGGCATGTGGATGCCAGGAGGTGTTTGTCTCCTGGCATCTTCATGCTCCAACTCATGCTCTTGCTCTACGTCTGAGGTTTCCAGACTGTCATCACTCTCCTGGCTCTCAGGGTTACTTGAACTGTCTCCTTGTTCCAGACATTTCATTTCCTGCACTGAGGAGCAGTAGGATTGCCCAGGTTGCTGCTGACGTGTGCTTTCTATCTCTGGTTCCTTGCTGTATTCTGCTTGGTTGCCTGTCTTTCCTTCAGACTTTGGATTTTCATTGTCTGTGAGAAGAAAGAGTGAAGTTGGTTTAAAAAAAATCAAAACAAGACAGACACAGGTAGTTGAAGAAGAATCTGAATATAATAATACTCAGAATATTTCCACCTGTGAGAAGAAGTGTATTTTATACTGTATATCTGACATATTATAAGCCACACATTTATCAGTTTATGGATTTATTTACACAGTTAAACCTTACACTAAACCTATAAAAACAATGCTGATGGTAAAAAGTCAAATATTAAATATCAGATTTTATGGAGTTGAAAACGAAGCTCTTTTAAACAACCTCAATTAAAGAAAACAGTCCCACAGCTACTAAGTTTTCATAAACAAATGACACAGACATCATTTCTCTCATTTCTTCACAAAGGACATAGATAACAGTCTTTCCTTTCAAAATCACTGTCTTAATATTCCTGACTTTATAAATGTTATGTTGGTGTTTGGCATTTTCAAACGTTGACCAGTATTTTTCTTTTCCTGCCACAGTAGGCAGCCGGTTACCTCAGCTCACAATGGGTTCCTTGTTTTTACATATTTATTTTGTAGTTTTAAGCTTTTTTAACTGACTTCATTGGTCTCATTTCGTTGGCACTGGAACCTGTTATGGACCCACAAGGTTTCGTGAGAGTAGTAGCATGCCTTATACTCTTTTTGGGACTTTTCACGGGGCATTCCATCAATCCTCATGGGTGATGTAAGAACTTCTGGTGTACCTCCTGGTGTTCACAGAGACACGGATCACGGATCACGGATCACACACCAGACTCCAACTGGTGACAGCGGCCCGGAGCGCCAGGCAGAGTGGTAATAGGAGTGGAGGGGGACTAGCGATGTACGTTGATGAGAGGTGGTGTAACCCAGGACACATCACTGTGCACGAGCAGCGCCGTACCAACAACATTCTCGGGGTTTTCACATGTTATCGTCTTAACATCTCGGCCTCGGCCGACGCTACATCAGCCTGTGAGGACATTCACACTACTGTCTCTCAGTTCCAGTCGGCACATCCACAGTCCCTCGTTATTTCTGTGGACTTCAACCATGCCTCACTTCCTGCCACTCTCGCCACACCACCCTGCTTCCATCAAACCCCCTCTGTATGCTGCCTCTCTCTTCTCCTGATGCCGTGCTATCATCACCTCCACTCTCCCCACACCACCCTGTCTCATCCTCTTCTACAACAAAGCCAGCCACGTCTGGGTGTACAGGGGGCCATCAACGATTTTGTCAGCTGGTGTGAGACTAACACCCTGGGAATTAATGCCAGCAAGACAAAGTAGATGGTCGTTAGACTTCAGGAGGAAGTCACCCCACACCACATTGGTGACTTTTTATGACTCCGTTGTAGCATCCACCCGTTTCTATGCAGTGGTCTGCTGGGAGAGCAGATGCACCGCCAGGGACAGGGTCAGGATTGACCAACTGGTACGGAGGTCTGGCTCTGTGCTGGGATGTCCTCTGGAGTCTGGTGGTGGTGGGCAAGAGGAGGACGTTAGTGAGGCTCAGATCCATCAGGGACAACCCACATCAACCATCGCATGAGACTGTGGACGCGCTGAGCAGCTCCTTCAGAAACACCCGCTGCAGGAAGGAGGCTTTCACAAGTCATTTATCCTGACAGCAATTAGACTCTATAACGCATCTTAATGCCAGAAGTCACTTTGTCGCTTAACCTCCACTGTCATGTCTGGGTCTCTGGAAAGATCCTGGAGACAATTTGTGTTGTAATAGTGATAGGGTTAAAACTTTAACACACTCTTTGTTTAATCTCATTGTTATTTTACGCACTGTATACTGCTTGTCTTATAAGATATATGTACACGTCAGAGAATGTATCTTGTACAAGTTCCTTATCTTCATGTCATCTGTGACCTCCTTATTTTCAATATAAGCCTCAAGAGGCCACCAGGGGGGGGGTGGACAGAGACAAGAGCAGCGGAGATGTGCTGAGTTCTCTGTCCGTCCTCCGTGGTGATGTATGAAAACTTACTGAGTTGTCTTCCTTCTTTATTGTGTGTTTAATAAATGTTAGGTCATTTAAACCTGACAAATAGACGCTATATAAATAAAATGTTATTGAATTGAATTGAATTGAATATATATATATAATATATATATATATATATATATATATATATATATATATATATATATATATATATATATATATATATATATATATATATATATATATATATATATATATAGCGGCTGGGTAGCTCAGTTGGTAAGGTGCAGGACTGGCACACGGGAGGTCAGGCAATGAAACAGATGACATGCCGGCTCAGACGTCGCCCGGCCAAACAAGGTCTGCGTCAGGTGCTGGGGAACCAGAGCACCTTGATGAGAAGTGGGCTACTGGAACAAGGCGGAAATGGGCGAGATGCGATAATCCTAGTCAGAGGGGTTACATGCAGAGAATGCGGGCACAATGGTTACTTCGAAACCCACGGTCACAGTTGATGGCGAAACAACTAGTAGCTCAGTGTTCCAACATCCACAAACGGCAACTGCTATCACAACTTGAGATTGACGAGGTACAACACCAATGCAAGGTGAACACCTGCAAGGGGTTAACCAGGACACCAGGCCAGAGGGGAGGTTACACAACCTGTCCCTCCAGAGATTGGGTACCAAGCCCCAATAACGCTGAGCGAGGCAGCGAAGGACCTGAAAGATAAGATCATGGCGAGAATGAACACAAGGCAACCCCGGCAACGATTACCAAGATTAAGTGAAGCACCTTCTGAAAGTCTCCTGGACAATGTGAATGCAGCACTGACAGCGATCCCTACCACAACAATCACCGAGACCAATGAGCTGATATACACTTCAGCAGCAGTGATCCTGGAGATGCTTGGCTATAAGAGCAACCATGGGAACCATGAGAAACATGACCCACCATGGAAACGAAGGTTGGAGGTAAAAATCAAGGTGACACGGAGAGAAGTGAGTCAATTGACAGGAGCCCAGAAAGGTGCAATGAAAAGACCAGTACCCAAGAAGTACAACCAGATACCCATACCTGAAGCACTCGAAACTGCCAAACAAAGGCTCCAAGCCTTGGCTAGCCGCCTAAAGAGATACACTAGAGACAATGAAGCCAGACGAATAAACAGGCTGTTCGCAACTCAACCTGCAAAAGTGTATGCTCAATGGCAGGGTAATAACAGCAGAGCAGACCCACCAAGGCTGGAAACTGAGAGGTACTGGAAGAGCATATGGGAGAAGGATGCAGCACATAACAGCAGTGCTCAATGGCTAGTCTCCCTAAGAGAGGACCATCCTGACCAGCTGCATCACCGTGTGGTACGGATCCTGCACCGCAACCTGCCGCAAGTCTCTCCAGCGCGTCGTGAGAGCAGCTGAGAAGATTGTTGGTGTCTCTCTCCCCTCACTACAGGACATTTACAGCAGCCGTCTGACTCGCAAAGCCCTCAGCATTGTGAGAGAGAGATTGTGAGAGACCCCACCCACCCGTCACACAGCCTCTTCAGTCTGCTGCCATCAGGGAGGAGGTTGCGGACCCTCCGGGCCAGAACCAGCCGACTGAAGGACAGCTTCGTCCACCAGGCCGTCAGGACGCTGAACACTCTCCCTGCTCTTCCACCGTTTCCCTCCCTGCCCCCCCCCCTCACTCACTCTGATCTCAGTATCTGCACCAGGCACTTTTGGCAGAACTGGACCGCTTGCTTTGCACCATGTCACTTTAATCGAACCGAAAAACTGTTGTACAAATGTCATGTCATAACTTGTTTCTTGTCTCTTTTTAACTTGCACTTTGTGTTTAAAATGTATTTATTGTGTAGCACCGAGGGTTTGAGAGTAACGTAATTTCGATTCTCTGTATGTGTCTCACATGTAGTAGAATTGACAATAAACTTGACTCTGACTCAGAGTCTCAGGTATGAAAAACTGGACAGCACCGGGCCCGGACATGATCCAGGCCTACTGGCTAAAGACACTCACAGCACTCCATGAGCGCCTGGCAGCACAAATGAACCAGCTGCTAAGAGATGGGACTCACCCAGAATGTCTAACCGAAGGGCGAACGATCCTGATCCTGAAGGATCCCACAAAGGGTGCAGCCCCATCTAACTACCGACCAATAACCTGCCTCTCCACAACATGGAAGCTCCTGTCAGGCATCATTGCGACTAAGATAAGCAGGCACATGGAGCAATACATGAGCAAAGCACAGAAGGGCATAGGCAGAGATACCAGAGGAGCCAAACACCAACTCCTGGTTGACAGAACAGTCGCCTAAGACTGCAAGTCCCGAAATACCAACCTGTGCACTGCCTGGATTGATTACAAGAAAGCCTACGACTCGATGCCACACACATGGATCACTGAGTGCTTGGAGATGTACAAGATCAACAGCACTCTAAGGGCCTTCATTGCAAACTTGATGAACCTGTGGAAAACCACTCTGGAGGCAAATGGCAAGCCACTTGCACAAGTGTCCATCAGATGTGGCATATACCAAGGAGATGCGCTGTCCCCACTGCTGTTCTGCATAGGTCTGAACCCCCTAAGCCAAATAATCAACAAGACTGGCTACGGATACCGCCTCAGGAATGGAGCTACGATCATTCACCTCCTCTACATGGATGACATCAAGCTGTACGCTAAGAGCGAGCGGGACATAGACTCCCTGATCCACACCACCAGGATCTACAGCAACAACATTGGGATGTCATTCGGGCTTGAGAAATGTAGGAGGATGGTGACAAAAAGAGGCAAGGTAGTCCACACAGAAGGGGTCTCAGTCCCAGAAGGAACAATAGCAGACATTGAGGACAGTTACAAGTACCTTTGAATACCACAGGAAGGAAGCTCCTCACCATGCATGGTGGGTTCCACCCCAAATCCAGCACACTGAGACTGTACGCAAGCCGTAAGGAAGGAGGCCGAGGACTAGTGAGTGTGAAAGCCACTATCCGGGACGAAACTGCCAAGCTCCATGAATACATCAAGGACAAGGCCCAAACGGATGACGTACTCAGTGAATGCCTCAGACAATGGCAAGGTGAAGAAGTGCTGGAGGAGGAAGCATCATGGGAGGACAAGCCCCTACACGGGATGTACCATCGAACCATAACTGAAGTGGCTGATCTCAAGAAGTCCTACCAATGGCTAGAGAGAGCTGGCCTACAGGACAGCACAGAGGCACTCGTCCTGGCTGCACAAGAGCTGGCTCTGAACACCAGAGCAATAGAGGCCCAGATATACCACACCAGACAAGACCCAAGCTGTAGGTTGTGCAAAGAAGCACAGGAAACAATCCAGCACATAACTGCAGGGTGTAAGATGCTGGCAGGGAAAGCATACATGGAACGCGATAACCAAGTAGCGGGCATACTCTACAGAAACATCTGTGTGGAGTATGGGCTGGAAACCCCAAGGTCAAAATGGGAAACACCTCCTAAGGTGGTGGAAAATGACAGAGCAAAGCTCCTGTGGGACTTCCAGATACAGACAGACAGGATGGTGATGGCAAACCAACCAGACATCGTGGTGGTAGACAAAGGGCAGAGGAAAGCCGTGGTGGTGGATGTGGCAATACCAAGTGATGGTAACATCAGGCGAAAGGAACACGAGAAGCTTGAGAAATACCAAGGGCTTAGAGAGGAGCTGGAAAAGGCCTGGAAGGTGAAGGTGACAGTAGTGCCCGTGGTGATCGGAGCACTCGGGGCAGTAACCCCCAAACTGGAAGAGTGGCTGCAGCAGATCCCCGGAACAACCTCAGACATCTCAGTCCAGAAAAGTGCAGTGTTAGGAACAGCAAAGATACTGCGCAGAACCCTCAAGCTCCCTGGCCTTTGGTAGAGGACTCGAGCTTAGAAGGGACACCACCCACGGAGGGTGAGGAACGAATTTAGTTATATATATATATATATACATATACATATATACATACATAGTTGCTCCTTTACATGTTGTGAGTTTTGGTGGTCTGCGCATTTTATCAAAGTTCTGCTCTGTTCTTTCCCCCAACATACCTGAATTTTCTTTAGAATCAGACTCAGATTCTGAGGTTTCAAAGGACTCAGAAGTTTTGTCTGGCAGGTTTGGCAGCTGGGAGATGTCCATCAGTGTTTCTTTGTACTCTGAGTTGCTGTGAAGAAACACAGAACATTTGTTAGTGGCAGAAGCAACTTTTACTTTTACAACTTTTAACTTTTACAGATACAAAGTGTATATATAAATGCGTTCATCATAAATCACTAACTGCCACTAACAGCAGCATTAAAAATAACATTCGGAGAGCAGTAGATACAAGACTGTCACTGAGTAAATTTACATGCAGCAACGTTCCAACAGGAACTCAGTGAAGACTTTCTTCTGAATAAGATGTGTTTTTTCCTTATTTCTTCCCCTCCTTTTTTTTCTTTCCTTCCAACAAAACATGACAGAGATGGAACAAAAGGAACCATACAAGATAGTACAGGAGAGGGCAGGGCATTAAATCACAGCCGTATCAGTGGTGTAGAAGTGAATAACTGATGTTGCTGGACTCAAAAAGCAAAAACCATCAACTGCATTCTGTCATACTCACTGGATATGCATAGTGTGTGTGTGTGTGTGTGTGTGTGTGTGTGTGTGTGTGTGTGTGTGTGTGTGTGTGTGTGTGTGTGTGTCACAATGTTAACAGGCAACAGGAGAATGTAAGGGGCTGAAGTTACAAAGTTCAACACTCTTTATCACCATAAAGATGATTATTTATGATATTCATGAGGTAGGTGGCCTAAACGTCGCACTAATGGGAGCAAATGTACTAAAAATAGATCATTTATACTGTGAGGTAAGGTCGTTTTTACAAAGAATATTTTTCCCATTATTTATACTAGTAGGTTTGTTCAGCGGTAGGGATTGTCAGGTGTGTTCAGTGGCAGATTGAACATGACGTCAGACAGCCCTGGTAGCTCACTCCTAAATGTCGACCTTTTATGGAAACATGGCGATGCCAGATTCTACCGCTCTGAACAGTTTCCAGCTTGTTCAGGTGGACTGAACAACACTAAGCAGTAGGAAGGCAGGAGGACAGTTTGTATTTATTAATGGTAGATGGTGTAACTCCGGGCACATCACTATTAAGGACATTGAGTTGTTGGTGGTCAACATGGCACCTTGTTACCTGCCAAGAAATTCTCCCAGTGACCGTGGTTGCTGTGTATGTATCCCCATCTGGTAATGCAAATGCAGCATCAGCACCATCCACTCACTGGTAAGCACGATGCAGACACCGAGCCCACAGGCACTGCTCCTCATTTCTGAGGTTTTAATCATGCTCCTCCATCTGCCCGTCTCCCAACTGTTGTCATATGTCAAACCAGAGACAACAAAATACTGGAATAATTTTATGCCAACACCAAAGAGGCAAACAACCCCTCACCCCTCTTTCTTCTGGAAAGATCAGACCACATCCTTTTTCACCTGATGCCTGTGCAGACCCCCTTGTAAAAAGGCAGCCAGCTGTCACCTGCACAGTGAGAAGATGGTCCACCGAGGACGAAGAAGCTTTGAGGGACTGTTTCAAGACAACTGTATGGTCAGAACTCTGTGACCCTCATGGGGAGGACATAAAGGCTAAAGGATGATGTTATTACATTAACTCTTGTGTAGAGAGCAAAGTAACCACCAAGACTGTAAGGTGTTTTTCCAATAACAAGCCATGGATTTATCCTGACAAAAAGGCTTTCATGAAGGACAAGACGAGTGCTTTTAGGTCAAAAAACAAGGAGAAGCTGAAGGTTATCCAGAAAGAGCTCATATAAGAAAGTTTTGAGCAGACTCCATCTGGTCAGCAGACTCTGGTCCTCCAGGGCAACTGCTAGGGACTTTTAATGACACTGTTGTGGCATCAGCTATTCTCGTTGTTGTGGTTTGCTCCAGAATAATCCGAACGGAGCGCTTCAGAAGGCCACCACCCTGGACATAATCACAGTGTTCAGTGAGCGAGATGATGAACTCCACCCTTTGAAGGACTGATCAGCTCCTTCAGTGACAGGCTCCTTCATCCTACATCCGTGCACAATTGGCTCTGCTCCCAGCAGATCACCCACCCAGCAACAGCACTTTCAGCTGTAACTGTTTAGTAAAGCCGGGTGTCTGAGGTGAACAGCGTGAACAGGAGTGGTGAGAGTACAGTCCCCTGTGGTGCTCCTGTGCTGCTGACCACCTGGTCAGACACACAACCATTCAGTCTCACAAACTGGGGCCTGTTTGGCAGATAAACAGTTATCCAGGTGTATGTGGAGGTGTCCATCTGTGTCTGGATTCTGTGTTCTGGATGTTCGTACGTTGTAATGCAGCTTGGACAGTGTTAGATGCACTGGAGCAATCTAAGAACATGATCCTCTCTGTACTGCCGGCTTTGACCAGATAACTGGTGGTTCATTAAAGAGCGTCATGTCATTTTATTTTTATAGCACATTAAATCAGCCTCAGCTCACTGAAGTGCTATACAAGCTGAAGCAAAGATAAATGGAGCCTTGTGACACCCCACCGTTAAGTGGGGACACAGATGAGGAAAACTGTCAAATATGACGGGAAGCAGCTACGAACTGTGCCTAAATTCCCACATGTTTCTAGCTGTGATAAAAAAGGATCATGATCTGCTGCGTAGGCAGCACGGTGCCTTAGATGTTCATTCCAATTGCCCGTCGGTGTGAGCGTGCACGGTTGTTTGTCTCTGTATGTGGCCCTGTGATGGACTGGTGACCTGTCCAGGTGGACCCCTGCCTTTCGCCTGCAATGTGTCGGGATAGGCTCCGATAGACCCCCATGACCCGGAGACGGAATAAGTGGGAATAGATAATGGATGAATCTACTGCGTCAAAGCAGGCAGTGAGATCCAAAAGTACCAGAACAGCAGACAAAAGCCCATCTTTAAAGACTCTTAGCAGTGCTGTTTCTGTGCTAGGAAACAACCTAAAACCAGACTGGAATTTCTCCAAAATGCCATTATAGTCAAAGTATTATTATATTTTTTGGTTATAAACTACCTATTCTAAAATAAAAAGAAAGCTGTCTTGTAGTGTGAAAGAACAGAAGTGTCAAGATTCGGCCATATATATATATATATATATATATATATATATATATAAAAAAAAAACTCGTTCCTCACCCTCCGTGGGTGGTGTCCCTTCTAAGCTCGGGTCCTCTACCAGAGGCCAGGGAGCTTGAGGGTTCTGCGCAGTATCTTTGCTGTTCCTAACACTGCACTTTTCTGGACTGAGATATCTGAGGTTGTTCCGGGGATCTGCTGCAGCCACTCTTCCAGTTTGGGGGTTACTGCCCCGAGTGCTCCGATCACCACGGGCACTACTGTCACCTTCACCTTCCAGGCCTTCTCCAGCTCCTCTCTAAGCCCTTGGTATTTCTCAAGCTTCTCGTGTTCCTTTCGCCTGATGTTACCATCACTTGGTATTGCCACATCCACCACCACGGCTTTCCTCTGCCCTTTGTCTACCACCACGATGTCTGGTTGGTTTGCCATCACCATCCTGTCTGTCTGTATCTGGAAGTCCCACAGGAGCTTTGCTCTGTCATTTTCCACCACCTTGGGAGGTGTTTCCCATTTTGACCTTGGGGTTTCCAGCCCATACTCCACACAGATGTTTCTGTAGAGTATGCCCGCTACTTGGTTATGGCGTTCCATGTATGCTTTCCCTGCCAGCATCTTACACCCTGCAGTTATGTGCTGGATTGTTTCCGGTGCTTCTTTGCACAACCTACACCTTGGGTCTTGTCTGGTGTGGTATATCTGGGCCTCTATTGCTCTGGTGTTCAGAGCCTGCTCCTGTGCAGCCAGGACGAGTGCCTCTGTGCTGTCCTGTAGGCCAGCTCTCTCTAGCCATTGGTAGGACTTCTTGAGATCAGCCACTTCAGTTATGGTTCGATGGTACATCCCGTGTAGGGGCTTGTCCTCCCATGATGCTTCCTCCTCCAGCACCTCTTCACCTTGCCATTGTCTGAGGCATTCACTGAGTACGTCATCCGTTTGGGCCTTGTCCTTGATGTACTCATGGAGCTTGGCAGTTTCGTCCCGGATAGTGGCTTTCACACTCACTAGTCCTCGGCCTCCTTCCTTACGGCTTGCGTACAGTCTCAGGGTGCTGGATTTGGGGTGGAACCCACCATGCATGGTGAGGAGCTTCCTTGTCTTAACATCTGTGGTCTGTATCTCTTCCTTTGGCCACCTTATTATTCCTGCAGGGTATCTGATCACTGGCAGGGCGTAGCTGTTTATTGCCCGGGACTTGTTCTTGCCATTGAGCTGGCTTCTTAGGACCTGCCTTACTCGCTGGAGGTATTTGGCTGTTGCCATTTTCCTTGTAGCCCCTTCGAGGTTACCATTTGCCTGTGGTATTCCAAGGTACTTGTAACTGTCCTCAATGTCTGCTATTGTTCCTTCTGGGACTGAGACCCCTTCTGTGTGGACTACCTTGCCTCTTTTTGTCACCATCCTCCTACATTTCTCAAGCCCGAATGACATCCCGATGTTGTTGCTGTAGATCCTGGTGGTGTGGATCAGGGAGTCTATGTCCCGCTCGCTCTTAGCGTACAGCTTGATGTCATCCATGTAGAGGAGGTGACTGATCGTAGCTCCATTCCTGAGGCGGTATCCGTAGCCAGTCTTGTTGATTATTTGGCTTAGGGGGTTCAGACCTATGCAGAACAGCAGTGGGGACAGCGCATCTCCTTGGTATATGCCACATCTGATGGACACTTGGGCAAGTGGCTTGCCATTTGCCTCGAGAGTGGTTTTCCACAGGCCCATCGAGTTTGCAATGAAGGCCCTTAGAGTGCTGTTGATCTTGTACATCTCCAAGCACTCAGTGATCCATGTGTGTGGCATCGAGTCGTAGGCTTTCTTGTAATCAATCCAGGCAGTGCACAGGTTGGTATTTCGGGACTTGCAGTCTTGGGCGACTGTTCTGTCAACCAGGAGTTGGTGTTTGGCTCCTCTGGTATCTCTGCCTATGCCCTTCTGTGCTTTGCTCATGTATTGCTCCATGTGCCTGCTTATCTTAGTCGCAATGATGCCTGACAGGAGCTTCCATGTTGTGGAGAGGCAGGTTATTGGTCGGTAGTTAGGTGGGGCTGCACCCTTTGTGGGATCCTTCAGAATCAGGATCGTTCGCCCTTCGGTTAGCCATTCTGGGTGAGTCCCATCTCTTAGCAGCTGGTTCATTTGTGCTGCCAGGCGCTCATGGAGTGCTGTGAGTTTCTTTAGCCAGTAGGCCTGGATCATGTCTGGGCCCGGTGCTGTCCAGTTTTTCATACCTGAGACTCTTTCTTGGATGTCTGCCACTGTGATGGTGACTGGTTTCTGCTCCGGGAGGTTGCTGTGCTCCTCTCTTAGGGAGACTAGCCATTGAGCACTGCTGTTATGTGCTGCATCCTTCTCCCATATACTCTTCCAGTACCTCTCAGTTTCCAGCCTTGGTGGGTCTGCTCTGTTGTTATTACCCTGCCATTGAGCATACACTTTCGCAGGTTGAGTTGCGAACAGCCTGTTTATTCGTCTGGCTTCATTGTCTCTAGTGTATCTCTTCAGGCGGCTAGCCAAGGCTTGGAGCCTTTGTTTGGCAGTTTCGAGTGCTTCAGGTATGGGTATCTGGTTGTACTTCTTGGGTACTGGTCTTTTCATTGCACCTTTCTGGGCCCCTGTCAATTGACTCACTTCTCTCCGTGCCACCTTGATTTTTACCTCCAACCTTCGTTTCCATGGTGGGTCATGTTTCTCATGGTTCCCATGGTTGCTCTTATAGCCAAGCATCTCCAGGATCACTGCTGCTGAAGTGTATATCAGCTCATTGGTCTCGGTGATTGTTGTGGTAGGGATCGCTGTCAGTGCTGCATTCACATTGTCCAGGAGACTTTCAGATGGTGCTTCACTTGGTCTTGGTAATCGCTGCCGGGGTTGCCTTGTGTTTAGTCTCGCCATGATCTTATCTTTCAGGTCCTTCGCTGCCTCGCTCAGCGTTATTGGGGCTTGGTACCCAATCTCTGGAGGGGCAGGTTGTGTAACCTCCCCTCTGACCTGGCGTCCTGGTTCCCCCATGCAGGTATTCAGCTTGCATTCGTCAATCTCAAGTTGTGATAGCAGTTGCCGTTTGTGGATGTTGGAACACTGAGCTACTAGTTGTTTAGCTGTCAACTGTGACTGTGGGTTTCGAAGTAACTATATATATATATATATATATATATATATATATATATATATATATATATATATATATATATATATATATAACTATATATAACTAAACTCGTTCCTCACCCTCCGTGGGTGGTGTCCCTTCTAAGCTCGGGTCCTCTACCAAAGGCCAGGGAGCTTGAGGGTTCTGCGCAGTATCTTTGCTGTTCCTAACACTGCACTTTTCTGGACTGAGATGTCTGAGGTTGTTCCGGGGATCTGCTGCAGCCACTCTTCCAGTTTGGGGGTTACTGCCCCGAGTGCTCCAATCACCACAGGCACTACTGTCACCTTCACCTTCCAGGCCTTCTCCAGCTCCTCTCTAAGCCCTTGGTATTTCTCAAGCTTCTCGTGTTCCTTTCGCCTGATGTTACCATCACTTGGTATTGCCACATCCACCACCACGGCTTTTCTCTGCCCTTTGTCTACCACCACGATGTCTGGTTGGTTTGCCATCACCATCCTGTCTGTCTGTATCTGGAAGTCCCACAGGAGCTTTGCTCTGTCATTTTCCACCACCTTGGGAGGTGTTTCCCATTTTGACCTTGGGGTTTCCAGCCCATACTCCACACAGATGTTTCTGTAGAGTATGCCCGCTACTTGGTTATGGCGTTCCATGTATGCTTTCCCTGCCAGCATCTTACACCCTGCAGTTATGTGCTGGATTGTTTCCGGTGCTTCTTTGCACAACCTACAGCTTGGGTCTTGTCTGGTGTGGTATATCTGGGCCTCTATTGCTCTGGTGTTCAGAGCCTGCTCCTGTGCAGCCAGGATGAGTGCCTCTGTGCTGTCCTGTAGGCCAGCTCTCTCTAGCCATTGGTAGGACTTCTTGAGATCAGCCACTTCAGTTATGGTTCGATGGTACATCCCGTGTAGGGGCTTGTCCTCCCATGATGCTTCTACCTCCAGCACCTCTTCACCTTGCCATTGTCTGAGGCATTCACTGAGTACGTCATCCGTTTGGGCCTTGTCCTTGATGTACTCATGGAGCTTGGCAGTTTCGTCCCGGATAGTGGCTTTCACACTCACTAGTCCTCGGCCTCCTTCCTACGGCTTGCGTACAGTCTCAGTGTGCTGGATTTGGGGTGGAACCCACCATGCATGGTGAGGAGCTTCCTTGTCTTAACATCTGTGGTCTGTATCTCTTCCTTTGGCCACCTTATTATTCCTGCAGGGTATCTGATCACTGGCAGGGTGTAGCTGTTTATTGCCCGGGACTTGTTCTTGCCATTGAGCTGGCTTCTTAGGACCTGCCTTACTCGCTGGAGGTATTTGGCTGTTGCCATTTTCCTTGTAGCCCCTTCGAGGTTACCATTTGCCTGTGGTATTCCAAGGTACTTGTAACTGTCCTCAATGTCTGCTATTGTTCCTTCTGGGACTGAGACCCCTTCTGTGTGGACTACCTTGCCTCTTTTTGTCACCATCCTCCTACATTTCTCAAGCCCGAATGACATCCCAATTTTGTTGCTGTAGATCCTGGTGGTGTGGATCAGGGCGTCTATGTCCCGCTCGCTCTTAGCGTACAGCTTGATGTCATCCATGTAGAGGAGGTGACTGATCGTAGCTCCATTCCTGAGGTGGTATCCGTAGCCAGTCTTGTTGATTATTTGGCTTAGGGGGTTCAGACCTATGCAGAACAGCAGTGGGGACAGCGCATCTCCTTGGTATATGCCACATCTGATGGACACTTGTGCAAATGGCTTGCCATTTGCCTCCAGAGTGGTTTTCCACAGGTTCATCGAGTTTGCAATGAAGGCCCTTAGAGTGCTGTTGATCTTGTACATCTCCAAGCACTCAGTGATCCATTTGATCTATATATATATATATATATATATATATATATATATATATATATATATATATATATATATATATATATATATATATATATATATATATATATATATATATATATATATATATATATATATATATATATATATATATATAGATCAAATGTATGGCAGCACGGTGGCTTAGTGGTTAGCACTGTTGCCTCACAGCAAGAAGGTTCCTGGTTCAATTCCCAGACCGGTGGGTCTTTCTGTGTGGAGTTTGCATGTGCTCCCCGTGCTTCCGTGGGTTCCCTCCGGGTACTCCAGCTTCCTCCCACAGTCCAAAAACATGCAGGTTAATTGATCATTCAAAATTCTCCCTAGGTGTGAATGTGCGTGTGCATGATTGTTTGTCTTCTATGTGGCCCTGCGATGGACTGGCGACCTGTCCAGGTGGACCCCTGTCTTCCGCCTACTATGCGTCGGGATGAGCTCCGACAGACCCCAGTGACGGATTAAGCGGGAATAGATTATGAATGGATATATATATATATATTTAAAAAAGACTGTCATGATTTGCCTTTTTGAGGAGGGGCTACACAACAGCATATTTAAAGGCAGCCTGAACACAGCTGGACCTCAGAGATGAAGATATGAGGTCAACAACACATGGTCTTACACTAAAAATGCATCCTTCAAGAGCCAAAAGGGGGACACTGTTGAGAGGACAGTGAGAAGGGCAATTACAGTTAAAGAGGAGTAAGACACCAGATTAAAATTCTCAGGCTAAAGAACAAGTAGAAAATGATAAAGGATCGAAAAGAGAAGAAGAGAAAAGAGACCTAATACAAGCAATGTTGTTTTTAAAAAACTGAATAAATCTAACATGAAGCATCTGCATCCTAGTGGCAGGGACTCAGAAGAGGGTTAAGAACTCAAGAAGAAACTGAGGTTTGTCAGAATTATTTGATACGTGATTCGATAAAAATGTGTTTTTGTCGCTTAACAGCCCTCTAGTAAACCGTTTCCAGGATTCTCTGAGAGATTTGAAGATGATCCTTTTTATATTTTCTTTTAGTGCCTCTGCAGATGCATCTGAGAGTGCGGGTGGTCTCATTTAACCACGGCTCAGTAGTGGGCTTGGAACCCTTACCATAGTAATTACCATAGTAATTACCATAGTAATTACAATAGTAATTACCATAGTAATTACCATAGTAATTACCATAGTAATTACCATAGTAATTACCATAGTAATTACAATAGTAATTACCATAGTAATTACCATAGTAATTACAATAGTAATTACAATAGTAATTACCATAGTAATTACCATGGTAATCCCTTACAGAGAGTCCTGGGAGGTGAGATACTTTAGAGGGGTTTACCATGATTTGTGATTCACCGCCATTCCAGGCTTTTATTTTGGTTCCCCAGTTCCTGCCTTCTCTCCCTCATGCCATCAGCTTTACTAATCAAGATCAATTAGTGACGTCACCTGTGCCTCCCCTCAGCGCTTATTTACCTGGTCTCTCTATTTGCAAACTGCCAGATTGTCTGCCTTTTTGCAGTCCAGCCATTCTGCTTTGCTTTCTTTTTCTTTTTCTCTCTTCTCTACAGCTCATCAGTGTTTCCAGATGTTTGATAGTTATTGTATTTGTATGCTGATTTTTACTTCTGTATGATGTACGCTCAATAGTTGGAAGTCTATGATAATATCACAAACTCTCTTAAGAAGTGAGTATTTCTTCTTCTCTGTTATTGACTGTTCGTCTGACTTCTCTCTCACACCGTCACACCTCTTTAGCGCCACGCCATCAGCAAACTCATTTCTCATTTGCTGCTGTTGTTGCGTATGATAATTTTACATGAAGTACGGTAGTTTCAGGTTCTGTGATATTTTAGTTTTGGTACTTTGAAACACCTGTTCATGAATACTTAGTTTGGAGCAAGAGGAGGACTTACTGTGCCCAGGATTCATAACATCCACCAAGTGAGATGTTTGGTGATTCTTAGCCATGCCTTGGCTGTCCATGTGCGCATTCCTACTATGCCATGGTTATTAATTGCCTGGAGGATATTTCCCTGTTTTCATCTGGATATTATGGATGCTGGTGTCAGGTCTTGTCAAGGACTGTTGCCACATTTGTTCCTGAGGAGCCACTCTGGGGATTTAAGGATTGTCTCATCACTTGGATTCAAACTCCCTAACCAGATGTTTGGACTAACAACATGAATATTAAAATCACAGACAATTTAAAAAGTCATGCTAACCTCCCGGTCCGCACATTTTGGTGAATAATGTCTCAATGGACATGGAGTCCAAGTTTGATAGTCCCCAATTCAGAACTGGAAAATGTGTCAAATAAAAAATGCTGGCAATAGTTTAAACATTGATACCAGCCCCCCTCATCTGCCGACTGTCCAGGGTGAGCTGAGGAATGAACAAGGAGGTAGAAGTTCAGAAAATGGAGTGGACTCAGCTTGAACCCAGGTCTCTGGGATGAACACACATCTAATGCCCAGGAGGTAAGGAGGTCGTTCAGGACTACTTTGTTTTTTTGTTGTAGTTGTTGGATTCTGGTGATATAGCATTAACTGAAGCCAAACAAATAAAAATATTCTTGTGGTTATGCAGGTTCTGATAATCGGTGACAGGTGCTGAATTCTACACCGTGGCAGATCAAGCTTCCCCAGAGAACAGGTTCCTCCACTGACCAATGAGCGGGCTCGGAGCCGGGCGAGCAGGGACCACAGGTTCAATCCCTTGAAGACCCAGTGGTCATGAGATCAGTGTGTCCTAATAGAAAGAGACAAGGATCAGTCCCGTCTGGACGATCTGTGTTCTGCATCTGTGCTCCTGTTCAATCTCTGCAGTTGCCTCTGCAGCTGATTGCTAGAGACAGGCAGGCGGGAGGAGGAGCTGGAGATGCTGGGGTCCCAGGATCTCATTCTGACTCACCCCCTGAAGGCTATTTTTTTTCTGGCTGAGGAGCTTTTTTTTTGGTTCCTGGTGATCCAGTGATTGGTTTTGAGGAAGTACCTCACTGTTCTGGTGGGATGATGTTATATAGCCAGTCACACACTGAGTCCTGTCACTGATGTCACCTCCTGTGGCTCACAGTCCATCTCAGTCTGTAGCCTCCAAACTCCCCTGCAGAGTTTCTTCAGCTTCCTGTGTTCACCTCCTAACAGTCCTTTTGGTCAGAGGTTGTCTCCGGATGATGCGTTTGTAGGTGGAGGAGAGTAAGACCAGATTATGAATTGCCTTGCTGAGAGCAGGTGGTGCAGAACCAAATCCAATGTTTTTTTTTCCTCTGGAACATTTGACAAACTGTTGAAGCGTTGGAAACATGGCAGAGAGAGACGTGTTTGAAATCACCAATGACGACTAGAAACACGGATGTTATCAGGGATTGCATTTGGAAGCGCTGGTTTACTTCCGGCCTCTCGCTCTGCTTTGTTCCCGCTCTACATCTATGACGTCTCCTCTTCAACTATAAGGGGTTATGGGGGGTCGCAGTCTGGGTTTAATTTGGCTTTGTGATATCTCCATCAGCTGCTTCTGCTTTATAAAGGTCATCATGTAGGTGTTATGAAATGAAAAAAAAGCAAAAGAGGAAATCCCTCAAGCAGCACAAGACCGAAACTGGGATGAGAACTAATTCAAAAACCATTGATATTAATGCTGAGGCTTTGTTGGAAAAACTAAAAGAATTGTAAAAATCTAGTAACGATCAAGTGCTACTGAAGCAAGCTGCCACCACGAGCAGCACTGATCCTGAATGTTAAATGAAGAATAATGACGCAAGTCAACGTGGACCTTTTTGATTGAATAAGTGATAATTCAAATAGTTTTTTTTCTTTGCTACAGTTTCTTTTTGTATATTTATTCAATTTGTACTATTCATGGTTGAAAGGGCTTTATCTAAGTTAATGTTTTCAGAGTTGAATGTGTGCATTGAGGGCTTCGTAAAGAAAAGAAAAATTTACATTTCATTAATACCTTGAGAATTGCTTCTTTATGGATATTTAAATTTGTTTTCATAGTTATAATATATAGTTTTGTTCTAATTTAGTTTTGGATTGATTTTCCTTTTTATAAATTTTACATTTGTGTTTCTTCATTCTGCTCTTAATAAGTCTCTTAATATACATCCGCTTCAGCATAACAAACACTGTCGCCCTGTCTCGTTAAGTCCTTTCAGCGTCATTCAGAGCAGTCACGCCGCACACATACAGACATTATTTTTCAGTCATTGCACCAAACTTAGTAGGAATATTTTTACCATGTTCTCAAGTTTTGATTTGTGCTGTACTGTGAGAATGCCCAACTAAGCTGCCAGTCCATATTTCATTTTGCTTCCCAACTCCGCAGATTAAAATGTAGACATGACATCTCAAACTGATGTGTGAGTGGAAGTGCCACCTTAAACTTTACTTCCCACATTTAGTCTACATGGCGTTTCTATTTAAAATGGTCAATAACATTATCAGTAATCAATACAAGGTTGTGGGCATTAATTTCTTTAAGGTCAAATATCACCTTTTTGATGTTAACCATTAAAAAACAGATAACTGTCACATCAGAATTTAAAGGAACTATTTTCACCCCGGTGTACTGAGGTCAGTCGCCCTTAAAGAGCAAACTCGAGATGACCAGTTCAGGCTGTGATCTTTTAACATGGCATGACTACCGAAGTGGATTTAAGTCTGACCTGAGGACGTAGTTGATCCAGATGATGTTCTTCTCACTGGAATTCTTGGCGTTGACAGCAATGGTGGCACTGGACTGGATCCAGATGTAACCCCCATTTTTCTGGATCCACCGGTAATACTTAGTCACACACTGACCTTTATTCATCACTGGGGAGAAGGAGGAGAGACGGGAGAGAGACAAATGGAGATTTGAAGAAATGTATTATTTCACTTAATATTTATATATTTGTCTTTTTAAGTCAAGTCACACGATCACCGTTTCCAAAGGAAACCTGGATGAGCGGTGCCTGGCTGTTTCACTCGTGAACACGGCAGCAACAACTGCCAATGTCTTCGTGTTGAATGTGTGTGTCTGCAGGGTTTCTGTGTTCCAAAACGTGTGTAACACTACCACCAGGGCATTTCCTCTGAATTGAATTCACACATTAGAGTCTTGCATTTTAACGATAGAAAGGGTAATGATGACCAGACTAAACAAAACGTCCACCCAGCCATCGGTGAAGATCCTCCCTGCCAAGTAACGGTTTGTCTCAACCCTCTGATTCTGTAATATAAGCAGCGGTGGAGATATGCCAAAGACCAACTATTAAACATTGGTGTGTAACAAGCTTTCATTGCTCTCCGGCTAAGAAAGTGTACACAAAAACAATAAACTATAATTTCTTTGCTCATTATTTGGGGCAACAAACAAAAGAAAGTACTCAACAGCCTAAGCTCAAATTTGTTCAGTGTATTGCAAACAAATCCACATAAATCTCAAAGCTCCTTACAGTTATGCAGCAATTGTCTCTGATAAGTCCATTCAGTTTGTCAATCTCTTAGGTTTTTATCTCAGTGTCTGGCCCAGAACTGAGGAACATGGTGTTTCTGGGAATGATGTGGACTCCTGCAGAGTGAGAGGACAGTGTAACCGACTCAGCAGCTGTCACAGACTGGACGTGAGCAGCAGAGTGAGTTGTGTGAGGAACATGTGCATAAAGAGGAGGGACAAGAACGCTGGCTATGAGGAAACTGCTCTTTCACAGTTGGCTCTGAACTGAGCTGTTGTCGTAGCTGTTTCTTCAGATTCCTGTAGCCTGTCACTGTGAACTGTTTATCCATGGTGGCTCCACCGGTTGACTGGACCAGGTACAAACAGGCCACTGAACTTCAACGGCAAATTGGTGTGGTGTGTCTGCTGCAGTGGGAGGTGGAGGTGGTGGTGAAGAATCTCAAGATGTAGTCCACCGGTGTGCTCCTACCGCCACTCTTAAGTCACCCGCTGTTCCAGCCTCGTCCGGGAGAATGTTTTCTCTACAGCCATTTCCATCCTTTTAGCGAAGTCTACCACCATCTGTCCTTCTACATTCCTATCCTGAATACTAAACCTGTCCATAAGGTTTGCCCATCACCTCTCTTTCCTTTTCCAACATGTCTGTAAAGGTTTGCACCAAACAACTCTTTCATTTATGGGGATGCTCTCTATCACTTCATCTACCTCGGGCCAGAATTTCTCCTTCTCTTCTAGCATCCTATCCTTGGAGCATAACCACTAACAACACTGAACACCACGCCTTCAATTTCAAGCTTCAGACTATTTTTACCCCAGAACATTTCCAAGAAGCTCCTCCTTAAGGTAACTCCTATTCCATTTCTCTTTCCATCAGCGCCATGATAAAACAGCTTGAGCCTTGCACTCAAGCTTCTAACCTCGCTACGTTTCCACCTGGTTTCCTGAACAAAACATATCCACCTTCCTCCTCTGCTTCATGCCAACCAACTCTTGTTCGTTTTCTATGGGTGGGTTAGACTCTGCCAAAGCTGCCCTTGGCCACCAATTCTGTTCATTACTTTAATGGACAGAATTTCTAGGCGCAGCTGAGTAGCGGAGGGGGTCTGGTTTGGTGAACTCAGAATAGGGTTTCTGCTTTTTGCAGATTATGTAGTTCTGTTTCTGATTCATCAGGCCAAGACCTTTAACTCTCACTGGAGCAGTTTGCAGCCAAATGTGAAGCAGTAGTGTGAACTCTGCATCAGTCTGCTGTGGGGAAGCTGGGGAACCAGTTGGTCTACGTTCCTAGCCTCACCAATGGTCACGGGCTGTGGGTAGTGACTGAAAGAATGAGATCCCGGATACAAGCAACGGAAATTAGTTTCCTCCACAGGGTGTCTGGGCACTCCTTAGAGACGGTGAGAAGCTTGATCATCCAACGTGGGCTCAGAGTAGAGCTGCTGCTCCTCTGCATCAAGAAGACCCAGATGAGGTGGCTCGGGCATCTGGTGGGGATGCCTCCTGGATTCCTCCCTGGTGAGTTTTTCTGGGCATGTCCCACTGGGAGTAGACCCCGGGGAAGACCAGAACACACTGGAGGGACTGTGTCTCTCAGCTGGCCTGGGAATACCTTGGCATCCGTCCAGATGAGCTTGACAAAGTGGTCAGGGAGAGGGAAGTCTGGGCTTAGGATACTGCCCATGCGACCCGAGGAAAATGGGTGGCTGGATGAAAATATTTTCCAGCAACTCAAATAATCTCCTTAAAGTGTGACTGATGTATTGCAGCATATGTTTGATGAGACTTTACTCATGTAGTTAGAAATGAGACACAGGTGGTGTTTAACATTTTACTGGTATTCCAAATATACAAAATATACTTGATGCTTTTGTTCAACTGAGTGTGTGAACTGTGCACTTTTTTCTCCAAGGGAACAGCAGTTTTCTATTGTGATTGGTTATAAAACAGTCGTATATTTAGAAATACAAGAACAAAGTTTGACAAACTTCACTTGAAGGCCCTTTTACGTACTTGTGGTGATAAGGGTTATATAATGTGATTCCTAATCGCAAAAGTATAAAACACTTTATTTTTCTTCACGATACATTAAAATGAATGGATCACCTCATAAGCTTGCTATCAAGATCTGTGGCACACAAAAGCAGTACAGAGTTATAGTGGCCTCTCTGTTCCAGAGAATGGCTCTTACAGGCTTATCTCTGTGTAAATTGTCATGTTTTTTGTATGTGTTTAATGTGTTTGTCCTCACTGTGCATGTACTTCCGTAAAGTTCTGCTAGATCTGGAGTTTGTGAGCTACACTCCATTTATGCTGAGGAACTTCAGAGATGTGGACGACTTTGCTCATCACCTCTGTCAGATTTTGCAGTCATCTGGAAGAAGGTTCCAGAGCATCCTGAAAACTGAACTCTTCCTCTCTCTCCCCTAAGTGTGACTGACTGCATCCTATACACTGACTCTCACCCTTCTTTTGCCCCCACCGCCACCATATAAACACTTATATGTTGTTGTTTTACACTATCAACAAATCTATATGTACTTCTTTTTTTAATTTCCTATATTATTTTTCTCACTCTGTTCATTTTTGTTGTCTACTTGCCATAGGACTGAGAGAAACAGTTGAAATCCTCTATAGGTCCTGTACATTTAGGGGAATTGAATATAAAGTTCACTTTGGTTTTGACTCCTGCACAAGTCTGTTAATCATCCAATAACAACACTGAAATACACAGTTGGTCCTACAGCTAAAACTAATATTATTAACTGCTATTGAAACAGAAACAGAAACTTACAGTCCAGATGACTCTTTCTGATCCCCTCTACATCTTCAGCATGAATGAACTGGTAACACTTCTTCCCTACAATGTCCACCGGAGACAGGTCCATGTAGTCACTGATCCTGAAATACAACGAAGACATTGTTATATGACAATGTTTACCAAGAGAATTAAAAGCACAATCAGAGGTTATATCTTCACATAAAAATGCAGTGCACTGTGTCTTTTGGTATTTGGATTGTTTTGTGACTCACTTTCCCCCAAAACTCTACACATTGGTTGAGAATGTAAAGACAGAATTTTCTATATAGACACAACAAAAGGTAGACTGAATTTATATAATGTTTCTCTAGTCTCATAAACCACTGAACCAGTTTACCAAGCCACGTTCACTCATCATTTGGCAGGCCATAGTCCAACCCAGCCACACCAGACAGCCACTGCTGTTGTAACTGTTACATTGAATTGTGGAATTCAGGAATGGTCTTTGAAGGCTCAGCCTGTGATGGCTTCTATTTGCACTTTTCCACTTCAGCAACATCATTTTCACAAGCAATGTGTTGTCAATTGCCCAAATGGATTACTTTGTACACCTCTTGTCAGTTTTGGTATCACCTCTGTCCGTGTTCTGAGTGAGCTAAGCAAGATTAAGTAGCAACATAACACTGAATGACAACTCAGAATGAATCATAGCACAGAAACAGCACTGGTTCCAGTCTCCAATGACCTTCTTATGGACCTCAGATAATGGGTTAGTGTCCATACTGGTTCTGCTGGACCTCAGATAATGGGTTAGTGTCCATACTGGTTCTGCTGGACCTCAGATAATGGGTTAGTGTCCATACTGGTTCTGCTGGACCTCAGATAATGGGTTAGTGTCCATACTGGTTCTGCTGGACCTCAGATAATGGATTAGTGTCCATACTGGTTCTGCTGGACCTCAGATACTGGGTTAGTGTCCATACTGGTTCTGCTGGACCTCAGATAATGGGTTAGTGTCCATACTGGCTCTGCTGGACCTCAGATAATGGATTAGTGTCCATACTGGTTCTGCTGGACCTCAGTGCTGTTTTGATACTATAGATCACAACATTTTACTGCAGAGACTAGAGTATGTTGTTGGGATTAAAGGGACAGCTCTAGGTTGGTTTAAATCAGATCTGTCTGATAGATTCCAGTTTGTTCATGTTCATGAGGTTTCTTCCGTACAGACAAGGGTCTGCTATGGTGTCCCGCAGGGTTCAGTTCTAGGGCCAATCCTGTTCAGCTTATACATGCAGCTGTTAGGAAGTATTATTCGGAACCACGGGATTAATTTCCATTGTCATGATGATGATACGCAGCTGTATCTGTCTATGAAGATGAAACAGAACCATCAGACAAACTTCAGATGTGTCTTAAGGACATCAAGGACTGGATGTCCAGAAATTTTTTGCTACTAATTTCTGATAAAACAGAGATTGTTGTTTGTGGTCCAAACAGCTTAGGAAGGGATTAGATGGTCTTGCGATGGCCTCCAGTAAAACTGTGCGAAACCTTGGCGTTATATTCGATCAGGATTTGTCATTTAAACAGCATATTAATCAGGTTTGTAAAACTGCGTTTTTCCACCTCCGTAATATCACAGAGATCAGGAGCATCCTCTCGCAGAGTGATGCAGAAAAACTATTTAAATTCAAAATTTTATTGCTTGCGTATAAAGTCCAACATGGCCTAGCACCGCGACATTTACAAGACCTGATGGTTCCTCATGTTCCTAACAGAGTTCTCCGTTCTCAGAGTGCAGGTTTTCTCGTAGTTCCTAGAAGATCCAAATGTAGATCTGGAGGACGGGTCCTCTGCTATCAGGAACCATCACTATGGAACCAACTTCCAGTTTGGGTGAAGGAGGCTGACACCACCTCCACCTTTAAAACCAAACTTCAAACGTTTGTGTTCAGTAAAACATCTAGTTGGTGTAAACTTTAGTGTGTCAGGACCAGTAGTCACAGCTGCAGCTGCAGGACCAGACTAGAGCAGCTGGTCTTCAACACAGCTTCATCCTGGATCTGCTGCTGTAGACCTGCTGCAGGGGGGCACCACCATGATCCACTGACTGGTGCCCCTCACCTCCTCTGTTTCTCTTTACCTTCTTCACCTCAATCCTCAGTTATTAGAAGTATCTCAAGTATACTTGTTCTCCAATGTTCTTGTAGTTTTTTGTGCTTGTCTGGTCCTTCTTTTCCTCTTCTGTGCATGTTCTGCAGACCAGAACCTCAGGAGCTGCTTACTGACCTGCAGTCCCACCTCTGACCATCCAAGTGTCACCTTCACCTGTCTGTATGGATGTCTGTTGGATATCTGCTGACATCCTGACCTGCAGTCCTCATCTATGTGGATCACCAACTATCCATAAATCACCCATATACACAGAAGTCTTAGTTCTGCTGCTGATAGATAATTTTACTATTGTATCCTGTCTTTTACCTTTGACGGTGTGTCAGTGTCTCTTCTCTCTACTTCCTGTTCTACCCGGCTGGTCTTCAGCAGGAGGGTCCCCCCTTATGATCCAGGTCCTGGTCCAGGTTTCTTCCCCCTTATGATCCAGGTCCTGATCCAGGTTTCTTCCCTCTTAAAGGGGAGTTTTTACCTGCCGCTGTTTATGTAATAATTGCTCGGGGGTCATGTTCTGGTCTCTGGAAAGATCCTGGAGACAACTTGTGTTGTAATAGACGCTGTATAAATAAAATTGATTTGAAATTAAACTGCGTACCTATTGGTCATCACACATGCACCATCGTTGTGCTACACAATACTGTCAACTGTGCTTAATGGTATGTCAGAAATTGAAAGAAAATCCCATAATGTAATTTCTATGACTAAAAATGCTAACTTGCAAACCATCCAGTACAAAACTCTCCACAGAACTTATTGCACAAAAAAATAAAAAATGTTCAAATGCTATTTGAGACCTGTCCATATTGCTCTCAAAACACTCCTGACACATATTTCCACACCACCTGGAATGGCACATGTTTTAAACATTTTTGGGAATAAGTCCTTGAAACATTGTCTAATTTCTTGGGCTGCCTCGTCTCATTATCTTCCTCGCTTTACGTATCTGGAGATTTATCAGATATATCAGAATTCAATCGGGATATAACTAAGAATAAACTTCTCCTCATAGCCAAAAACACTATCCCCATGAGCTGGACTTCAAGGAATGTCATACATTTAGCTCTTAGGAAAAACTTGCTATTTAAACACATTTCTTCAGCTAATCGATTACCTACTTTCACTAACACTACTAAGCCATGAACTGTCTGGTCAGCTTTCACTGATGTTTTAACCTTAATACTTCTAACAGCACCAATATTTTGATAATGATGATAATGATTTTTACTTTTTAATGGTAGCCATCATGATAAGTAATATTCTGTCGTTAATTTGTGTCTGTGTGCCACACTCATACCAACATTCACACTTTTGTACACAAACATGCAATATGATTTTTAAGGTCTTGTTAGCCTGAGCATCTATTGACCCACATAGCTCAGGGATGGATAGAAATGTACATCATTATTGATGTAAATGTTGTTATGGTGTTATTGTTGTTTTTATGCCAGTCTCCCCTTTCATCCTGGAAGCCTTCTGTTTGTCCTGCACCCCTGGTGGGCTGTGATCTGCCGGTTCCTTTTGCTTTCTGGCAGGGGGGATGCAGGTTGCTGCCAGTGGTACTGGGATCTCACCAGCTCATTGGCTGTGTCTCCGTTGGCAGGGTCCGGGGGCTGGGGTTGCAGCACGATGTTTATTCTTAATCTGACTACGTTACTTCCATATGTACCTGACAGAACCGAAAAACATGACTGCTGTGCCATAAAACATAACTACTTGCCCCAACCTATCCGAAAGGCCTCTAACCTCCTCTGTCACTCTGTCGATAAATGCGCTAAGCGTGACCTGAAGGGTGGAATGGAGGTAGGACATGCAATGGTTAAAGGAAGGATGAATAAACCTGGAGAATTTTTGACTGGAGTTAAAGAAAGCTGTATTTGCCCATACACTGCTTTGCACAAGAAGCTGAACTGTATGCACTTAGATGAGCATGTCTGTTATCTGTTGATAAGGACGTCACCATGTACACAGACAGTAGATATGGTTTTGGTGTAACACTGACCTCGGAACGCTATGGAAACAAAGAGGATTTTTGACAGCCATGGGGGAAAAGATAGCCAATGCAGACTTCACGCAAGATTTGGTACAAGCAATTTTAAAACCAACCAAAATACCTGTAGTAAAAATGAAAGCACATACAACTAAGAGAGAATTTGAAAGTGTTGACAAAAGAACTCCAGGTAGGGAAGCAAAACTATCAGCAAGCAGGAGACCATGAGCAGAGCCTCCCACAGATGTGCAGAAAATTATGCCAACGGACTCAGAGAGACTTGGACCAGCACGTGCGCCTTACATTCAACAACGACAACTGCTACTGAAAAGAGAGGATGGAAGCAGATATGTGAGTATTAAAATGGAATTTGGTATCATGATGGCTGATCTATTTTACCAAGGAAACGGTCTGTGCAGACAGCTGAATGTGAACATCATCACCATGCAGGACAAACAGCTGTGGTAAGCATATGGCACCATACATGCTGGTGTCCAGGCATCCAGTCACCCAGTTTGAAGTAGCAGAGGTCCGTCTGAGAGGTGCAGTATGTGCTTAAAATAATGTTAAGCTTGTGAAAAACATGCAACAAATTAGGCGTGCCCAGGGACCCGGCCAAGGGTTTTAATGAATGAACCCTTAGTAAGGTACCAAATATGTAACCATGTTGTGCACGTGTTCTGGATGCATGGAAGCCTTCCCATCCTTGAGCGTGTCCAGTCTTACTGTGGCAAAGTGCACGGCTACACGAGCCTCTGTATATATGTGCAACCAGCTGAGCGTTATTGTGTGTATGTATTATGTGTTGTTATGTATGATGTGCTTATGTCATTACTCGGTTTTAAATCCCACCACACGGGGGGCTAGGTAAAACTGGTGAAATCTGGTGAAGGACTGACTGAGCGGATCAAAGCAAACAGCCATGCCATTCAAACACAAAATAGTTGTAAAAGAGGCGGGACAAAATAGACCAGGAGACGACCGCAGAGCTCCCATAAGTAGATTCAGCTCATGTCCTTTTCAGAAATACAATAGGTAACACACAGTGACTGTAAAATCCATCGCCATAAATGTGGTAGTTGGGTCCAAAGCAGCCCAGTGCATGAAGCACAGCCAGACAGCGTAAGCTCGTGTGTTGGAGCGCGATGCAAACACACCTCTTATTATCGTCCCCTAAGAGTGTCTGGGTGGCCAAGTTACACTTAGTGAGACACCAGACTTGATATGTGGATCACCGCGGCCCTCGGCAGGTGTGCTATTACAACAACATTTAGGTTTAGCTTCAGGAACCATATGGATTAGGACATCATTATTTTCCTCAACATTCCTTCGCAGCTCCTAAACCCACATGTCCTTCCCTGCCCGTATCAGCCGTTGACATTTTATCGCCATCTTCAAAACACTGAAAATGAAAGTATAAACAACGCAGTCTAAAGATATTTGTCTGATCTTTCCAAAACTTGGTTGACATTAGACCGGAGGTGTCCAATACATTGTTTTATTTTAATAAAGAATATTGGACAGACCTGGACGACCCGTTCCTTTGATCTGTGTGTTGAAGCAGTGACACATCAAACATGCAGGACACTTGTCAGCGTCCTTTGTTTTCAGAAAAGGTTGTTTAGGAGTTTGTTGAAGATCATGAAATCTGCATTGAAGTTTCTTCTATGTAGAAATTCATGAACTGTGAAGAGACATTCGCTTACACTTATTTAGAAATGAGGAAAGAATTTGGCATATTAGGGCTGAGTGTTACAATGTGTTGCATTGCGACTGGCTGGTCCAACACAGACCAACATATCACAGAGCCAGAACCTCGGGGTTACTGCAGTTGGTTTGCTCATTCACTTTCACAAAGTTGTTTTTCTTCATCTCGCTGCCTGTTACTTTTGTTTGTCTTTTAGCCTTTTGCCAGACATGACCAGAGCGCTGGTCATTTCATTTTTGTAAAAGGCAACATATAGCCAAGTTGTTTTCGCTTTTATCTGGATCTAACCAAGATCCAGAATTCCATTTTTTACTTTTTTATCTCGCTGTCTACAAGATTATCGTAATGATTTTTTATTTTGGCTTCATACTCAACCAAAAGGCTGCAAAAGCCTGGTCAAGTCAGAGTGAAGCGTTCCTCAAGGCTCCGTGAGGACCATCTAGTTTGAGGTTATACAAGCCGTGTTCTGCTGGCCTGCCTGCAACCGGCCTCTGTCAGCGAGAAGCCAGTTCCTGGGTGACACCAGGTTTGACTTTGACAAGCTGACAGAGTCAGAGACAGAGATATCCTGGATAAACAAGTAACTAGTAAAAAATGTTTGATGAACACAATCCAAACTAGCTGTGGAGGTCATGACAGCAATCAGAAGGGATCTGGCCGCCAGCCGGCATCATCGCATCTCAGGTTTGGAGCCCAGTAGTCGGGTAGCATCAGCTGACTCTAATCAGCTGTCAGTCAGCTGTCAGTCAGCTGTCAGCTTGAGAAATGACGGCAACCAAAGCTGAGGGGAGAGCGCAGACAGCAAAAATCCACCTGTACGGTACGAAGGCTGCCAGTGTTTACGTAACTTATAATGATCAGAAGGCAGGAATTCCTGTTTCCATCAACCACATTCTTGGTTTTAATCTATTTTTCACTCTTAATAATAGTAAAAAAATGTATCATATAATAAACAATGACATTATCAATCATATCCGATTTACTTGTTAGCTGGGTACTGCATAAGCACATTTAACACGTGTAAACTCAGCCTGAAAACACGCCGCTACTCATCACTACCGTGATACCACCGTGGGGATTTCGCAGTACATCTGAAATTCTCTGGCATTCCTTGGTGTCACAAGTGGTGAGTTTAATCATTTTAATTAGCCTTTTTACACTGAGGTTTGATTTAGTCCGGTGTTTTTACAGCTGTATATCCAGTCAGCAGCTATATAAAATTGGTCAAAATGTTAAATATCCTTTCTGCCTACTTTATTTTCTGGTAAATCTTCATGGTTCTTTTGTGTCCAAGGGACGGTTTCAGAGCTCTGAGCATGTTGGGTCTGGAACTCAGCGAAACTAAGTTTTCCTTTTGACAAAGCGAGGTTACTAAACAGTAAAGCTCGTACAAGAAACCCAAGTAACTCATACTTGGAGTCTGTTACCATGGTAACAACCTAGAAGTGCTATTTGAATTCCCCTCCTCTTGTCGAGGAGCAGTGGTGTTATCTATTATACTATCTGTACAATTTCTTCATTCTAGGATTTACACAAAGTCCTTCTCCCCTTATCCTTCTGGGGCCTTAGCATTCTTTACTTTATTGATGCCAAACTAAATATACCCTTATAAAATGACTTGCTTATGTCCAACTCATTGAATGAGATTGGTTTTAATCCAGAGGCTTAATGTCCATCCACTTACGTTACAGTGATCATCAACTCATCACTTCCCTTCTCATTCCTTCAGAGCATCTACTTACAGCCTCTGGAGCGTGTGCTGCATCATGTCTGACAACCCACCTCTTCCCGGTGATGTACAGGTCTTTTCCCAAGGGAGCGCCCAGAGCAGATTTCAACATTTGGTAATGTTTCAGTGTGGATTTTTGGAGGACCAGTTTACACCATACTAAACGGCTGCAGCTGATAGCACCTGACAGGTTTTCAGGTACCAATAGAATAGAATAGAAAGTATTTATTGTCAATACTACTATCTTGTACTGTCTTGTTATCTACTGCTTGTCCAGTTTAGTGCCTCATGCTTATTCTCACTCATGCTCAATATTTTTTGCTTGCCCCCCCCACGGTGTGGCAAACTAACCCGTTTATCCACGGCACATTTTTTCTAATAAAATGACTCGTCGACATCAGTTTCCATCCTGTACCTGTTTTCACAGTAGACAATCCTGAGGTCCATGTTGACTCTGGTGACAAACATTTGACAGTCGATGCGAACCTCATTGATTGTAGGTGGCGGGAGGGCATGAGCTACCACCACCATCCCCATGACGTGATTAGGCACCGAGCGGCTGTGCATCAGAGGCATCCTGATCCGCAGACGCCCTGTAATGTGGATCACCTGAAGGGAAAGGAACACAACAGATGTAAGTCAGAAGGCAAGGTGGAGGGTATGATGATGGAGAAACTGTACTAGAGTTCAAGATACCTGAAGCACCAGAGAGACCTTATTGAAAAACAATTATTTTGACTATTCATATTTTTACTTTATAAGGCAAATATAAAATGTGTTCCTGTATATAAAATTCATTCTTCATCCGCCTTGTGTTCCGGTGGACATGTCTGACTGTATGTTCAAAGGTTTTTGAACATTTTGCTGACGCAGCTTTTCATCACACCAGTCTACTTATAATTTTTGGAAATGGAGATCGGATGCAAATCTTTTCACTTGGGCACCTTAACACTGACAGCCATGTTTTATGTGGGACATTAATGGTTCAATCAGTCTTTCAAAGCACTAGTTTGTCATTCAGATATTATTATATTAATGCAATTTTGACATCTATTTATACTGGTCAGTCACCATAATAGAGTTATTTTACTCCGATTGCAACTCAGAACAATGGGTCTGTTGGGTCATACAGACCCTGTTTGCCCCCAGACTTCATTCTGCTGTCACTGGTTACCTTTATAAGCTTATCAGACACGTTCAGCTCCTGTCATTTTAAACTGAACTGTATATAAAGTGGGCGGGTTGATCCTAAGAGTGGATTAACGCATGGGCTTAAGTTAAAGGCTTTTTCGCCTATGTTGGTGCACACCTATGTTGTGGCCTCAGTGTACACCAAATGACCCTGTATCATTTTCAGTTAGTTCAGCTCATGTTCACAAGGGTTGTTTTCACACTAACCCTTCATCCATAGCCTGTATAAAACAATGGATGAAGCTTTAGGCCATGTGACCCATTGATTTCTGAAGACCGATTTTGAAGCCCTTTTTCTTCGTATGGCTAAAGACAATGGAAACATGCCCACCATATGTCAATCAAAGTTAGCTGTGCTCCCAGCTTCTTCAAGGCGTTAGACGATTTATTCGTCTAACGCCTTGACTCAACGGTGAAATCAAAAATGACCATCGCATTCACCCGAGGCTGGGTTGATACAAATGCAGCCTCTATGGGTCAGTCGAGGAACTGCACAACTCGTTCTGCATGAACCCCGACCCAGAAGTTAGATGGTTGGTGCTTGGTTGCATCACATACCACATGATGGTGTTCAGTGCTGTCAGTGTTGGCAGCGCCACATGTTTACATGGTAACTGGCCTGAAGCGAAGAGCTGAAGAGCATAGCAACACAACAACTATGCGTTTTGACCCAGAGTTTGCAATTTTTTCAGTATTGAAAAAGTATTTGGAGATTATGCAGTTTGTAAATAAAGAAAAACTGTGGCTGGAAGTTGTTTGTCCAAGACCAACAGCATTACTTTCTCTTGCCATGTTTGTTTCTATGCTCCCTCTTAACCATTAAAGCACTAGCCAGCTGTCTACAGAAGCTTGTTTATCAAGTTAAAGCGCGTGGAGTCATCCCATTGTTGCATTACAACAGGGTTGTGGAGCTTTCACACCACAAACAGACCACACCAGAGTTCACTGAGAGCATCACAATGTTAGGACCTGTAGAAGGAAAAGACATTGACTATGGAAGATAGACAATGTTAATGCTCCTAAATGATCCAGGACAATCTTAAACTGATATGAGAAAGCCAGATTGAAGATTCTTGGCACAATTGGAACCCTCCCAGCAGTGTAGGTGTACAGCAGCATAACCAAGAGATGTTCTAAGGGACTACAGAGTTGAAGGCTTTATTAAAAGGAGAGATTCTTAAAGTTGCAGTTTGTAAGTTTATTTTTGTCATAGTTGCTGAAACTACCACTATTTTATGATAATTTTACATAAACTATGTAATCTGAGAAACAAACACGCTCCTTTGGCACCACCTGCAGCTTGTAACCCTCCAGCCCCGTGATTCGTGTAAACATTTGCTTGCCACCACTTGAGGAAAACTAGATGTGAAGCAGTCATAAGAGATTTACTGAAAGGCTGAACAAACAAACACCACAGGCAAAGCTGCCAGTTTCTTCGTTGGCAGTTACTACTTACACATATAAGCACAGTAAGCAGAAGAAGATTGTTGCAGAGAGGCAAACAAAAAACAAAACTGACCATGGTGGAAATAAAACTTGGAGTAGGTTTTCAGTGGTGGAGTGAGTGACTTGAAGGGTTTTCAGATGGATGTGGAATTAGCAGCTGTCTCTGGTTTATCTGTCCGACTAAGTGGAAACCATAACGTGTATAGTGATGCCTGCAAAATGTAAAAGATGAAGATTGGATCAAATGTTGTAGCCAGATACTGCATTTTTGGAAAGTTCCCAACATCAGCTTTAAGCCTATCCCTAAATGTAAAGAGGGAGTGTGTCTCCTAGACCGAGGCCCAAGGTTGCCTCCATAAAGGAGGAGCCTGATAACTAAAGGCTCTGCCATCCTGTCTAGACCTTCAGACACTTGGAACCGCACATATCCCTACTTTGTGAGGTGGTTTTTATGAGTTAAAAGGCAGGTCTGGATAAAAAAACAGAAAGAAAGAACATTTCTAAGAGAAGTGCTGGAGGCTAAAGAAATGTGATCTAAATTAATCTCACAGCTCAGCAGTGCCTCCCGGAGGTGTTTAGGCCTTATTACAATAACCTCAGTTTTATCTGAATTAAGTCATCCAGATCATGACATCTTTAACCCTCCTGCACAACATTTTGTGTGTTTTTTTTAATTTCATAACATTGTTGGTTGTGTATTTTAGGGTCCTAACCTGAGTCCCTTTGGCAATTTGTTTTGTGCCATTGACTCCCATTCAAATTCATTTTTTAAAACACTCTACCATTTAAATTAAATGGTAAACTGAATTCTGTTTATTCGTTCCCTGGGGTTTAAATCCCTTTAAATTTTGATATTTTTTTTTTCCATAAAGTAAAGATTAATAAAAAAAAAAGTACTGTAAATCTAACATTGACAGGCAATATTATTGTTTTTACATTATATATTATCATGCACTGCAAATGTCTGAAGCTAAAATGATTTGCGTGTCTATTTGGGATATCCTTCTGTGGTGTGCATGTTTTTTTTAGAAGTTAATGTTTGTGTGTGTTTGAGCGTGTTAATGCATGCAGCTAAAGACGCTGCTCCTATCTGGTTTAAAACAAATCAAAATGCTCCCTCATCATGCCCTTGCACATGCATCTGCACATCTACACACTCATACATCCACTCCTTTAAGTAACAAAAACATCAGGCATCTTGCAGGATTTCAAAGGCTTCTTCATTAAGGCTACATTCATACTGCAGGTCTTAATGCTCAAATCCAATTTGTTTTACTGAAATCCGATTTTTTTTGTGTGGTTGTTCACATTATTATCATTTTAATATGACCCTTATCACACCAAAGTTTGACCGGAACATGACCCTGAAATGACTCGCATGTACAGAGAAAAACAGGATATCACGTAGTGCACAGGGTTTACAGAAGTAAATATGAGTGTTTCACATGTTTGTCTAGGAATCTGGAAGTACGTGCCCAGTTGGAACCAACAAAGGTATGCCCAACTGCTGTAGGAAAGAAGGAAACTGAGAAAAAGGAGAGCACAAATGTTAACAATGGCCTTTTGTGCAGCAGTGGCTTCTACCTCTGTACAGACGTACGTGTGGATGCAGAGACGGAACCAGGAGTGGTGGGATCGCGATGTTTCAGGATGTGAAGGAGATTTTATATATATATATATATATATATATATATATATATATATATATATATATATATATATATATATATATATATATATATATATACATACACACACACACACACACACACACACACACACACACACACACACACACACACACACTATATATATATAGCAGGCACATGGAGCAATACATGAGCAAAGCACAGAAGGGCATAGGCAGAGATACCAGAGGAGCCAAACACCAACTCCTGGTTGACAGAACAGTCGCCCAAGACTGCAAGTCCCGAAATACCAACCTGTGCACTGCCTGGATTGATTACAAGAAAGCCTACGACTCGATGCCACACACATGGATCACTGAGTGCTTGGAGATGTACAAGATCAACAGCACTCTAAGGGCCTTCATTGCAAACTCGATGGGCCTGTGGAAAACCACTCTCGAGGCAAATGGCAAGCCACTTGCCCAAGTGTCCATCAGATGTGGCATATACCAAGGAGATGCGCTGTCCCCACTGCTGTTCTGCATAGGTCTGAACCCCCTAAGCCAAATAATCAACAAGACTGGCTACGGATACCGCCTCAGGAATGGAGCTACGATCAGTCACCTCCTCTACATGGATGACATCAAGCTGTACTCTAAGAGCGAGCGGGACATAGACTCCCTGATCCACACCACCAGGATCTACAGCAACAACATCGGGATGTCATTCGGGCTTGAGAAATGTAGGAGGATGGTGACAAAAAGAGGCAAGGTAGTCCACACAGAAGGGGTCTCAGTCCCAGAAGGAACAATAGCAGACATTGAGGACAGTTACAAGTACCTTGGAATACCACAGGCAAATGGTAACCTCGAAGGGGCTACAAGGAAAATGGCAACAGCCAAATACCTCCAGCGAGTAAGGCAGGTCCTAAGAAGCCAGCTCAATGGCAAGAACAAGTCCCGGGCAATAAACAGCTACGCCCTGCCAGTGATCAGATACCCTGCAGGAATAATAAGGTGGCCAAAGGAAGAGATACAGACCACAGATGTTAAGACAAGGAAGCTCCTCACCATGCATGGTGGGTTCCACCCCAAATCCAGCACCCTGAGACTGTACGCAAGCCGTAAGGAAGGAGGCCGAGGACTAGTGAGTGTGAAAGCCACTATCCGGGACGAAACTGCCAAGCTCCATGAGTACATCAAGGACAAGGCCCAAACGGATGACGTACTCAGTGAATGCCTCAGACAATGGCAAGGTGAAGAGGTGCTGGAGGAGGAAGCATCATGGGAGGACAAGCCCCTACACGGGATGTACCATCGAACCATAACTGAAGTGGCTGATCTCAAGAAGTCCTACCAATGGCTAGAGAGAGCTGGCCTACAGGACAGCACAGAGGCACTCGTCCTGGCTGCACAGGAGCAGGCTCTGAACACCAGAGCAATAGAGGCCCAGATATACCACACCAGACAAGACCCAAGGTGTAGGTTGTGCAAAGAAGCACCGGAAACAATCCAGCACATAACTGCAGGGTGTAAGATGCTGGCAGGGAAAGCATACATGGAACGCCATAACCAAGTAGCGGGCATACTGTACAGAAACATCTGTGTGGAGTATGGGCTGGAAACCCCAAGGTCAAAATGGGAAACACCTCCCAAGGTGGTGGAAAATGACAGAGCAAAGCTCCTGTGGGACTTCAAGATACAGACAGACAGGATGGTGATGGCAAACCAACCAGACATTGTGGTGGTAGACAAAGGGCAGAGGAAAGCCGTGGTGGTGGATGTGGCAATACCAAGTGATGGTAACATCAGGCGAAAGGAACACGAGAAGCTTGAGAAATACCAAGGGCTTAGAGAGGAGCTGGAGAAGGCCTGGAAGGTGAAGGTGACAGTAGTGCCCGTGGTGATCGGAGCACTCGGGGCAGTAACCCCCAAACTGGAAGAGTGGCTGCAGCAGATCCCCGGAACAACCTCAGATATCTCAGTCCAGAAAAGTGCAGTGTTAGGAACAGCAAAGATACTGCGCAGAACCCTCAAGCTCCCTGGCCTCTGGTAGAGGACCCGAGCTTAGAAGGGACACCACCCACGGAGGGTGAGGAACGAGTTTTTTGGAGTTACATACACACACACACACACACACACACACACACACACACACACACACACACACTATATATAGTGCCTCACATCTAGACTTTATGAGACAAAACACTCCTGTGATGTCAAAGTAGGATGAAATGTGACCTGACCGTTCTGATCAGATATGTAAACAATTTAGGACCAGATATGAAAGTGGCTTGGGTTGGATTTAGAAAAAAAAAAAAAAAAAAAATCTGATTTGTGCCATTTAGATCGCATTAAAAAAAAAACCTTATATACGAGTCACATGTGGGCAAAAAAACTGGAATTGAACTGCAACGTAAATCCTGGAAAAGCCTGGAAAAAGTAGCTTTGATTACAATGTTTGGAGCTCATTTCATCCTGACTGTCAAGGTAAGCAGACACAGCCTCAAATACTGATACACTGCACAAGCCTGCAATCAGGTGACAAACAATTAAAAATAGTAGTGTGCAAAAATGTGAACAAGAACATTGCTGAAAGACCAAGAGAAGGCTGGACTCACACAAGCAGCGTGCACAGATGCTGGTCAAAAGCGAAAGCGGGTTGTTTGGAACATGCATCAGAGGAGGACAATCACAGGAGGAAAAACTCATCTTGCCATGAAATTCATCTCTGCCTGCACTTGACAAACAGAATGCACCCACAATGATGTTGGGTGCGTCAGCTACAAGCATCGGACACAACCGCTGTCGAGCATTCCTGCACTGCTGCTGTGTGGTGATCATGCAAGATGAGAATGTCACAGTTAAAATAAGCTGGTATTTTTTTTACCTTTCAACTCTTTGCACAGTGTTTACATTTGACTTCGTATTGTTCTGTATCATCTTCAGTAAATTTTCTTTCGTTCATTCGAGCTTGTCTCTCTGAGAAAACTGAGAAACCCTCCATGTTGCTTCTGTAACTTTTCCTTTACTTTGCTTAACTTTATGCAAATGACTTTGTCCAGCATGAGGCACTTATCCAATCAAAGTTGACATAGCTCTTTGTGTCAATGCAAACGGGAAGGCTCTACCTAGGTCCGCTCCACTGGAAGAGAAGTTGTGGTTCGGGTTTTCCTCTGTTACATGATGCCTTCCTGGCTGCCTAGCAAGACAGTGACTGTAGGACTCAAGCTTGGAGCAAGGAAGCGGTGGTTGTTGGTGTCCCTGGTGGTTAGGTGAAAGGATCTATCTTGAAACGGAAGAGGAGAGCGAAACTCAACAGAACTTGATGGTGGTGCCACTGGCACATTAGCCTGAGTCTCAAAGTCCAGCCGATGTAAACGTACAGCTTTCTCAGCCTCAATTTTCCAACTGTTGCACCTCTAGGTGGAAGTTAGGGTTGTGCTTTTTCTTGGGCCTCAAGGTGCAAACGTGGCTGGTTGGACCTACCACCGTGCATCAACCCTTGATCCAATAAACCCACCACCAGCCTCAGATGTCCCTGAACCATCCAGAAGTTCAACAACAGGCTTAGCAGCACCGTCATCCGAGGACTGGACAGCTGATGCTGTGGGCACTTTAACAGGCTTCAGAAATAGGGGCAATACAATTAGTTTGAACTCCAGTTTCCTCAAAACTAGATCCTTCAGCTCCTTTTTAACAAGTTGCTTTGAATATGCCATAGAGAGGTGGGCTACCACTTGAGCTAGATCAGCCTGTTCTAGCTGACCAAGAGACAAGTGTAAAAAAAAACTGCTCAAGGTCAAATGCTCTAATTCAAAAAACAACAGGTCACAGGAGAGGATTAACAATTTTTGCAGATGAGCCTCTAATACTGTTACAAGCCGCCTCGTTCAGTGGAAGTAACAACAAGGCTCTACACAGAGTAAGCTGAATAATAAATAACAGAAAAGCAACACAAGTTGATATACTACAAAGAAAGGACATGCAACCGAAAGAGACAAATGCAATCCAAAACAACGACTAAACAAGAGACTGATAGCAGGATCCTACAACTGAAAGATAAAGTGGCAAGCTGTTCCCCATAACCAGCTGCCACCTATGACTGGAGAGCCTGGGTTTAAATAGAGACCCCTCATCGTGGATTGATTAGAAAGGAGAAGACCAGACCAAGCAGCATGCAGCAAGACCAGGAACAGAGAAAACTACCAAGCAGCCCAGTGGGTGGAGGGAGACAGGGTCATGCAGCCAATCCCGGTCAAGCAACCACACAGTTGAAATGCAGGCCAGCAACCTGGAAGATTCATTACAAATAAAATACAACATAAGCCAGAGGACGAAACAAATGTCACAATAAACTTTTAAGGAGTCAGCTGCTTCTTCATTAGTGTATGCTTCATCCACGCCTGTCTCATCAAGGCAACTGGGCCCATGCAGCTCAAACTGATTACAAATATCCACTTTCAACTAGATGTGTGCTCTTTGTATTATTATTAGATATCTTCCTTATATAGTATTTGGTGTAGAACCTAATTAAATTCACACGATCTCCTGGCTAGCTCTAAAGCTTTAAAGAATGGGAGATTATTGAAACCAGGATGAGAGGTAATCTCTAATCCAGATTCTATGAGGAGATTTTCTAAAATTCACCTGTCCAGCACTTACTGTAGACCTGCAAGATCCGCCCCAAAATGACACACACAGCAATGTTCTGGCAATGTTAGGGAAACTGCATTACAATCGCAAACATCATGCCATAACTTGTTTCTTTAATTTGCACTTTGTGTTTAAAATGTATTTATTGTGTAGCACCGAGGGTTTGAGAGTAACGTAATTTCGATTCTCTGTATGTATCTCACATGTGGTAGAATTGACAATAAACTTGACTCTGACTCTGACTCTGACTCTGACAAAAAACATAATGTATTAGGCATGGATGGCATATATTACCATGTTCTGTAAACTAACAGATGACCTTACAGACACCACTGTCTCTCAGTACCAGTCGGCACATCCGCAGCCCCTCATTATTTCGGGGGACTTCAACCATGCCTCACTTTCCGCCACTCTCCCTAACTTCACACAGCATGCCAACTGCCACTGTGGTCTAAGGGTTGTAATGAAGCCCACAGAGACTGCTTTGAATGTACAGAATGGCAGGAACTTTGCAGGCTCCACGGTGAGGACGTTGACGCCCTCAACTACTGCATCACAGATTATATCAATACAATCAATAATAGAAGATACCGTGTTTCCCAAACAATAAACCGTGGTTGGCCCCAGACCTGAAGGTCATACTGAATGAGAAAATGAGGATTTTCAGATCTGGAGACAAAGAAGTCCAGACTGCTCAGGGAGTGTGCAGACCAGCTCTGTCAGGTGGTCCTGCATATCTTCTACCTGAGCCGCAGTCTGAAGAAGGTTCCTGAACTGTCAAAGACTTCCTGCGTGGTTCCAGTACCAAAGATTGCACATCCCAGGTAGCGCAACCACTATAGACCTGTGGTCCTAACTTCTCATCTGATGAAGACCACGGAGAGGCTCATCCTGCACCACCATCGCCCACTGGTGAGCTCAGTGCTGGACCCCGTGCAGTTCACCTACCAACCTGGCATCGGAAGACGCTGTTGTCTACCTGCAGCACCGATCCCTCTCTCACCTGGAGCAGGAAGAAAACACTGTGAGGATCTTTTTTTTTTTTTTGTACTTCTCCAGTGCTTTCAACACCCGCCTGCATTACTGAGAGGGAAGCTGGAGTGAGTCGGAGTGGACGAGCCGCTGACTGCATGGACCATCGATTACCTGACCAACAGACCACAGTATGTCAGGCTCCGTAACGGTGTGTCTGATGTAGTAGTCTGCAGCATGGGGGTGACGCAGGACACTGCTTTCTCACCCTTCCTGTTTAGTCTTTAGACTTCAGGTACAACATAGCCATTTACAAAAGTTCTCAGATGATAGGGCCACCTTTGGGCAATAATACGGCCATCATCACACGGGAACGAACAGGACTACAGGGGGCCATCAACGATTTTGTCAGCTGGTGTGAGACTAACACCCTGGGAATTAATGCCAGCAAGACAAAGTAGATGGTCGTTAGACTTCAAGAGGAAATCACCCCACACCACACTGGTGAACATCCAGGGAAAAGACATTGAGACAGTGGACTCCTGGGAGTTCACCTCAACAATAAACTGGACTGGACCACAAACACAGACGTCCTGAACAAGAAGGACCAGAGTCAACTCCACCTTCTGAAGAGACTGAGGTCTTTCAAAGTCTGCAGGATTCTGCTAAAGACTTTTTATGACTCCGTTGTAGCATCCACCCGTTTCTATGCAGTGGTCTGCTGGGAGAGCAGATGCACCGCCAGGGACAGGGTCAGGATTGACCAACTGGTACGGAGGTCTGGCTCTGTGCTGGGATGTCCTCTGGAGTCTGTGGTGGTGGTGGGCGAGAGGAGGACGTTAGTGAGGCTCAGATCCATCAGGGACAACCCACATCAACCATCGCATGAGACTGTGGACGCGCTGAGCAGCTCCTTCAGAAACACCCGCTGCAGGAAGGAGGCTTTCACAAGTCATTTATCCTGACAGCAGTTAGACTCTATAACGCATCTTAATGCCAGAAGTCACTTTGTCGCTTTACCTCCACTGTCATCACTATGTGTGTGTGTATATATATATATATATATATATATATATAAGGAATATATGAAAACATGTGTGTATATGTGCAGGTCCTATTTCTATTTAGATATTATTTGCATATCTCCACAACTCTCCATCCATAATACATACTGTGTATGCTTGTACACAGTATTGTATTTTTAACTAATTTTATTACATTTTCTTTTTTTGCTTACTCTTCTGTTTTTTGTACTTGATCTGTGGTAACACAAATTTTCCCTTGTGGGATCAATAAAGCCCTATCTTATCTTATCTTATCTTATCTTATCTTATCTTATCTTATCTTATCTTATCTTATCTTATCTTATCTTATCTTATCTTATCTTATCTTATCTTATCTTATCTTATCTTATCTTATCTTATCTCTTACCTGATCACTTAAGGCGACCAAAAACCCACTCAGATCTCAGGGAAAAAAAATAAATTGAAAAATGTAAGAATTCTTGGTTTAAAGCTTCTATACAAAAACAAGAAAAACAAAAACAATTAAACAAATGAGTGCACTCAGACAGTCCTACCGCCCTCTTTAACAAGGAATGTCCCAGAAAGGTTGTCCGCGGAGTTTGTTGTGGTTGGAATGGAATGGTGGTGTAACCCTCTTTTTGCTGAGGCAGGAAAGCAACCAGGATGGAGGTGTAGATGGATCACAACAGAAGATGGTGGACGGGCTGAGGCTCCACTGAAGACTCCACAAAAAACCAGTCTGCACAAATGTGCAAGACAATTATTCATTCAAGTCCGTTCCAGATGCAGATTTACATCACACACTTCAACACTGCAGTCATCACAACAATAAGACCTTAATATAAACATTTTTAAAATGAAAAGCTTTCTTTCATTTGCCTACAGTTAAATTGCACATACATCAATTTACAGTAACAGTGCATCAACATAACAAGGATTAATAAATCTTGCAAAATTATTACCTGTATGAAATGGTTTGGAGGCAGCCTTACAACATGTGCGTGTTTGTAGTAAGCTCGACCGAGCCATTATGGACAGTAGAGTGGCACAGTAGACGGTAAAATAGTAAACAATACCATAGAAACAACCCAAGGTCGAAAGGCTGATACATTCTTGCTGAACTCAAAAGGGATCCTGACTGGTTTTGGTAAGGTCTTTTGCAGCCTGCAACTTATTTTTAGCACACTGGCACAGCAATATGTGTGGCTGCAGCAACTCACCAGGATGTCAGTTGTTCTTAGCAGTTCAGCGACGCTCTAGGACAAGACAGGGCTCCAACATCAGCTCTCATTGTTAATGTCCACTGCTTGGCTAAAATTCTAACTATGACAGATTTAATCACCCTAACTTCCAGTTGTTTCTCCCCAAATTTACACACAGTGCTGCAGGCCTCAACTGAATGAAGATCTTACACAGCGACGATGACCTGATCCTATCAAAGGTGGTATGCAAATAGGGTTGTCCACTCCTAGTTAGTAGTATTTTTTTAGATGTTGACATTGTTTGGAACATTTTACCATTTTGCTAACATTTTAAGAGCAGATGAATTGATTTAATTTCAACAAAAATTGAAACAAAGCAAAATTAAAGAACCACCAATTGCAGCTTAGTTCATAAAGTGGTATACAGAAAATTCACGGGGGGTTACACAACCTGGGTTACTCTTCTGAGTTAGTTTATCAATGCTGCACCTTTTGTGAATGGATGGATGGATGGATGATGGATGGATGGATGGATGGATGGATGGATGATGGATGGATGATGGATGGATGGATGGATGGATGATGGATGGATGGATGATGGATGGATGGATGATGGATGGACGGATGGATGGACGGACAGATGGACGGACGGACGGACGGACGGATGGTATAAATGATTATACTTTGTTAGGGCTTCACAGCTCAGCAGCTCTACACAGAAGTCCACTACTAAAACGAGCAGAGCTCCTCTGTGGCCGCGGTCAGTCGCCTGACCGCTGCTGGTGGGGGTCCGAGTGGAGGTCAAGCACACTGAAGTGAAATGATCCACTGTGTTCTTTCAACTGATCCACACAGGAGGCCCTGCAGTGAACATTCTTCAGTCTTCAATTCTTTCAACGTTGTTTTGGTGGCGACATCAGAAATGACAGCTGCGCTTTGCCTCTGCTCATGTAGCCATTAGCTTTGTCCTCTGACCCTTCCAGGCCAACCCAGCCAGTCACAACGGGTTGTCAGTAACGCAGCAGTTAGTATCACCACGAGAAAACGTTTTCAGTTTAAAATATGAATCATTATGCTCTGGTAAATCTTTATTCACACCGCAGAAGCTGTGCTCAAAGGCCAAGAAGTAGCAAAGTGATGGAAGCTAGCCACCGGCTGCGCCACCACCAATCAAAGGTCCATGCCCCTAATTACACGCATTGCTTTATGTAATTTTACCAGATCTGTACAAATAGAAACATCACACCCTACAACTGGCATTAAGTGAATTCTGGCCATGGAGACTAAAAATAGTTATTGACCCAGACTGTAAATATGTTTTTCTGTTGCAAATTTAGACCTTTTAACACGGGAGTCAATGGAGACTGACTTGGATTTGGAGCCAGCCCAAGTGGTCAGTCGGTGAACTTTAATTTCTAATACTTGGTTAGACTCAACCTGGAAACTGGAAAGTTGTGCTTAGTTTTTTACAAGCATTTTCAGTGACTACACTAATGATAGGAATTATGCTACTTGTAGTTCCTGAGCTGAAATGGGTGAATAGGTCAAAAATGAATCATTTGTGTTTATCTTTGAAGTAAATTGTAATAATATGCCTCCTGGGGATCTGACAAACTGTACATGTACTGTCACTCATGATGCACTACAAGTTGTTTTTTCAGTTTTGATGCATGAAGCTAAGACAAATAAACGGTTGTAGTTCTGGCAAGAAATTAACATATAAGAGTTCCTCAACAAGAAAAAGAGCCCTCAGGGAGGGGGGACAGTGAATTATTAAGGTCGGTACAAAAACAACTGAAAGTCACGATCAGAGACAACATGGAGGTGTTTCAGGAGGAAGCTGGAGGACAAGCTCCAGCAGAACAAGCCAGAGATGTGTGCTGGGGATAAAGAAGATCACAGGCTTCAAGCAGAAGGAGGACCAGATGGATGGAAATCTGGACAGAACCCATGGACTAAACGCATTCTTCCACAGGTTCACTTTAGAAACACTCAGCATCCTCCTCCCCTGTGCCGAGCCAAACAGACTTCCAATCCTCTTTGACCCACAGCTTCTCTGTCACACCTCAGCTGTCTGATCCTCCACGTCAGTCGTGACTCTTGCTGCTGCTCCATCATTGTCTCCTACACATCAGGAGATCCTGGGGCCCCCTCCTCCTCCCATCTATCTGTCTCTAGCAGTCAGGTGAAGGGACAAGTGGAAAGGCTGAATCGGAACAAGTATGTCGACAGACACCGACAGCAACACGTCCTACCTTTTGTCTTACTCATCACAGCCACGTTGGAAGACTCAGATTTGTACGCGTGTTACAAAGAACTGACACGGTTGTTCTTGTCACACCACGTAAAACACAGGCATACTACTGCATTAAACAAAGAAAAACATATAGATTGTTCTATACATCCAAACAACATTAAAATGACTGATTACAGTCACATTAAAGCTTTCTTCAGAGTGGCTGTCATGATTACTTCATCACCGCAGTACATCCAGTGGTAACAAACAAAAAGGAAGTGACTTTAGCAAACTTGGCATCCTGAAATGCCAGGTCAAGATGTATCAGGATCTTGTTATTACTTGATATAACAGATTATCTATTAATTCTTTTGATGAAAATAAATAGAGTACCTTGTATAGGCAAATAATATTTTAACAGCTGCCGTAAAGACAAAACGTATGTTTGTGTTCACACTAAAACAGTGTTTTGTGTGTTGGGGTTTGGACCCAAAGCCTCAAGTGGATCAATCTTTTTTTTTTAACAAAAATTAATTTTTAAGAGAGATATCAAGGGTTGAGTTAAGTATTTGCTTCAGTTTTCTGATGTTTTAATCTCACTTTATATCCTGAGGACTTGATGTGCACGCCTCTCTTTGTGAGTGTAGATTTCATCCGGATGAAGAAGGATCGTTCCAGAGCGTTATCAGGATCCAGAAGACTTGGATTGCTAGACTCCACTGTTGAGAACAAAAAAAACATACAAAGAAAAGAGGTGTCATTCACTAATTAAAAAAAGGTACAAATGTAGTCTTATACTGTACTGTAAATGTAAATACACTTTCACTGTTCCACAACGAGAATTGTTTTACGAAGGACCTCCATTCCGGCATTCCTGGGAAGACCTTCCTAAATGTATTTACATGATGGAGCAGCACACATTAGAACATGTTATTAGGATTGAAGGGACAGCACTAGGTTGGTTTAATCAGATCTAGCTGACAGACTCTAGTTCGTTATTGAGGTGTCTTCTGCACAGACGAGGGTCTGCTACGGTGTCCCACAGGGTTTAGAGGGACCCTTCACTTTTCCTCTAACCCCTCCTTTCCTTCTTTTCTGGGGTTCAGTTAGCCAAACCTGAGACATGTCTTCAAGACATTAAGGCCTAGATGTCCACAAACTGTTCACTTTTAAATTCAGATAAACCAGAGGTTAGTGCTGGCCTCTGTTACAACTGCGAGAAACCTTGGAGTTTATTTAACTGGTGTTTGTTAATTAAACAGCATATTAATCGGGTTTTAAGACAGTGTTTCTCCATCTTCGTAATATCATATTAGATCAGGAGCATCCTCTCCCAGAGTGATGCTGGAAAACTAATTTACGCGTTTGTATCTTCTAGACTAGATTACTGTAACGTGTTGTTGGCTGGATGTCCAAGTAATTGTCGGAATATCTTTCAGCTGAAATACATACATCCTTACCATTTAAAAGGGAAAGAAACAGGCTTTCCAATGCTATAAGATTTGTTTCCAAGAAGCATCGTTCCAACAAAGAAATAATCTACCAAACACAAATTTCCTTACACTTTGTGCTAAGTTTAGATGTCTCTGTAGGATATCTACCGACATGCTGACCCAGAATCTGACCGTCTGACCAGCTCAGTGTTTGATACACGGTCAGTTGATGTACTACAGAGACGGCTGGCGTAGACAGCAGTCGTAACATACCGACATAGAACTCTTCTGACACAGAACTCAAGCTAAGATATTTACTACTAATTTATTTCTATCCTATGTAATACTGAAGACAGAGTTGTGCCTCTCCTCTCCTTTGTTCCTCATCCTCTCATCCTCTCTATCCTCTTTCCCTCCTCGCCCTCCTCCATGAGGAATCAGTCAACAGTCAAAGCATCTTTGGCTCTTACAAATTTCTTTCCCGCGTTTCATATTAACTAGCAGCTGATTTCCTGTCTTTTGCTATAAAAGTCCGAGCTCTTTTTCACAAAGTTTTAATGAAAAAGCCAACAACCTGACGGCCAGCCTTGAAGTCCTGAGTATCCTGATGTTTATAACACAAATCCTGGCTTTTTTTTTACTAAAATCAAAGTCATGAAAGTATCAGTAAACACTAACAACCTCACTAACAGGTTCTGTGTCTCAGCTGTCTTAAAGATAGGAGTGTTTCACAATGTGTTTATTTAGTGACTTTGTGTTTGAATTGTCTTTTATTTAGAAGGAAACGGTCTGTCTAAGGTCAGAGCGGAGCTTTTTTCCCATGTGCTTGAACTGGTGTATGTATATGTTGTATCATGGTTTGTATGATTGAAAACAGCGTAAATTAGCTTTGTTAGGAAGAGGTTAAACCAACTGGAGAAAGATGTGGGCGTAACATGTAGTGTGTGAAGAGTGTGTCATGACACTGCTGGATTTGTTAAAGAGTTTATTGTTGCTTTAACAGGTGTCAGTCTTGTGTGATACACAGTCTTGGTAACGCTGCAGCCCAACACCACATTAAAACACAACAAACACCTTTCTGTTTTACTGCAAAAAAAAGTCGCTCACTCCCAATTAAAAAAAAATGTGTTGAGCAAGTGTGACCCTACAGTTGGGGAGTGTAAAGATAATGGATGGATGGATATCTATCGATACTAAGATACAACAGTTGGTCGGTTCCTTTTGCTTTGCTACAGTTTATTCATGCATGTACAGACAAGCATACATCACAATCAGGTCTCCGGTGGATACAGTGATTTGATGAGTACTGTGGCATGCTGACAATGTCTTATCCAAATAAAGGAATTAATTAACATGCAAATTAACCATTTATAGTGTAAATGTCCTTGAAAAGATAGGGGCTTCTGATCGAACGAGGAAGGAGAAAAGTGGGTGGAATAAATAAAGGAGAATAAAGGAATGAGGGAAGAGAAACATAAATCTGAATGCAATGAGGAAACAAACAAAAAAAGACAACCAAGATAAGAATTCAGGGGAGAGCGGTAATGAATAGACTGGTGTAATGAAAGAAGACAGATTTTAAAAAGAGGGACCTACAAACAAATGCAAGTTTTGGGAGACAGTTTATGGATGGATGAAAAAATGGTAGAAGGAAAAGAATAAAATCAAGAAGGAGACAAATAAAAAGTAAAATGTTATACTAAAAAAATAAGGGAGCTGTAAAAGTAAGAGATTGAAACATTGAGAAAGGAAAATAAAACAAAATTGAAGAGTTACTAGATACAAAACAGGGAAAAAGAAAGATGGATTGAAAGGCTGAAACATATCAACGGATACAAAGCAAGGAGTGGATTATAAAAAAACATGGGGCTTTCTGACAGACGTAACAAATCACTTTCATAGTTGTCTTGCAAACATCCCTCAGGCACACAACCAGTAAATCAGTTTACAGGCATCCAGGTGTCAGATGGAACCCGAGGGAGCAATAGTGAGTAAGAGGAACTAGAGTAGGAGGTAGGAGACAAGCCACGTCTTTTTTCTTGACGCTTCCCTGTCTGGTTTTGGAAAATTTGGTGGAAGCCAACAATGCTGCTCCGGTCCGCCTCGCCTGTCTCCTTACGCTGCTGCATCGTTGCATTGGTAGTGTCATACAGCTGTGATTGCCACTGCTGCTTTGTAACTCACTTGAATTTTTAATCTTAAACTAATGTTGTTTCTTTATATGAGAGCAAATAAGATATACTGATTTAAATAGTAAGTAGGTTGTGTTTCAATCATATATCTAAGAAACAGCTTTGGATAGGATCGACTAATCTTCAGCAGTCAACATTCCAGTATCCTGAGTTACAGCATCCTCACAAAGCAGCTCTCTTAACTAAGGTTGTGCTTCTGACCTTCTTCTTCATGCCATTAACAACCAACCAAATGTCTTCCTTTTCTCTCTTCAAATGACCTGAGTACTTTAAAAATCTCCCATCTCTTTTTTTTTTATTTCATTGGCTAGAACATGCCCCGTAGACGCGACTTGATTGGCAGTCGCATGCATTAATGCATTAAGTTCTTTTGGCACAATGGACCCAACACAATACATGGAACCAGCAGTCAGCTTAGCAATATATAACATCATTTCTTGTGAGGTAAATGGACGGTGATGCACAGGATGCTTTTAATGCTGCTGTGTGAGCGTTCGGTTATATGTTGAGTCTGGTGTGTTTGTCTGCTGCGGTACTGAGCTCTTTACTACTGTGTGTGTTTTTGTGTTTGTGACCTCAAATCTAATTTCTTTCAGATTCTGGTGCGTTATTGCAATTAAATTGTATTTAAATATAATCTATTACATAGATTATATTTAAATATAGGGCAGCACGGTGGCTTAGTGGTTAGCACTCTTGCCTCACAGCAAGAAGGTTCCCGGTTCAATTCCCGGCCCGGTGGGTCTTTCTGTGTGGAGTTTGCATGTTCTCCCCGTGCTTGCGTGGGTTCCCTCCGGGTACTCTGGCTTCCTCCCACAGTCCAAAAACATGCAGAGTAGGTTAATTGATCTTCCTAAATTCTCCCTAGGTGTGAATGTGAGTGTGATTGGTTGTTTGTATGTGGCCCTGGATAGACTGGCGACCTGTCCAGGGTGTACCCCTGCCTTTCGCCTGATATGCGTCGGGATAGGCTCCGACAGACCCCCGTGACCCGGAAACGGATAAAGCGGGTACAGATAATGGATGGATGGATATTTAAATATATGTATATATATAAATATGCATCGGGATAGGCTCCGACAGACCCCCGTGACCCGGAAACGGATAAAGCGGGTATAGATAATGGATGGAATGGATGGATGGATAATCTATTACAACACAAGTTGTCTCTAAGCACATTCCAGAGACCCAGAACATGACCCCCGAGCAATTATTACATAAACAACGGCAGGTAAAAACTTCCTTGTGGAAGAAAAACCTTAAACCAAACAGTGTCAAGAAAAACTCCCCTTTAAGAGGAAAGAAACCTGGACCAGGACCTGGATCATAAGGGGGGACCCTCCTGCTGAAGACCAGCCGGGTAGAGCAGGAAGTAGAGTAAGAGGAAAGACATAAACAAACCGTCAAACGTACAAGAGACCAGATACATTAGTAGCAGTAGCAGTAACAGTCAGTAGCAGAACTAGGAGTTCCCATGTATATACAATACATGGCTAGTTGGTTATTTACAGAGACGACTATATAAACAGGTGTAGACAGCAGACACTGACGTGGTCAGAGGGTGGGACTGCAGGTTAGCATGCAGCTCTTGAGGCTTTGGCCTGCTAAATAGAGAGATAGAAATAGAGAGAAACAGAGGAGGTGAGGGGCACCAGTTAGTGGATAATGTTGGTGTCCTCCTGCAGCAGGTCTACAGCAGCAGATCCAGATGAAGCTGTGTTAAAGACCAGCTGCTCTAGTCTGGTCCTGCAGCTGCAGCTGTGACTACTGGTCCTGACACACTAAAGTTTACACCAACTAGATGTTTTACTGAACACAAACGTTTGAAGTTTGGTTTTAAAGGTGGAGGTGGTGTCAGCCTCCTTCACCCAAACTGGAAGTTGGTTCCATAGTGATGGTTCCTGGTAGCAGAAGACCCGTCCTCCAAATCTACATCTGGATCTTCTAGGAACTACGAGTAAACCTGCACTGTGACAATGGAGAACTCTGTTAGGAACATGAGGAACCATCAGGTCTTTAGACGTTTAGCACTTTATACACAAGTAATAACATGTTGAATTGGATTCTGAGTTTTCCGGGGAGCCAATGGAGGGAGTCTAAAATAGGAGAGACGTGGTCTCTCTTGTTGATTCCTGTCAGCATTCGCGCTGCTGCATTTTGGATCATCTGGAGGCTGTTCAGAGAATTACTTGGACATCCAGCCAACAACACATTACAGTAATCAGTAATACAAACATGTGAATTAGTTTTTTCAGCAACACTCTGGGAGAGGATGCTTTTAATCTTTGCGATATTATGAAGGTGGGAAAACACCAAGGTTTTCACACAGTTTTACTGGAGGCCGTCGCAACACCATCTAATGCCTTCCTAAGGTGTTTGGGACCATAAACAACAACCTCTGTTTTACCAGAATTTAGTAGCAAAAAGTTTGTGAATATCCAGTCCTTGATGCTTGAACCTGCCTAGTGGTTCCGTTTCATCTTCATAGACAAATACAGCTACGTATCATCAGCATAATATTGAAAATTAGTGCTGTGGTTCAAGATAATACTTCCCAAGGGTTGCATTGGTATTATGGTTGAGACCATCTTTTTAAAGCACCCTGGACGACTACTTTGTGTGTATGCAGGCGTTTACTCAAAGGTAGTGTGTAACGATGTTACATGTATGTACCCTTGCCAGTTAATGTTTATGTATGTAGATGTCACCATGTTGTTTGTCTCACTGGTAAAGGGGTATAAAAAGGACGATATCCCTTTAAATCAGTGCAACCTGTGTCTATGGGGGAGGTACTCCTGCAATCAAGGAGATGGGAGACAGGTGTGGAGTCAAGAGGAGGGATAAAAAGTGTGGCACAAGCAGTATCAAGGAGGCCCATTGAACACAGAACCTCCACATCAGGACACAGTATCATTTCCATTCCCGAGGAGGGGAATTGCGGATACCGTGGTCAGAGACCCACACCTCAGCTAGATCCTGGACATAGCACGCCGGCAGGAGTGAAGGAAACATACCTTTGGCCAGACCAGCGCAAAGTGGGATTATAGGCTCCTCGGATCTGGTGAGAGCGTTGCAGTTTTGTTTGGTTACCAAGTGGACAGAACGTGACAAGAACTGGGATTTAGGGACAATTGCAACTGTTGCACATCATATGGACAAAGGGGGGATCAATAAGGGATTCATTGTGGGGTGATTTGTCAGTTTCATAGTTAGAAATCTGTGTACCATCTTAGAATTAAATAGTGTGAAATATCTGTTTGATGTCAGTATTCTTTATCAAGCCTTCTTAGAGCTCTTTTTAAAAACTTGGTAACGTGGTCCTTTACAGAAGTTATTGGGCCACTTGTCACAAGTGGACTTCAGAAAAGAGACCCAAGTGAGACCGGATTACTTGAGTGTTCTTCAAGGTGGATTCAAGATGGAGACTCAGTCTCCAACACTTCCCAGAACAGCAGATCATGGATGTTTGTTGCACAATAGTAATATATGCCATCCTCTTTTCTTTTTTTTTTTTTTTTTTTTTTTAAGAACTCTTTTCTGATTTGAGGAATGTTTTTATTCCAGAGGAACATAAACATGCTCCTATTCAATTCCTTAAAAGAGGCTTCAGTGATGAAGACTGGCACAGTCTAAAATGGGTATAGAAGTCTAGGCATGATAATCATTTTTTAATGAATTGGCTCTTCCAACAATTGACGGGGAGTTTTGACAACCTATTCATATCCTGTTTAGATTTATCTAGAGCCCTTGTGAAATTGCTTTCAAACAGAAGGTCATAATTGTAGGTTACACACACACCCAAGTAAAATTGCCCATGTCAATTGTAAAGGTGAAATCCTGGATATTTAATTGTTGAGCTTGAGGAAATATGCTAGACACAACCTTTTCTCGTTCTGATTGATGATTAAGGTACTACATACAATGTACTGATCCAGGAACAAAACGTAGGGCCGAATCCCATTTTTAAAAAGTGTGGTAAATAAAAAATAGTATTCTATTAAATCCTTTTTGCTCATCACATCCAGATCCTTGGCTGAATCCCATCAATTACAAACATTTTGGTTCACTGGTCCCTCCTTCTTGCATAAGACATCTGCAGCAACAACAAAAAACACTCAGAGGTTTGAGTTTATTTAACTTGAGCAAGACTGTGAGATCCAGCCACAAGTACAAACATGTGCTATTTGCATTGAAGACACAATGCTTAGTGTTGATCGTTTCAACAGCGTCTTCACCTTCACCTCCCTTGTCAGTGGGGTTGCTTTCCTCATCCATATTGCATAATCCCACAAACAGTCAAACTAAAAAAAGCAAATGCGAAGGTTGGCATAAATGTCATCTACCTCCTACTGCTGATGAAATGGCTCAAGCAAAAGATTCTTGAAAGAAGCACAGAAGGCATCAATCACAAGTGAGTTATCAGTACTGCAATCTAACAAGTGCCTAAAAACAGCCTCTTGCAGAAACTTAATCCAACCTTGGAGGATGACTTTGTATATGTTGGAAGGGGGTTAAATCATTCCGAACTGACTCCTGCTAAAAAGAACCCAATAATCCTTTCCAAGGACAGCCATATTTTGCTGCTCCTTACACGACATCACCATGATCAGTTGAAACATCAGGGTTGTCATCTGATTGAAGGAGCATTCAGGGCTGCAGTTCTATGGATCCTGGAAGGCAAAATACTGATTAACTCAGTTCTCCACAAATGCACAACCTGTTGCAAGCTGCGAAGAAAACCAGAAGAACCACCTACCACTGCTAACCTATCGCTAACCTACCACCAGAACTCCTCAAAGCTTGTCCTCCATGTATGTGGGACTTGATGTTCTTGGGCCTTGGTCTGTTACTAGATACACTAGAGGAGGGCAGGCAGAGAGTAAGTGGTAGGCCATTATGTTCAGCTGCCTCAGTTCAAGGGCTTTGCACATTGAAGTGATGGAGTTGATAAGCTCTTCTAGGTGTGCAAATGCCCTTAGGCACTACCTTGAACTCAGAGACCCTTGCAAAGCAACTCCAGTCTGATTGTGGCATGTCATGCAAGGAGCATGACATGGCAAAAACTGTGTAGAAGAAATTGAGTGAACAAGGATGCAGTTGGAAATTCAACCTGCCACATGCATCCCATATTAGAGGCTGTTAGGAACACAAGATTGGCATTGCCAGAAGAATTTTTGATTCAATATTGTTGGAACAAAAGAGTCGATTAACTCAAGTGCTTTGCGCACTCATCTCAGAAGTCACCACCATCATGAACGAACAATCACATTTACTTGTATCTGCAGATCCACAGCAACCCTTCTTTTACTGTCCACAGTTGCCTGTGCTGTGTGTGACTGTGAGCGTGAATGGTTGTTCATCTCTCTATGTGGCCATGTGATACACTGGCAACATGTCCGGGGTGTACCCCTGGCTCTCGCCTGTAATGAGTCGAGATAGGCTCCGGCAGACCCCCGTGACCCTGCAAAGGATGAAGCGGGTATGGATGGATGGATAACATGTCTCTATGGTCAGTATATCTATTTGGGTTAACAACTAACTTGTCAATGCCAGTTTATTTAGTTAGGTAAATGATTCTGTTGAACCACAATTCACAAGCAATATCTAATCATCATTAGTTGATGTTTACTAAATTGTTTTTTATAATCATAATCCATCCATCTTTGTCCACTTTTCCGGGGTCGGGTTGCAGGGGCAGTAGCCTAAGCAGGGAAGCTCAAGAGTGACACAGTCCCTCCAGTGTGTCCTGGGACTTTCCAGGGGTCACCTCCAAGTGGGACATGCCTGGTAGACCCCACCAGGCCTCCACACCAGAAACCTGAGCCACTTCATCTGGGTCCTCTTGATGCAGAGGAGTGGCTCTACTCTTAACCCCTGCTAGATGAATGAGCCTCTCACCCTTTGTCAAAGGAAAATTCCCGACACCCTGTGGAGGAAACTGGATAATGGCCGCTTATATCCGCTTTCTTTTGAGGCACTACCCACAGCTTGTGACCATAAGTGAGGGTAGGAGCATAAACCAACTGGTAAATTGAGAGCTTTGCCTCCAGATCAGCTCCTTCTTCACCATGACAGCTCGCTGAGCATGTCGTACCCATCCGCCTATTGATCTCCGGCTCAAGCTTCTTCCCTCACTCATGGACAAGACTTCAAATGAAAAATAAGAAAATGGATCACCATTTTCCCATTCCTGCATGTGGGTGACAGGGAAGGGAGGTTTTTTTGCTGTTGGGGACTGTCGCTTTGGAGTCTTTGGTTGGGGTGCTGGAGATTGCCCCTGCTGGGGACTCCCTCATTCTGCTGGAGGACGTCAGTGCTCATGTTGCGCTCATTATGGATTGTTCATTACAAACACCATATTCAAGCACAATGATGCCTGCATGTGCACTTGGCACCAGGGCACCCTAAGTCGCAGCTTGACTGACTTTGTAGTTGTATCAGTGGACTTGCAGCCACATGTCTTGGACATTCTGCTGAAGAAAGGATTGGAGCTGTCAACTGACAGGCCTGGTGGTGGGAGACAATGCCAGTCAGACCTGGTAGGCCCAAATGTATTGTGACGCTCTGCTGGAAACATCTGACAAAGACTACAAAATCTCCAGCAGAGCTTCAACTATGTCCTGTGGGAGGCAGGGGACAGAGAGTCTGAGTGGACCATGTGCCGCTCAACTATTATCAAGGCAGGTGATGAAGCTGTGGCTGTAAGGTTGTCAGTGCCTCTTGTGGCAGTAATCCCTTAACTTGGTGGTGGATACCAGTGGTTAGGGATGCCGTCAAACTGAAGAAGAAGTCCAGAGCTTGGTCCTTGGTCATTGTCGGCTGTAAGTCAGACTTTTTTCCTGTAGGGGTTGGACTCTGTCAAGATTGCCCCTTGTCATTGATTCTGTTAATAATGTTCATGGACAGAAATTCTAGGCACAGCCAGGGATCAGAGGAGGTCTGGGTTCGTGGCCTCATGGGGTCTATTTTTTTTTTTTTTTTTTTTTTTTTCTGCAGATGATGTGGTTCTGTTGACCAGACCAAGACCTTCAATTCTTGCTGGAGTGATTTGCAGCCACTAGGATGCGGCTAGTATAAAAACCGGCACCTCTAAATCCAAGACTGTTGTCCTCAGTTGGAAAAGATTGTAGTGTCCTCTCTGGGTTGGCAATCAGATCCTGCCCCAAGTGGAGGACTTCAAGTATCTCTGATCTATTTATTATTACATTTGTCAGTTTTAAGTTTATTTCAGTGACCATTGAGGGTTTTTTTTTTTTTTTTTTTTTGTTTTTTTTTTTTTCTTCTTAAATGGAGAGGCACCAACAAATTTTGTCCATGTGTGTATCTATTTACAGTACATACTTACATATTGTAGCAACTCAGTCTGAAGCTCGGCAGACCCTCTGTCTCTGGCACACTGTCCATCAGAGAATGCCCATGGTCACTATGCCTCAAGCACATTGGTGGGTGGCAATCTAGGGGAGAGAGGGGCAGGCCCCAGGGTTTTTGAGGAGATAGGTTGGGAAAGTTGACTCTGGTATTCTCTTCTTGTGTTGGGCCATGCAGTATTTCCACTTACTTTGTTTCACAAAGATGGTTCTTTAATAAGGTCAAAAACTGTTTTCTCGCCATCTACATGAAACTACACTGGTGTCAGAAGTCAACACAGACTGAATTAAGAATTTTGTTTTAGCACAAGTAGTCATAATTTACCATAGGCTAATAAAAACAACAAAAAAACAGCTGTGGGTGTTTTTACACCTTCAGAAACTTTGTCAGATCCTGACCTGAATCCAGACTGTTTAGCTCCTACAGTTTAGGCCTACGCTGACCTCTAAAAGCTAAACCAACAAAATTTCTAATGGACCCCATCTCAACTCTACTACCCATAAATGTTTTCTCCCTAGTACACCTTTATAATATATCTGATTAATTTCTCCCTTAAATCAGCATATGTGCTGCAGTATTTTAAGTTGCACTAATTAAACCTTGACTTTAAAACATCGTCTCTCGAACCATACATTTTAGCAAATTATAGACCAATATCCAACATCCCATTTACATCTCCTAAATTCTGTTGCAAGCCATTTGCAATTTGCAAGCCAGTTCAGTGACCACTACAGAAATGACTTTCTATGCAGTTTTTCACAAAGGGTTCAGAATACATCATAGCACAAAAACAATGCTGATTAAAGTTGCTAACAACCTCTTCATGGCTTTACAAAACCGATCACTGCCTATATGAGTTCTGCTGGACCTCAGTGCTACTTTTGATGGCATAGATTGCAGGTTTTATTGCACAGGTTATTGAGATTAAAAGGACAACATTAAGCTGGTTTAACTCATATCTATATGACAGATTCCATTTTGCTCATGTTAATAATATTCCTTCAGCACAGATGAGGGGCTGCTACAAAGTCAAAGTCATCTTTACTGTCAATTCTTCAACATGTGCTGGACATACAGAAAAAAAAACATTTCTCTTTGAGCTGCGGTGTAAACTAACAGCAGAAATATTTAAAAAATGTATACAAAAATATAAAGGATAAAAATAAAAGTAGATTTATAGTGCTAGGGCCAATCCTGTCCACTATATATAGGCAGTCCTTGGGAAATGTCATCCAGAGCCATGGATATATTTTCATTGCTATGCTGATAACACACAGCTGTATTTCTCTATGAAGCCAAATGAAACTGAACCAGCAGCCCCCCTTTAGGCATGTCTCAGGGACATTTAGGGGAACCTTGGGAACAGTTTAACCGATTTCACGTTGACCTATAGTACAACTATGAGAAACGGTTATTTTGACCAGGATTTGTCATTTAAACAGCAAACTAATCAGGATTTTAAGACAGCTTTTTTCACCTCCTTAATATTGCTAAGATTAGGAGCATCCTTTCCAGAATGTAAAAAACGAATCTGCGAGTGTCTCACTTCTAGAACAGATACTGTAATGTATTATTAGCAGGATGCCCAAGTAATTCTCTGAATATCCTCCAGCTGATGTTAAATGACGTAGCCCAAATGCTGACAGGAATCAGCAAGAGAGATTTGCTGTGTGCCCCCCTGTAAATGCTCCCTATGAAATGTAGAATGGAATTCAAAATTCTGTTACCCACGTAAAAGGCCCTGAAAAGCCAATCTCTGCATTATCTACAAAGCCCTGATAACGCTTTTATGCTCCCAGAGCATAATAGAGCTCTCTGCCCTCAGAATGCAAGTTTACTTGTCAATGGCAGCTAGAATTTCTGTTTGGCAAGTAAATCATGGACGTTTTTAGATTGGACCCTGCTATCATCCCTGGATGATGAATGCCTGTTTAACGTGTGCTGGTCACTGTAAACGTGAGGCATGTTATTGCCTCCCAAGTGCCTGAAGCTGGGAGGAAAGACGAGTCAAGTTTATTTATTTTTTTGTCCGGTAAAAAATATGCTTGGCTGGTGGCTTTTTTTTTTTTTTTTTTTTTTTTTTTTTTTTTTATCTACCAGTCCAATTGGCTGGTGAGTCAAAAGGTTAATTCCAGACCCTGCTGGTAGTTCCTAAAAGATCCAGATGTAGATTTGTAGGACGGGTCTTCTGCTATCAGGAACATCAATATGGAACCAACTTCCAGTTTGGGTGAAGGAGGCTGACACCACCTCCACCTTTAAAACCAAACTTCAAACGTTTGTGTTCAGTAAAACATCTAGTTGGTGTAAACTTTAGTGTGTCAGGACCAGTAGTCACAGCTGCAGCTGCAGGACCAGACTAGAGCAGCTGGTCTTCAACACAGCTTCATCTGGATCTGCTGCTGTAGACCTGCTGCAGGGGGACACCAACATGATCACTGACCTGCAGTCCCACCTCTGACCACCTCAGTGTCTGCTGTCTACACCCGTTTAGATAGTGGTCTCTGTAGTCCACCAACTAACCAGGTACCAGTCATATGTACATGAAAGTCTTAGTTCTGCTGCTGATAGTTGTACTTAGGTTTCTTGTTTTTTTGTACCTTTGACGGTGTGTCTGTGTCTATTCTCTCTGTTCTTCATCCTCTTATTCTGATCTTCCTCTTCCTGTTCTACCCAGCTGGTCTTCAGCAGGAGGGTCCCCCCTTATGATCCAGGTCCTGGTCCAGGTTTCTTCCCTCTTACATGGAAGTTTTTCTTGCCACTATTTGGTTTAGGTTTTTCTCCCACTAGGGGGGGGGTTACCTGCTGTTGTTTATGTAATAACTGATCGGGGTCATGTTCTGGTCTCTGGAAAGATCCTGGAGACAACTTGTGTTGTAACAGACGCTATATAAATAAAATTGAATCGAATTAGTCACTGCAATGAGCCTGATTTCCAGTGCAGAGCAGCATTTATAACTCATAAATTCTACATTTAAATTCTTCAGAAATTCAGTATGTACCAAAAAATATCTAACACTTTAAAAGGGTTCAAACAAGTGAACCTTGGACTCCAGAGACAATATATAGGCGAAAGAAAAGAAAAAGAATGAAGAAAAGTAGGAGGAGTTCATTTTTATATTGAAATTTGTTTCCTAATATTTGTTAATAAATCATCTTTTGTTAAACTTGACTCATGTCTCCAGCATCAGAAAGAACCTACTTTCCTTTTGGTTGGTACAGGTGCTATTTGTAGCTTCCCTGGGTGAGATTCCCTTAGTGGTGGTCTTTAGTTCTATTCAAATTTATGATTGCATCTATATTCACCCTCAGTTTTGCCACACAGACAGAGAGAAAGACAAGAGTCTTCTATTAAAGCCTCCTTAAGCACATTTATTACATTCTATGTTGCGCAGTGACAGAATGTCACACAGGAGATAATAGAACCTACTAAAAAGTTTAACTAAAAGTTGATTTACAACATATTAAAACCTGAACTTGAAATGCTTTGAAAACTGGAGGTACTGAGGATTGTTCACATGATTGAATGTCCCACGGGAAAATTTTATTCAACTGTTGATTTGTCAAAGTTGAGATGCTGTTGAAATGTATTAAATGTATTTTCGGTTGCTGACATTAGTAATCTCCCACAGGTGATAATTCAAGTTTGCATAAAAGCTGATTTACAAGCAATTAAAACCTAAACTGGGGTTGCTCACAGGAAAGAATGAAATTAAGTTTTCATTAGTCAAAGTTGAGTTACTGTTAATGGTTTATTACCATAACTTGAAGTTTCATAATTTAAAACTGGGGTACTTGGGGGTGCCCACAAAGGAAATGTCCTTTTGAATTGAATTTATTTGAGTGTGTGAACTAGTGATGGGAAACTTTAAATTTTACTGATTGAAGTTTTTATGAGTCACTCACCAAAATGAATCAAGTTTTCAAGTAATTTGAGTCACTGAGTCAGTCACCTCAGGCAGTTGCACACAGGCTCCACCCACTCCCAGTTGACCACTGATTTATCTGATTCATACAGCTAATACAACTGATTTAAAATGAGAACATTTCATTGATCAATAAAATGATCCATTTTATTTGAAAAACTAAAAGGTCAAAGATTCTGTATGGGAAAATATTTTCTTTTAAATTCAAGCATGATAAAATTAATCAGGTACAAAAATGTAGTTGTGCAAATTTAACAATTTCTTCTTTGAAATTAAGCCTACATACACTTGAGCCATTAGCCATTTACAGCCATTAGCGGTGCGTAAGTGTCTCAGTACTGAGGGGGTGGGGCTTTCTCGATGGGCCCTTACGATAGTAGTTTTACTATTCAACAACACCTCATCGTACCCATCACACAACATTAATGCTCACTTTCATTGAGCCAAGAAAGCCCATATGCTTCAGAAAGTAGAGCGAAGCCACAAACTCATTCTGACGAACACACACAACCCGACAGCTGTCGATCTGAGCGTCAGCTGTCCATGGTGCTGAAAGCTCAGACAGTCACGGGATGAATCAGTACCATCTTTGATACAGCTTAAATATAAAATGAATATGGCTGGTCTAAAATTACACAATCTATTCAGATAGATATAGACAAAACGATCTAACATCATTTTTGAGCCCTTTAATATAAAATATACTCAGCGGTCTGTTATAGTTTATAACAACACAAAGCACATTCAAATAGGCAGGTGGGCTGGCAGTAGATTATGATATACGGGTGCATCTCTTTGGGCTGGGAGTGGTCTGGGAGTGGTCTGGGAGTCAGGGCTGGTAGTGGTCTGGGAGTAAAGGCTGGTAGGGGTCTGGGGGTGGTCTGGGAGTGGGGCCTGGGAGGCAGTGCTGGGAGTCAGGGCTGGTAGTGGACTGGGAGTAGTCTGGGAGTCGTCTGGGAGTGGCCTGGGAGTCAGGGCTTGTAGTGGTCTGGGAGTCAGGGCTGGTAGTGGTCTGCGAGTGGTGTGGGAGTCAGGGCTGGGAATGGTGTGGGAGTGGCCTGGGAGTCAGGGGTTGTAGTGGCCTGGGAGTCAGGGCTTGTAGTGGCCTGGGAGTCAGGGCTTGTAGTGGCCTGGGAGTCAGGGCTTGTAGTGGCCTGGGAGTCAGGGCTTGTAGTGGCCTGGGAGTCAGGGCTTGTAGTGGCCTGGGAGTCAGGGCTTGTAGTGGTCTGGGAGTCAGGGCTTGTAGTGGTCTGGGAGTCAGGGCTTGTAGTGGTCTGGGAGTGGTGTGGGAGCCAGGGCTGGGAATGGTGTGGGAGTTGTCGGAGTCAGGGGTTGTAGTGGTCTGGGAGTGGTGTGGGAGCCAGGGCTGGGAATGGTGTGGGAGTTGTCTGGGAGTCAGGGCTTGTAGTAGTCTGGGAGTGGTCTGGGAGTCATGGCTGGTAGTGGTCTGGGAGTGGCGTGGGAGTCAGGGCTGGGAATGGCGTGGGAGTGGCGTGGGAGTCAGGGCTGGGAATGGCGTGGGAGTTGTCTGGGAGTCAGGGCTGGGAATGGCGTGGGAGTTGTCTGGGAGTCAGGGCTTGTAGTGGTCTGGGAGTCAGGGCTTGTAGTGGTCTGGGAGTCAGGGCTTGTAGTGGTCTGGGAGTCAGGGCTTGTAGTGGTCTGGGAGTCGGGGCTTGTAGTGGTCTGGGAGCGGTCTGGGTGTCAGGGCTGGGAGTGGTCTGGGAGTGGTGTGGGAATTGTATGGGAGTCAGAGCTGGTAGTGGTGAGGGAGTGGTCTGGGAGTCAGGGTTGGTAGTGGTCTGGGAGTCAGGGTTGGTAGTGGTCTGGGAGTGATCTGGGAGTCAGGGTTGGTAGTGGTCTGGGAGTGATCTGGGAGTCAGGGCTGGTAGTGGTCTGAGAGTGGTACGGAAGTCAGGGCTGGTAGTGGTCTGGGAGTGGTAACAACAGCAGCTATGAATCAGTGAATGAGTTAACAGAGACGAGGACTCATGAGTCAGTAAGATTTTAAGTGATTTGTACATGATTATACATCACTAGTGTGAACTCAGAACGGCAAGTGAAAAAGCCAAAGGTCATAATATGACAGAACAGAGAAGGGAGGCAGTGGGTTGTTGTGCCGCAGTCAGTGTCTCACCTCTGTCAGCTGCATGACTTGGCAGTTACACAGTCTCAAGTCGTAACAGTTCTCAAACAGAACAGGACATCCAAATAATTTGTTCACTGTGATGAGCAGATGTCTTTCCTGAAGACCATTATATATTTTGAAGCCACTACTGTGAACGGTTGTGGAAATATGATAAAACAGTTTTGTCCTCACAGGGCAAAGTGGAAGAATGGAAAACGATCAGCACTGCCAAGTTTTAAAGTCCCACATCTCAAATTCTGTTTGTCACAAGCATTTCAAAGTCACTTTTCCTTAAAGCAGACAGATTTCCCTTCTGTTTTATATGGAAATTACAGAGAACGATGAAAAGCTGTGAATAGGAGAGGCATTTGTTCAAGAAAATCCTGATTTATGTCAAGTAGTGTGTGAACACAGCAGAAAAAAAGATCATAAAACTTAAACAACCACTTCTTAAAGAGTACAACGTAAGTATGCAGTAGTCCTTTGACCTGTTTTAAGTTTAAATAACATGTCCACAATGGAGGCTTTAAAGCTGGCTATTTTTTTTTCTGCTTTCAGCTAAATCCCATTAATTTTCAAAGGGCTTCAAATCCGACATTCCTGTGAATTTTTACGGATCATCACCAAAAGTCATACCATGCTCATCCCAATTAAGCCAGCCAATTTTATGTATTTTTTGTTGAAGTTTTCTCAAAATTGCAGGCTATGAAAAAGTCCCCAAACTTTTTCTGAATACAAAAGGAGGAGGAAGAAAAAATATGAGCATCACCAGGGCTCTCAAGTTTTGAAGTTTGCTTGCAGTGAGAGTTTTGTTTTGCGGGGTGCACGGATGCGGTGCCTCAGACCTCACCCGGGAAAACAATTTCTATTTTCTAATTAGCTGATAAGTTGGTAACTCCAGACCTCGGCTCTGAGCTGTATGAGCACGCAGCGTGCAGTGGCCAGTCTGCCTTTGACTCGTTTGTAAGATGAGATGTTGGAATTTGTGGGCGGTGACGTTAATAATTTCTAAGCCATGCGTGGCGTGTGAGCGTGTGAACTAGTTGAAATGCGTGTGTCTCACGCTCCTGCTGCTGCTGGGGCTGCTCAATGTTTCACGTTGGTACCGCTTCATTAAATAAGGTACATAGTTAAAAATTAGCAAATTCCAAGTTAGCATGTGGCTGGCTAGGGAATCAAGAACCGGGTCTCGAAGAGAACGGCTCCCAGTAGTCCGATTCCCTGGAATCATCAATCCGCCTACCTAACAGTCCCGTGTAAGGGTTCTGCTAACGTCTGATGCATTTGTGTGGTGACCTCATGTGCACGTTTTGTATTTTGGCTCAGAAAGTTTCCAACATGTCACGTGGACCCGTTTGGTTTCTGAAGACCCGTTTTGAAGTCCGTTTTCCTGAAGTGCCGACCATCTCACCTCCGGATTGATGCTCATGCGGAACTAAGTTTCCATCGCTATTGACTCCCTTGTTAAAATGTCTAAAAAACATTAGAGCAGAGAAAAACATATTTACAGCCTGGTTCAAAAAACAATTCTGGTTTTAATTGTTTGATTTTTCACCCATGAAGACTCTCAGGGGGGAGAATTTTTCTTATACCACGCCAGGAGAGAGCCACCACTCCCGTAATTTAACGTCTTGACTCGACGGTGTAATAAAAAATTACCATCCTTTTACAAACTGATGGTTGCTATAAAAGTCTCTTGATGTGGTACAAAAAAATCCCCCCCCCCTCAGAGTTGTCATGGATGAGAAATCAAACGATTAAGACAAAAACATTTTTTCAACCAAGTTGGACTCTGTAACATGCAGGTCGATGCAGAATGACACTCGGAGGTGAGATGGTTGGCTCTTGGTTGCAGCACGTGCAGAACTTTGATCAGGGGAGGGGAGAAATGCCTCCAACATGCCAAAACATATTCTGCACAAAAATTGTTAATGTGCACACGTTGATTGCAATTGGAATTTATTTCACAATGTTCATTTGAAAAAGTTCCTGTTTGTCCAGTTAAAGTCAGCTTTGATTTAGTTGAAGTTGAGTTCAAACTGTTGGTGAGTACTTGAAATTAATGTGTTAATGCAACCAAAGTAATTTGTACTGTATATAACTGGATGAGAATCCTAAGAGAACCAATAAGGAACTGAATCAATATGCGATATCAAGAATGGAACCGGAATTGCTAAATTCTTACCAATTCCCATCCCTGTGGCTGGTTTACTTTTCTTTGTGTGTGTGCAAATCTTTTAAAAAATGTGGTTTTTCAAGCAAATAAGCAAATATGCCTAACCTCAATAAACGTACAAATACCTTAACATTAGTGCATTCTAACTTATAACAAGTCCATTGTTATTGAAACAAAAGGAAATATAAGACCTGTTCTCAATAAGTTAAATTATGACAAATTAAGACATTATGCTATGTAAAACCTATTGTAACTTTCTTGATACAACAGAAGCACTTTTGTTATTGTGTTGTTTCATTTTTTTAAAAATATTGAAATACAGCAGAAGCCCAGGAATTGATCCTGACATTACTAGAACAGGAAATGTCACAATCTCGCTTAAATGAAGCTACGAATCCAAATTCTTTCATTTCTTTATTGTATTTTAGATGCACATGAGCAGTACAAAACCATGACAGCTGGTCAACGTTGTCTGGCTGAATGAGCAGGTGAACTGTGCTGTAAACGGTGCTGGTTCACCCAATGAAAACCTCTATTTACTGCACCATGATACAAGTACCTGTGTCATCAACAGACTTGTGCAGACCTTGATGACAAGTCGGTGACAACTGTTAATTTGAGTCAGGTGTGTTGAAACAGGGTAGCATCTAAAACATGCAGGACAGTGTTCCCCGAGGACCAGGGTTGGGAAACACTGATCTAAGGTGCCACGATGTACACTGTTGAAGGTGTCCTCTGGGACCATCAGGACAATCATGATTCAAATGCTCAGTATGCAGCTGGTTTCACAATCACCACAGAGCTGAAGAGTGGTCTTGTCTGAAGAAAGATGCTGGGGTCTTATGCAGACTGAAACAAAAAGCAAGACATTTACAAAAGTAATCTAGTGTCTAGAGACTATGGTCAAATATTATACAAACTGTCATATAAGTGTACATTTCTCACCTCAAGGATGTGAAGCATAGCCTCACTTGGGTGGTGGGTATATGTCTGGGAAAGCCTTCATCACAGCAATGGTTTGCTTTACTCTAAAAAACAAAACGGTCTAATTTCATTCACTGCAGTCAGTAATAAAAACAAACACAATACAATTACATGGGATTTAGTAGTGACGTGGCAAACAGATGCCACCAATTAATGAACATGTGTCAATGCTGGTTTTAACACAGATGTCCAACTTTGAATGTCAGTTTTGTGGTAAGCGGGACGTGGTCCAGGCCGCAGATACAAGGATGTGCATTGTCTTCATTGTGTTGACTTGTGATACCGCGACTGCACCAAATCTGATTCTTTCTCAAAGCTCAGTTTATTTTACATTTTGCTGATTTTGAAATAATTCCACAGGTTGCATTTTCGCATCATTTCAAGTTACATTTTAAGTGGCAAGTCATTAGACACAGTCATAGGATTTCTGGCTCTGACAGAAGATTATATCAGGTGGTCTTTGATCAAAAGACCAGTGTGACGGTCATCATGACATCACTCTCTTTGTACAACGCGAGACAGTCAATTTGCGGATCTGCAATGACATGTATTATCAGGATTCTTCCATGACAGCCACAAAAACGGCTAAAAAAGTCTCAACAAGATTCTTGGCATCATGGCTTTCATGAAAATATATATATATATATATATATATATATATATATATATATATATATATATATATATATATATATATATATATATATATATATATATATATATATATATATATATATATATATATATATATATATATATATATATGCAGAGTTTTTAAAAAAGAAGGTCCCACCAAAACACAACTCAGTATGGGCTCTTACCATCCACTTGTTCAGCCTACCGGGGTGAAATGTGGAGATCTTTCAAAGATTAAAGATGAATCAGTGGACTGTGTCATGAGTGGGTGTCGCCTGGCTGCTGCTGCTGTCAAAGCTATACCCCGTCAACTCTTTCCTGAGTTGCTCCCTGCTTCGTTTGCAGGGTGGCACATTTTGGACCTTTTTCAAAAGCTGCTTCTTCACAGATTCCTGACAAAATCACAAAACAGAATATCACTTTTATTAAACTGAAACCAGGCCATACAAGCAATGATCCTGAAAAAGCGTATCCTCCTGCCCACTCAGCTTCACTGACTGAAGATTTGTCCCGCAGCATCCGGTAGTTCTCAATAAGACGCACGGCTCGTTCGCGATTGCAAGAACATTGGAAGTCACCCCACTGCTCTCTTGATCGCCATCATGCTTGTCACTGCAGTTCTTTTTAAGCGGCAGCAAAGCTCTTTGGAGAGTGTAGTCTCTTTCTTGTCTAGCATGCTGTTTTTCAGTAAAGGTTGTTCTGTGTCTGTTTATACAACATGTTGTGGACTTACAGGTTGCACAGTTCTGCTGGTACCATGTTGGTCTCCTGAGCTGGAAGAGGTGAGAGTGGTGGAGGAGGAAGAAGAGGTGGACAAAGGAGTTGCAGTAGTGGGAATAGAGATGGCAAGTTCCAGAGGAGGTACCTGGTCGAAGCTGGTCTGGCTCTTCATCTCACAGTAATTATTAGTGAACAGCAGTGAACTAGAAATAACACAAGAAAGATAGTGTTTTGCTGACATTATGAATTAAGGCATGACTAAAAATCAGCACAATATGAACAGCTAATATCACTTCATTTTCACCTTGTGCTATTCTCCAAACGGCTGTCATTCTGAAAAAGTGCAAAAGCATTTCTTCTTATATTAGCAACTGTAAAACACATAGAGCTGCACCGTAAATATCCTATACACTAAAATGTAATAAACTAGTTAAGTCACAGTCTATAACTGAAAGGGTGAGAACGTGCTGATAATGGCAGCAGAGAAGCACCCAACAATGCAATATGGGTATCTACACTAAGGTCAAATCTGCCTGCCATTTCCACTAAATGCAGAAATGATTTTATCACATTAACCATGCTAACATGAATCAGCAAAAAAGCCAGATCAGCTAAACTAAGGTAACTACCCACCATTTGTACCTCAAAACACTTTCTAGAGTAATTCTGAAGGCATGAAAAGTGGTGTCATTATTAATAGTTTATAGTCCACATTAACAAGGCTAGAAAGTAAATGTGTTATGTGTTAAAATGTGCAAATGATTACTTGTTTAATGTTGTTTACTTGTATCACTTATTACTTTACAATTAGCTAAGTTGTAAAGACAGAGAGAAGTGAAATGACATTACCTCTCAATTGATAGATGTAGGATCCATACCCGAAAAAGCCTGTCCAACTTCATCCCAGTTGTAGCGAGTTTAGAGGACATTGGAGGCTCAAACTTGTATTACCTTGGCTGCTACAACTTGCCGCCTGCCTTGGATTAGCCTCCAACATTACCAGATACCCAAAACCAAAATATCGCACAGAGAGCCCGAAACTATCGTATTTACGCTGAAATTAATGTACGCTACAACAACAGCGAATAAGAAACAAGTTTGGTGACAGCGTGAGGCTAAGAAGGCGTGTCTGTGTGTGAGAGAAATTATAAAATAATAAATAAAATAAATAAAACATGACTTAAATCACCAGAACATTTGTTGTTTGTTTGCCATAGTAATTCAATGGAATGAGAGAAAAACTTTGATTGGAGTTTCTCAGTTGTGTAAGACATTTACATGTGAATATTTGGACAATGGTCCATTACTTTGTTAATTTATATTCTGCCCACATGTGAGACGGTCTTTGTGTCCATGAACGTTGTACCACACCTAATGCTGACGGAGTAGCCCAATAAGGAGTGGGAAACCATACTCCAACTCTCACCAAGGGCATTTCAATCATGCCATACCATTTAACATGAGTGTTGCAACGACATTTAGACAGAAAAATGTTATGAAGAAGCAGTTAAACATTTTAGAGAGAGGAAATTCCAATTTCTCAAACTATATACAAGAGGAAACATGGAGCATCAAAATACATTTTTATTAGATACAAAGCCTTTCATTACATACCCTTGGTCAAAAGCCAAGACCAATTCTTGTTGCACCTGAAGATATTCCGTATGATTTAAGGACCACAGTGGTGCAAGGAAGGTTCTTTTCAGGGTCCCTTTTAAAAATCACATACCTTATCGTCAGAGAAGCCAAATTAATTGCAGATTGTTCTGTATACAGATGAAATTGAGATTTGAAATCCACTAGGATCCTTTGCATGAAAAAAGCTGTTAATGTATATTACACCCAAGCAAATTTTTAATTAAAAAGTCAAGTCTAAACTTGCTGCTATTCGATTACTTTCCATGGCTAGATAAGTAGATCCTTGAATTTGTGATGTAGATGTAATATTGAACAGAATCAAAGAAGATATGGTCACATTGTACAATAGTATTAAAATGCAAACTATTAACAGACAGAAAACCATTTATGGTGCCATGTTCTCTGTCTGTGGCAACATTGCCACAACATGAAGTGGCAGGGTTCAAAGAGGGTGTTGGCTTTGCCTACATCAAATGCAGACGGGAGCACTCTGTTGAGGACATGCAGTCACACTTCAATGAGGATGCTTTGACTAAACAGATCTTAAAGAGGCATGCCAGACAGACTGACGAAAAAGAAGAGGGAGATACAGACTTGCTTCGCAACAGCCTGAAATCAATCAAATTAAATCAATCAAAGAAGCAAATTAGTTGAAATCCCTTCCTTTGACATTATACAACAAACTCCACAAGACAATAGGTGTCATTCTGGAGGGTACAGCTTCTTTGGAAATTAAGAGTGTCTTCAAACCCCCGTGACCCTGTGCAGGATTAAACGGGTATAGAAAGTGGATGGATGGATGGATGGATGGAGAGTCTTGAATCCTAATCTTCAGTCAGGACCTGTTTAAAGATTAGATTTTAGTTGTTTTTTTTTGTTTTTATTCTGAGCATGTTACACATAAACATATAAAGAAGACTTTAACAACAGACAAATTAAATTTAACGTACTCATGGTCAGATCCCTCCCTCTGCCTGTTATTCTGACAGAATCACTCCTTTGTATGTTGACGTAAATTGGTGAATGTTTGGACATAGCTTCAGTTGTCCCGTTCCACAATTTAACACCACACACAGATACACAAATATTTTTCTTTGTGGTTGTTAGTGCTGGGACTTAAAATTTGCTACTCAGGTAGTAGTAGTTTTTTTTTTTTTTAATGTATGGATGGATTTTGTTTGTTAAAAATATTATTAATGAGTGTAGCAGTGGATATAAACTCATACTATACAGTTTCTATGATGTGACAATGTTGTTTTATCAATTACTTTAAGTGAGCTCTTAACCATCTAATTCAAACTTAGGCCCTTTAGCATTGGTAAACCATGTCTCTGATGTTGCAATTACTTAACACATTTTCAAACTGGTGTAAGTACTCTTGGGTTTGTATATATACTTCTACTGTTTAAATCTATAATTGACAATTTCCCTGCTGATACTGTTATTATAATCTTACACAGTGTAGTAGTTACAGTTAATGTTGATAGTCAACAAAAACATATTATCAGGATCTGTTTGGTCTTGTAAGTATTGTAATTCTTTGATGTACTCTATACTGCCAAAAGTATTGGCTGACTAATCCAAATAATGGGAATCAGGTGTTCCAATTGCTTCCATGGCCACAGGTGTATAAAATCAAGCACGTCGGCATGCAGAATGTTTTTACAACTATTAGTTTTTTTTCTTTCTTTTTTTTCCCCTTGTTTGCACATATATTATTGGTTGATACCAAATTGGTAGGACCCAAAAAATATATATATGCATTTTAATCTGTAATCTGTAATGGTTTTTGTGTGTGTGTGTGCGTGTGTGCGTGTGTGCGTGTGTGCGTGCGTGCGTGCGTGTGTACCCTTCACCGGCCCTAATGACAGTCTAATTATTTCTTTTATTAATCCCTAAGTAGGATGAAGTACAAAACAAAAAAAAGAAAAGAAAGAGAAAAAATAAAATAAAAAAAAAAGTAAAAATAAATAAGTAACTAAATTCTGCCAGAGAGGGCCAAACTCACCGGGTGCAGTATGTGATCAGACCAGAAAAGGAAATAGAAAGAGAGAAAGAGAGAGACGAGACAGTGGTGGTGCAGTGTGGTGCCTATGTTTTAGTTTACAACTATTTATGAAAGAACGTGTCGCTCTCAGGAGCTCGGTGAAGTCCAGCGTGGAACTGTGATAGGATGTCACCTTTGAAACAAATCCAGTCCTAAAATTTCCTGGCTCCTAAATATTCCACAGTTGACTGTCAGCTGTATTATAAGAACATGGAAGTATTTGGGAACAACAGCAACTCAGCCACAAAGTGGTTGATCACGTAAACTGACGGAGCAGGTCAGCGGATGTTGAGGTGCATAGTGCCAAAAGGTCACCAACATTCTGCAGAGTCGATCGCTACAGACCTCCAAACTTCATGTGGCCTTCAGATTAGTTTAAGAACAGTGTTCAGAGAGCTTCATGGATGGGTTTCCATGACCAAGCAGCTGCATCCAAGACAAACATCACCAAATGCAATGCAAAGTGTTGGATGCAGTGGTGTAAAGCATGGACCACTGGACTCTGGATTAGTGGAGACACGTCTGGAGTGACGAATGGTGCTTCTCCATCTGGCAATCTGATGGACCAGTCTGGGGTTGTTGGTTACCAGGACAACGGTAAATGTCTGACTGCATTGTTCCAAGTGTAAAGTTTGGTGGAGGGGGATTATGGTGTGGGGTTGTCCTTCAGGAGCTGGGCTTGGCCCCTTAGTTCCAGTGAAAGGAACTCTGAATGCTTCAGCAGACCAAGAACTTTTGGACAATTCCAGCTGCCAACTTTGTGGGAACAGTTTGGAGCTGGCCCCTTCCTCTTCAACATGATTGTGCACCAGAGCACAAAGCAGGTCCGTGAAGACCTGGATGACAGTGTCTGGTGTGGATGAACTTGATTGGCCTGCACAGAGTCCAGACTTCAACCTGATAGAACACCTTTGGGATGAATTAGAGCGAAGACTGAGAACCAGGACTTCTGGTCCAACATCAGTGTGACCTCACAAATGTGCTTCTGGAAGAATGGTCAAATATTCCAATAAACACTCCTAAACTGTGTGGACAGCCTTCCCAGAAGAGTTGAAGCTGTTATAACTCCAAAGATGGACCAACGTCATATTGAACCCTATACCAAACGCAAGTACAGTCGTGAGTTTCTGCTCGACATCGGAAACAGCTACACTGTCGAGCTGAACTCTGAACTTGCTGGTGAACTATGGGACTGCGGCCTGCTCCAGGGACCACTGCTACCGCCGACCCCCACGCCTGAATCCCAACCGCAATGGAGGCGTCACAAGCAGCACTAGAGGAACCAGAAGAGGGGTAAGCGAGAGGGTATTCGGGTGAGACTGGCGGCGAACCCGAATAAACCGGCGGTCCCCTCCATTGTGTTGGCCAACATTTATTTGCTGGACAACAAACTGGACCACATCCGATTACTCTGTTCGACCCAGAGGACCGTGAGAGAGAGCTGTGTTTTTGTGTTCACGGAAACTGCTGACCTGCTACCTGACGGACTGAGCAAGCACCGAGGGAGGAAAGGGCCGCGGTGGCCTTTCTGACGGTTAGACATAAGTGTTTGTGGTTTCAATCTAAATATGGCTTCTTTGAAGAATGAACTGCAAAGTCTTTGATTGATCTGAACCAACTATAAATGCTGCCAAAATGTTGACCCCTCAGTACACTCAAGGGAGATGGCAGATTAAACATAATTTACTTTACACAATTTAGTGTGCTAACCATAAAATTTTATGTAATACATTACACATAATAGATGATAAACAAATATGTTCTCAAGAGATGCTTACACATTGATCTTTATTGAGAACTGCACAATATCTTTTTTCTTTTTGCCACAATTAATATGTATATGTACTAGTTAACTGCATGTATACAACTTTATACTGGTATATTTATATATGTATGAGCGGGTAAAGATACTTGTATGTATAGTAATATGTATCAATGCTGCCCCTTCCTCCTGCTTTGACATAGACACTTAAATATACTCACGGGTCTACACAACTGTCTCTCTGTCATCTTCTGTTATAAATATCCAGGTATAAGTCAACCAGGTGAAAATACCTGGTTGTCCTTTGTCTCACTCAACACATCACACAGCCACCAAACTGCACCCATCACTGTCTTGCCTTTTCTTTCCTACTCTTTAAGCTCACTGACGGTGGGACACAAGTCCTCGTTGGCAGAATTTTTTTTTCGTTCTTAGAAAAAGAAATAAAGGAAACTTTATTTAAACCAGAAATATGCTTCAATTCGAACGCTAATAGATCCAGATCCCATACTACACCTTCTTATTCTTATTCAGACTGCTCATACACCACAAAATGCTTCACTTGATTTGTGACTCAAAATCTTTTTCTGTGGGCTGTGAGAGCATGGTATTTGAAAGGGATTTGTCTTTCTTGAATGAACGGATCTGCATGACCAAATCTTTCAAAGAGACGGGAATGATCAATACGCCAACATGAGTCAGTAGCCCCTTTTACATTGCTGTTTTCCCTCTGTTTAATAACCCAAATGAGCATATCATCTGTCGTTTTAACATTAACTGACCTGACATGGGGTTGGGGTGTCAAGCTGTCCTAATGACCTGTCTTTGAGGTACAACTAAACACAGGTTTGGTGTAAATATATATATATATATATATATATATATATATATATATATATATAGTACAACTGTCTGCATGTATATGCTGGGTTAATGACAAAATTGAAAAAAAACAAAAAGTGATCTTGCAGATACCACTGCAAGGACACACCTTCCCATTCATGTGAATAAGAAAGTGTGCCAAACCTTTGACCCTCTTGTTAGTCTGATCTAGCACACTTCATTGAGAGCTGAGATCGATTCTGTCAGACGGGGGGACAATCCCCAGCAGTAAAGCATGAAATACGAGACACTGATGGACGTGAAGTGTGTTGTTCCCTAATGCATTTGTGGTGTTTGGTGTGTGTAGATGAATGTACGGCTGTTGTGTGGTTATGTTGTGACGTTTGATGTAACTTCTCGATTCATATCCGAGCTGAAGCAGTCCAGCAGAGTCATAAAGCAATGATGTTAAGGCTGAATCACAGTTGGTACTGGTGTGTTGGGTCAGTGTCATGCAGCAGACCTCCATGTCCCCACGGGGGACAGGAGACAAACGGGGGAACGGACCCCTACCGATCTTGGGGATCTGACCGCCCTCTGCCACCTCTCCCAATGTTGGTAAACCAGCGAGGCCAGCAAGCGGTCGTCATGTTACGCAGTACTACTCGATAAGGCCTCCTAACTCCTCTCACCCCCCTGAACTCAGCTTTAAGCACCGGGAACGCAATAACACGCCTTGCAGTGGTACTGCTCAGTGAGCATAAACACAAGTTCTTCAACCAGAAAAGTAATCTAGGAGCACCTTGTCATTTTTTTCAGTCATTGCAGAGTTGAGACAGTTTTTCAGCCAGTCATATGCCAGCCAGCAGCACGTCTGACATTCCTTATTGGGATTCGTGATGACAACGGTGCAGAATAATCACATGATTCAATCTGCAAATGACTCCTTGAAGAAGGTCTGACTGGCTGATTCATTTTATTTGCTGTTAAAAAAAAAAAAAAAAGTCTCACATGGAGGATCTCACACACACAGACACATGCACACACACGTTTCACCAGCACCAAATTAGCCCGGAATAAATCAGCAAATCTAATTACTGTGATGTCTCTGAATACCCCAGCCCATGCAAATCCCATCTACAACTTCTTGTTTGAACAATCTGATGAACTAAGAGACTTGACGGATATAAATTCATTTTGTTTAATTTATAAATGGATTTTCCCTTAATACTTGAATTATTATCACCACTGAGAGACTGAGACTAAGAAAGGCACAAAGCATGACATCTGCACGAAAAGAAATCTTGAAATTTTGAGGTGTGTGAATGGTGGAATAATCTTTGTCCTTTTACCGATTTAAAACAATGACAAGCTTCAAAGGGGCGTAGGGTATGTTTGAGTTAAGTGAGGAACATGAACTTTACCAATGGCAACATTAAGGTTAAATGGTATAAAGATGCCACAAAAATAGGTTGTTGACTGCTTACATATAGCTCCACTGGGTTTGTTCAACCAAAGCATAAATGAAAGTGTGGTACATTCATTTATAATGCTCAGCTAAAGTAATGAGCTGTTGAACACAGCTGCAATCATATGTAAAACGTCCTGTGTTTATGGGCCCAGCGTGCCATTCTTCAACTCCTTTAACTATGAGGTGCTGTGAGGTGTGATATGTCTCAATGGACACAGAAAAACTTAAACTGATAGTGGAAGGCAGCAGATGGTCAACTTTCTTGCAGCGCGTGTTTGAGAAAGAAGGAAGGACTGTGGAACCGGTGGGACTTTGGAAGTTCAAGTGTAGAAAAAAAACAACTGTTGAATCCACTGGTCTCCACAGATGTCAATCACACACCATCCCCTCCCCTCCTGACTTTCAGATAGCTATATTGTAAAATTTTTAAATCTATTGATTAATTTGTCATGTGACATATATCGATACAGTTGGGCAAGTACTGTTTAACTGTTTTTAGCTACATCATGGTACGGCTTTTGGAATGAGATATCAAAAAAGAACAAATATTTAAGAGGCACCGCCAGCAAAAGTTGAGAAGGGGTTGTCTATCACCGGAGTAGCCTATGAGGAAACTCCGGGATCAAAACCAAATCCTCCATCTGCTCCAAAGACGAACCAGCTCTTGTCGTCAGCTACATCTCCCGTTAGCTCCACTCCTGCTTCAACAAGCTTGGCTGAAGAATGTTGTAGGGATCTTACGAAACCGCCCAGACGAGCCAGCTATTCTCACTGGTACAAAATGGATGCAAGGTGCGACACACCAAACCGCAGGGGTTTAAAGAACTTTAAAGAAGTGGTTGACATTGTGAAGCCAGCGTGAAAAATGTTCTGCACTCAGTGATGGTAATGGACTTGTAAAGGACTGGGATCAGGTCTGAGCAAAAGAGCAAAAAGGTTTTTTCTGTGTTCAGATTCCAAAACTGGAAACTGCTCTGTTCTGTTCAGAAACATGAAAGCAGTAGCTATCACAGAGATGCTGTTGGTGACTACAGTGAGCTTTTATTCCTGCAACCGATTGTGTCCCAGCTTGACACCCTGCTCAAGGCTAAACAGCAGTACAGACGCCAGATGTTAGTTAAGAAAATAACCTCCCTCATTTATCTAATGGTTCAGGGCATGGAAGTAGATGGCAATGATCAAAAAAAGTTTTTCATCCGTTAATAAAATATATTAGATCTGACAGTCAAAGAGGGCTGGTGAAGTAACATCTGCTGCAAGATTAAAATGCATATATATCTCACTGAAAAAGGTTTGATCAAATTATGGTACTAACCATTAATTTAACCATTAATTTATATGCAGACAGTTGTTAAGAAAGGAAAAAATGTACATGCTCAGGATTGGCTTAAAATTTACCAGAAAGGTTAACTGACAGAAACTACATGAGCCACGACATAACCAATAAACTGATTAATTTGATTTCTCAATCAGTATTAAACCAGGTTATTTCATCTATTTGTTGAGTTCTATGGAATATTAGCAGACGAGACCGGAGACATTTCAAATAAAGATCAGCTAGTGGTTCTTCTCCAATGGGTTGACAACAGCCATGTTCCTCATGCAGATTTTATTCGGTAATTTGATGTACCTCAGTCGATGCTTCTACTGTTCTCACTGCACTGAAGGACAGTGTCACTCGCTGCAACATTTTGCCCAGTATGGGCGTATGTGGACAGACAGATGATGGGGACAGGACAGGACAGTCCTGCTGCGATTCATGCCCATTGCTTTGCACATTGCCTTAATGCATGCTTGTAAGAGATTAGGAAAGAATGCAAAATCCTTAGAGATGCACTGGACTTTGCAAGGACCGGCACATATTGTGAAGCAGTCCCCTAAACAAAACAGCAAGTTTGAAGGACTTAAAAACGAAATGGGCCCAGGCACTAATGACTTATGTACACTATGTCCAACGAGATAGATGGTGCACACGAGTGCTGTGAAGTCTGTCCTTGACAATTATGCTGTACTCTCTTCCTTAATGGCAGAAATTAATTAAGAGCCACATGGCAATGTTGGCAGGAAAGCTGAGAGAATTTTGGCTGTCTTGGAAAAGTTCAGCAGGTTCTTTGCAATGCAGCCGTCAAGAACCTTTTGTAGTCCTTAAGCACGTTGTGAGAAGATGTCCTGGTGTTTGCTCGGGACGGGGGATTTATCAACAAAAACATTTTACAATACAATCTGTTGGCGTCCATAATTATGATTACTGTTATTTTATTGGCTTTGTATTAATTGGACTAATTTGGAATGAGTAGAACTGTATTGTTGAAGTACCTTGAGATGACATTTGTTGTGATTTAGAACAATATAATTAAAGTTGAATTTAATTGAAGCCCATTAGGAGACTGTCAAAGTCTGTGACAGATTTTGACAATGGCTTCTACAGGTGTTATTTATATTGACAAGTTATTTTTTTTTTCTCTTCCCTTTCTTGTCAGTGTGGACATCGTGCACACACGCTGTATGTACGATGCACCGAAATTAGTCTCTGCTTTTAACCCATCAACTAGTTTCACTAGTGAGCAGTGGGGCTGCTAGCAGGGCAGCGCCCCGGGGAGCAATTGGGAGTTAAGGGCCTTGCTCAGGGGCCCCCAGTGATTTACCATTGTGGGCAGCCCTGGGCTTGAACCTGGGTCCTCCACGCCCAACACCACTGTAACCACTAGGCCATGGTGGTTGCTAAATGACCATACGCTGTCTTAACTACGCTGTTGTAGTAACAACATTATAATCTACAGTTTCTGCGCAATCAACCATTTAAAAACTGTTTAAGGTGTTGTCAGGCTCCAACCGGCTCCAACCGGCTCCAACCGGTCCACTGACGACGCCATCTCCACTGCCCTCCACACAGCCCTCACACATATGGACACCAGAAACGCTTATGTAAGAATGCTTTTCATGGACTTCAGTTCAGCATTCAACACCATCATCCCCCAGCAGCTCATTCACAAACTGGACCAGCTGGGGATCAACACCTCAATGTGCAACTGGCTGTTGGACTTCCTGACTGGGAGACCACAGGCAGTACGGGTCGGCGGCAACACATCCAGCACCATCACACTGAGCACAGGGGCCCCCCAGGGATGTGTGCTGAGCCCCCTCCTCTTCACCCTGCTGACCCACGACTGCACACCGATGCACAGCTCCAACCTCTTCATAAAGTTTGTGGAGACACGACTGTGGTGGGTCTCATCAACAACAACGATGAGTCAAACTACAGGAGCGAAGTGAACCGCCTGGCTGAGTGGTGCAGACAACAATCTCTCCCTGAACGTGGAGAACACCAAGGAGATTGTTGTTGACTTCAGGAGACAACACACCCAGCATGCTCCTCTGACCATCAACGGTGCTGCTGTGGAGAGGGTGAGCAGCACCAAGTTCCTGGGTGTCCACACCTCAGAGGACCTCTCCTGGACTGTTAACACCGCATCACTCGCCAAGAAGGCACAGCAGCGTCTCTACTTCCTCCGCAAACTGCGAAGAGCCAGAGCCCCGGCCCCCATCAGGTACACCTTCTATAGAGGCACCATCGAGAGCATCCTGACCAGCTGCATCACCGTGTGGTACGGATCCTGCACCGCAACCAGCCGCAAGTCTCTCCAACGCGTCGTGAGAGCAGCTGAGAAGATGGTTGGTGTCTCTCTCCCCTCACTTCAGGACATTTACAGACCCGTCTGACTCCAAAGCCCTCAGCATCGTGAGAGACCCCACCCACCCGTCACACAGCCTCTTCAGTCTGCTGCCATCAGGGAGGAGGCTGCGGACCCTCCGGGCCAGAACCAGAACCAGTCGACTGAGGACAGCTTCGTCCACCAGGCCGTCAGGAAGCTGAACACTCTCACACTCTTGAAAAAATTGAAGGCTTTTAGGTGCGCCTTATAGTGCGTAAAAGACAGTAATTTTATTGCCCTTGGCTCTTAAACCCAAAGTCATGTTATTACTTCTTCCTTTTAGATCTTAGATTTGCACTTTGTGTTTAAAATGTATTTATTGTGTAGAACCGAGGGTTTGAGAGTAACGTAATTTTGATTCTCTGTATGAACCTCACATGTGGTAAATTTCACAATAAACGTGACTTTGACTTGAAAGTTGAGATCTGTGACGGCTGTTACAGATGAGGTTTTAAAGTAAAGAAAATGCTAAGAATCCAGAACAGATGAGAGAATAAGACATTCTCTCCAAACCAGTGATGGACTCGGGCAAGAGGCAAGTCAGAGTCTCAAACAGAGGTCCAAGAATTGAGATCAGGTTCAGAAAAGCGCAGTGGAGAACTAGAGTAGAATCTGGCAGGGAGGCGTTGGAGACAGACCAACTTAATAGTCCACGAAACAGGTGAGAGTGGTTAAATGATTAGGAGGCAAGAAGAGAGGCACATAAAACTGCTGCAGCACAGAGCCACGACTGAGCCAGTGCAGGTCAGGATGGTAGAGTAGGTCTCCGTATTCAGCATCAACATCAGATAGGAAAGCTGGAAATTCTCTTCAAAATGTTCTTCCATGTTGTTGTGCCTGTTAGATCCTGGAGATCAAGCAGCTCCTCACTGATGCAAAAGTTGTCTTTAACTCCCTGCAAAAAAATCACCAGCTGTGCAGGTCAGTCACATTTGTGCTTTCATCACATGCGATGGAGTAATCATCCAAAGCAGAAGTCTCCGATTTGTGGGTTTGGAGCAGTGTTCAAACTGAGAATTACAATTCCTGCCATTTCAAGTATCCTGGTAGAGCCACATTTTATTATGTTTGATTAATCTTCTGCTAAACAATAAAACTGGACTAAGGGCCGCAGTTGGCCCACGAGCCATAGTTTGGACACCCTTACTCTACACCAACATGTTCCATAGCAACAGAGATGATCGAACCATTTTAAGTCATACAACCAGTTGTTGTAAGTCTGCTGCAAAACAATGAGATGAGCCACCGCCCACTTCTTAAGACTTCACTGATTAGTGCGAAAAGTCTTTTCTCCACATAAACTTATCAGCTAAAGACACAATTTTTGATTTTCGCAAGCAGACTCAAGACCAAGAGGTAACAATTTTAAAAGGTCAAACACTGGAGGGTGCAAGCACACGTCAATATCTTGAAACTGTCACAAATAACAAACTGAACTTTCAGGCAAAGCTGTTGTAAAAAGAGACAGCAGCGCTTGTAGTGTCGGAGAAAACTGTCCACTTTCCACATCGGCAGAATGATGCTGACTTTGTTTTATTAGGCTTTTATTGAGTCTATTTTTTTGGGGTATCTGTGCGTTAAAAACAAAAATAGTTTAAACCAAACTGAAACGGTGAAGGCGGCTCATTGGAGAGTCTCAGCTTTATCCAGTTTCCCACAATTCCGTTACAGGGGATTTCTGGCTCGATCCTAAACGGTGACGCCCTCTCCCTTAATGCTTCGGGATTGGTTATTGGTTATTTGACACTTTTATCACCTTGTTTTTGATCCCTTTGGTAAAACAAGATGGGCTTAGAATGAAATAAAGAGGGACCGGTGTCCTTTCGTTCTTTTCCTCTTTAGGCTGAGCTAAACTCCTGCAAACTCCTCATATGTCCTGTTATACATCCTGTGCTGCTTGTAAATGCTTCTTTGTATAATCAGCTTGGCTCACTGTCATCTAAATGTACCTATAGGTATTAATAAAGGAACCTTAACTGGTAAGAAGAACTAAGTGAGAAAGCTGTTTCTTGACTACAGCATTTAATACCATACTCCCCCCTCCAGACCTGCCTCTAAGCAGTATGACCGGGGTTTGGACTCCTCCCTGTGTTGGTGGATCAACAGGTTTCTAACTAGAAGACCATAAGTGGCTCAGGTGGATCCCCCCATCTCATCTCCCCTCACCCTCCACACTGGATCCCCCCAGGGCTGTGTATCCCCCTGCTGTTAGTGGCTGTACACCCACAAATAAAAAGCCATTTCATTCTCTACTGAAATCATAAAGTTTGCTGATGACACCACTGTTATGGGACCGAATTCCCACAATGGTAGTCTCCAGGAGGGAGGTATCCCACCTGGATAAATGGTGCCAAGAGAACCATCTCCTGTTAAAGGTCAGCAAAACAAAAGAACTAAAAGGTGGAGCTCAGCAGGAAGCATCAGAGGGACCCCCATCCTCTTCTCATCAGTGGCTTTGAGATGGAAAGAGAGGACTCATACATATCTGGGAGTGATCATCTCACAGGACCTGTCTTGGACTTGGAGCCTTTTAGATGGCAAACTACAGAAGATAAGACTTTTTGTCCCTTAAGAGGGTGGTCCATTCAGCTGAGCAGACCACTCTCCTCAGCCCTTTGGGATATTTATACAAAACGTTGCACAAAACGTAGCTACAAAGCTCCTCAAACTGCCCAAACACCCTCTCGCCTCATCTCTACCATAAGCTCGGACTTTCTGCTGGCATTGGACTAGGACTGAGACGATGAAGAAGAGATTTTTACCTCAAGCCATTTGGCTTCTCAACTCTTGAGTCCTGAACTGGATTACTGTACCCTACTATCGCAGTTGCAATTTGTACATTAAAGTAAACCGTACTTTAACAACAAAATGTAACCCTGTATTTTTAAATTGTCCCTTTTTATTTATTTTTTTATTTGCATGATATGTTTTACTATTGGCTGCATGTACAAAACACATTTCACTGTACATTGAACTATGTATGACTGTGCATATGACAAATGTGTTGTTGAAAAGCTGAACACAGGTGGAAAACCGAATTTCAGGTTCGTATTATATCTGCTCAGAAACACTGAGCAGATATAATACGGAGCTGAGGAATGCAAGACAATCATATTTTTCTGATATCACTGACAAAAACAACAATAATGTACTTTGTTCACTACGGTTAACAGACTGACAAACACCCTAAAGTCATTTTGTTGTTAAACTAGCACTGAGGCAGCTCCAGTAAAGGTCCTTAATGACATCTGCTCCAATACGGATGGTTTTCAGTCGTGTTCTTACTGGATCTCAGTGCTGCATTTAACACAATCATCCAGAACATCTTGATAGACCGGCTGAAGAACTGGGTGGGACTTTGTGGCACAGCACTTACCTGGTTGAAGTATTATCTAAAAGACAGGGACTATTTTGTGTCTTCAGGTAACTACAAATCTGAGCTAACAAAAATAACATGTGTAGTTCCTCAGGGTTTAATTCTAGGGTCTCTGTTGTTGATCTATAAGGTTCCACTCACACATAAAAAAACAAACAAAATGTGTTACCGTAACTATGCAGATGACACACAAATCTATATAACCATCTCACCAGGAGACTATACATTAATTCAAACATTGATCAAATTCATTGATCAAATTAAAGAGTGAATGTGCCAGAATTTTCTTTAGTTAAATGAAGACAAAACAGAAATTATAGTGTTTGGAGCCAAGAAAGAAAGATTAAACGTCATCACTCAGCTTCAAGCAGTGAAGCTAAAAAACAACAACCGAGCCAGAAATCTGTGACTGGTTCTGAACTCAGACCGGAACTTTAACAGCCACATTAAGACTAATGAAGTCAGCCTGTTGTCACCTAAAGAACATATCGAGGATTAAAGGACTGATGTCTCAGCAGGACTTAGAAGACCTTGTCCAGGCTTTTATCTTCAGTAGACTGGACTACTGTAACGCTGTTCTCACGGGTCCCTAAAACATCCATCAGACAGCTGCAGTTAGTCTAGAACACTGCTGCCCGAGTCCTCACTAAGACCAGAGACTGGACCACATAACTCCAGGTCTTAGATCTTCACACTGGTTCCTGTCTGTCCCAGAACAGATTTTTAAATCCTGCTGTTAGTTGATAAATCTCTGAAAGATCCATGATGAACCAACCAGAACCCTCAGGTTCAGGACTGCTGAAACTCTGAACTTCTTTAAGTCAAACTTGAAAACATTTTTATTTACTGCTGCATTTCACTGTCATCTCTCACAATAACATTTATTTCTTGCATCTCATTTGTTTTATTCTTTTTTTATTGATGTGTGTCTGTCTTTAACTCTAATTTAAACTCATATTTTAATGCATGTTTTAAAATTCTGCTAATGAAACATCCTTTCAGTTCGAGGCTCCAGAACAGATATAAAATATTTGGATAAACTCTCTCTGACTTTACCTGTACGTTGTGTAAGTGTAAGAGTGGTTTTGAAGTTCTTTTTTTAATGTACAACTCGGGGCAACCCTGCCTGGACAGGAGCCGACTCAGCTCAACCCCAGTTGAACCAAAAACTGAACAAGCCCACCTAAACTCTCAACTCAACTTTGCTCTTTTTACTTGAACTCATGCTAATCTATAATATACCATTATCTTGCATTCATTTTGATCGAATTGGTCCATGCTTCCTCATTTAAGATATTTCTAACAAAATTACATCTGAGACAACTGCTCTGGAGCTAAAGCAAGGACCTCTGACCACACTCCGCTGGGACCCTCCAGTAGCTGAGGACTCCAACTGAAACCCTTCTGCTAGTGGGGAGTTCCACTGGAATGTGGTTGGAGTTTGGTAGTGGTCTGGGTAGTCAACCTGGAAGGACTAAGGGGAGCCCCATACCAGGGTGGGCCAACTGTGAAGCTGAGTTTTGGAGTCAGTCTGGAACTCAACCGAGTGGACTTGCTCTGCTAGGTGTCACAGCTGACATTTTAGGACTTATTCCTGGAGCCTTGTCTTGTGCCATTACTTAAGACGAAGATTCTGAATAGTAACGACAATAAAAAGACCATTCAGACATCAACTTTTAATGTTTCCTTCCCCCAATGCCTACCTGGTTCAGGCGTCTCAGAGTGCGACGATGACGAAGCAGAGGAGGCCCCGTCTTCATTGACAGCCTGAGACAGAGAAATCCCTCTGCCTGAGGGAATCTTCATGCCGAGCTGTTCTGCCATTTCCACATGATCACCAGGATGAATGTAGTCAAACACACTGCTGCCAGTCAGCTCAACCTGTAAAAGTTCAAATGTTATAAATTAAAATAATCATATATATTCACTTAAGTGTTTCATTTTCCCTGCTATTCCTTCTTTTCTAACCCTAACCCGTCATCTCTTATTCTGCATTGTTCAATCTTATCTTGACTGTTTTTCTGTCTTTACTGAGCTGCTTTTGAACGTAAAAGATAAATGAAAGGTAAAATGCTGTTAGGGTTGTTTCTTTATTGAGTTTTGGTTTTCCTCTGTTATAATATTCATAACTTCCTTATGTTTTTGTTATTACGTTTCTGTTTTGAGGATTATTTTTTGTATTTTCTGGCTTTTCTCATGTTCTTCAGTTTTTCAGTGAGGCGTCTGTTTTGTTTCAGTTCCTGTATTATTTTGGAAGTCTTATCGATTTAGTTATATTCTTTTAATTTGCTTCCTGTTTAAGTTTAGTTTAGTTTTACTTTTGTCTTTTCCCTTTTCCCTGCCAGTCTGTCAGTGTTGCTGCCCACCCTACTCCGTCTGCCCTTTCGCCTGCCCTCTCGCTTCCCCACTCGCCTGCCCTCTCGCCTGCCCTCTCGTCTGCCCTCTCGCTTCCCCACTCGTCTGCCCTCTCGCCTGCCCACTTGCCTGCCCCACTCGTCTGCCCTCTCGCCTGCCCACTCGCCTGCACTCTCGTCTGCCCTCTCGCCTGCCCTCTCGCCTGCCCCACTCGTCTGCCCTCTCGCCTGCCCACTCGCCTGCACTCTCGTCTGCCCTCTCGCCTGCACTCTCGTCTGCCCTCTCGTCTGCCCTCTCGTCTGCCCTCTCGTCTGCCCTCTCGCTTCCCCACTCGTCTGCCCTCTCGCCTGCACTCTCGTCTGCCCTCTCGCCTGCACTCTCGTCTGCCCTCTCGTCTGCCCTCTCGACTGCCCTCTCGCTTCCCCACTTGTCTGCCCTCTCGCCTGCCCTCTCGTCTCCCCTCTCGTCTGCCCACTCGTCTGCCCACTCGTCTGCCCTCTCGTCTGCCCTCTCGTCTGCCCTCTCGCTTCCCCACTCGTCTGCCCTCTCGCCTGCACTCTTGTCTGCCCTCTCGCCTGCACTCTCGTCTGCCCTCCCGCCTGCACTCTCGTCTGCCCTCTCGTCTGCCCTCTCGCTTCCCCACTCGTCTGCCCTCTCGCCTGCCCTCTCGTCTGCCCTCTCGTCTGCCCTCTCGCTTCCCCACTTGTCTGCACTCTCGCCTGCCCTCTCGTCTCCCCTCTCGTCTGCCCACTCGTCTGCCCTCTCGCCTGCCCTCTCACTTCCCCACTCGCCTGCCCTCTCGTCTGCCCTCTCGCTTCCCCACTCGTCTGCCCTCTCGTCTGCCCTCTCGCTTCCCCACTCGTCTGCCCTCTCGCCTGCACTCTCGTCTGCCCTCTCGCCTGCATTCTCGTCTGCCCTCTCGCCTGCACTCTCGTCTGCCCTCTCGCCTGCCCTCTCGTCTGCCCTCTCGTCTGCCCTCTCGTCTGCCCTCTCGTCTGCCCTCTCGTCTGCCCTCTCACCTGCCCTCTCGTCTGCCCTCTCGTCTGCCCTCTCGTCTGCCCTCTCGCTTCCCCACTCGTCTGCCCTCTCGTCTGCCCTCTCGCTTCCCCACTCGTCTGCCCTCTCGCCTGCACTCTCGTCTGCCCTCTCGCCTGCATTCTCGTCTGCCCTCTTGCCTGCACTCTCGTCTGCCCTCTCGCCTGCCCTCTCGTCTGCCCTCTCGTCTGCCCTCTCGCCTGCACTCTCGTCTGCCCTCTCGCCTGCATTCTCGTCTGCCCTCTCGCCTGCACTCTCGTCTGCCCTCTCGTCTGCCCTCTCGTCTGCCCTCTCGTCTGCCCTCTCGCTTTACAATCCCAGTTTACAAGTCATCTCACAGCAATTTACAGAGAAGGTAAACACATTTATTACAGTCCATTTCAGACCACTGATGATCTAATTATATTACAATTAAACACTATCACTTGTAATCAAAGTTATATTCACGATAATCCAAATAACCAAGTTCATTAAGTCAAGTGCAGTTAGTCTAATAATGATACTTGCTGTGTATTCATAACATTCAATTCACAGAGAAGTATCCAAGCTAAGAAATAAAAAATGAAGGTCACATTCGACTGAATTTAATTTCACACTGCACAGTATGGCACAGCAGAGGGAGACCCAGGGTAACTGGGAGAAACTCCCACCAGAAGCGAACCTGGGGAGCGTGGCCATCGGTAAACAACCAAGTCAATTACACATATTGCTGGTACATGTCTTCTTTTGAGTTTGAGTCTACTATGTAGATATGGTTCAATCTAAAGTCATATTTGTATTTTTGTTTCTTTCATTTTTTTGTCATGTTATACTGAGTGTATGATGTTAAACACACCCTGTGTATGGTACTGCCGGAGGGGACATTCTCTGGGCGCTCAACAGAGATTTTGTCAAACATAAACTTTAAAAAGTACGTCCTCCCAATGTTATGAATGCATGGCAAGACTTTCAGTAACTAAACAAAATGGATGGGAATAAATCCTTCACACCAATTTTCTGTGTTTGCATCGGTAGTTGCTGGACAGAAAGGCCTGTGTTTTCAGCCGTGTGACTGGTTGGCCCACTTTAAATGTACAGAGGGCAGAGCACTAATACCTAATTAAGAGAATAATTTCAAATGACGATAAAAGTACCCTGCTCATTTCGCATCTAAATAGGTGGGTATTCTGCCTGCTGAGGGTTCACAGATCAAGAATGTGATGAAGAATATGACTGTTACGCTTTCAAATTCATTTCCCAAGCCCTTCTAGATTAAATGTCAAAGAAAAGAAAGTTAAAGAAAATCTTGACTTATTTGGCCATGTAAAGCCTACTTAAACATTAATTTGGTGCAGAAAATAAAGGCATCTAAAAGGTATTTTCATACCCCATATTAATATCCTAATGAAGAGCGCACATTCACCGGTGTTCGGCTGAGAAGTGGATTCCTGCAGGTGCAGGACGAGGAGTCTAAGCAGTACTATATAAAAACACTGCGTGTTAGAAGACTGTGGTCGCTGCAGATTCACTCGTTACCGTCTCTCCATTGTCATTTATTATCTCATAGTTCGACCGCAGTTCCGGTTTTAACCACTCAAACACATCTGAGGAGTACATTTTATTTATCAACAGACAATTCTAAGTGTGGCGTTTCTTTTTTTATAACCTAATTATATCTAGTTCATGTAACTTTAGGAGTTTAAACAATACAAGCAGATATAGATCTACACTTTTCACATTCAATTATGGGTCCAAAATTCTGCTAAAGTAACAAATACACCTACACATTAGTAAACACAGCAGCCTACAGTACTAATCACCTAATTGGTGACAGTTGTTTTAAGTGCTCTTTTAAAACAAATATCACCAATATCACAACTTTCTATAAAATGATAAAATAAACTTAGAAGACAATCTATAACCAAGTATCGGCCTTGTAACTGTATTTACTTTTAGCCATTTGTTTGCCTTATGTGTGACTTTAGTTATTTGTTTGTAGTAGGTTGACTTTGATTTAACCCCATTATTTTATAGACGGTAATGATTTAAAGAGTTAGAATCATGCATGCAAACACATAACATTTATATAGTTTTACTTTGTGAGACAGTTAATGAAATGACTTTTGATTTAAATACTTCTCTAATGCCTGTACATCAATAAACATTTTGACAGATGCACATTTCCTTAGGAGTTCCAGGCTTTGTCTGCCGATACATTAGACTCCAGTCATGCACGTTTGACTTCAGGGTAGGACCTCGTACACCACTCGGACTCTTAATGTCAAAAAGGAACATTTATATATATTCCATTATTTCTACTTAGTTCATGTTACATTCATTGGGCCTCATTCATGGAACGTGAGTTGAACAGAATTGTGGGAAAACTGTGAGCAGAGCGATGTTCCAGCATTCATGAAAATGTTTGTAGTATTCAGTATGTTCAAAACGTCGGGCTCCTCGGACTCCTCTGCTTCTCTGCATCAAGAGCAGCGAGATGAGGTGACTTAGGCATCTGGACTAGATGCCTCCTGGACCCTCCCTGGTGAGGTTTTTTCAGGGATGTCCTACTGGGAGGAGACCCCAGGGAAGACCCATGACATGATGGAGGGACCAAGTCTATCGGCTGGTCTGGGACTGCCTTGAAATCCCCCAAGTGTTGCTGGACAAAGTGGATAGGGAGAAGGATGAAAAGAAGGAAGCACTTTCCTGCCTAGGCTATTGTTCCCAATACCCGACACCGGATAAGTGGCACAAGATGGATGGATGCATGAAAGGAGGTGGAGGAGGGCGTCCACGTTTTACACCCTGTCATGTTGTCACTTTCTTCTGATGAAATACAAACACAATGTACGAGTGTGTGTGTGTGTGTGCGAGTGTGTGTGTGCGAGTGTGTGTGTGTGTTTGTGTGTGTGTGTGTAAGTGTGTGTGTGTGTTTGTGTGTGTGTGTGCGTGTGTGATAGTGAGTGTGTGTGTGTGTGTGCGAGTGTGTGTGTGGCG
>CM026210.1:26875723-27027960 GCA_014839995.1 Xenentodon cancila | reverse complement strand
GTTGTATGTGTGTTGTGTGTGTCGGTGATAGTGAGTGTGTGTGTGTGGTTGTGTGATGTAGTGAGTGTTGTGTGTGGTGATAGTGAGTGTGTAGTGGTGTGGTGTGATAGTGAGTGTGTGTGTGTGTGTGATAGTGAGTGTGAGCGTGTATGTGGTGTGGTGTGATAGTGAGTGTGTGTGTGTGATAGTGAGTGTGTGTGTGTGTGTGTGATAGTGAGTGTGAGCGTGTGTGTGATAGTGAGTGTGTGTGTGTGATAGTGAGTGTTGTGTGTGTGATAGTGAGTGTGTGTGTGTGTGATAGGAGTGTGGTTGTGGTGTGATAGTGAGTGTGTGTGTGTGATAGTGAGTGTGAGCGTGTATGTGTGTGTGTGATAGTGAGTGTGTGTATGTGTGTGATAGTGAGTGTGAGCGTGTATGTGTGTGTGTAGGATGTGTGTGTGTGATAGTGAGGTGTGGTGTGTGTGATAGTGAGTGTGAGCGTGTATGTTGGGTGTGTATGTGTGTGTGATAGTGAGTGTGTGTGTGTGTGTGTGTGTGATAGTGAACGTGTGTGTGTGATAGTGAGTGTGTGTGTATGTGATAGTGAGTGTGTGTGTGTGATAGTGAGTGTGAGCGTGTATGTGTGTGTGTGTGTATGTGTGTGTGTGTATGTGTGTGTGTGTGTATGTGTGTGTGTGTGTGTGTGTGTGTGTGTGTGTGTGTGTGTGTTTGTGGATTTGCTTTTTGCTTCGTTCATGTTCTTTGTAGTGATAAAAGTTACTGAGTGGTGAAAATCAAGAAATCATAAATAGTAAATAATAATCTGCCCCTTTTCACTGATAAGGTTTAAAAGAAACATTAATAAACATTTATTTGAATAAAAAAAGTTGGCTGTTGAATTTGAAAGTTATATTTGTGACGTTGCAAAAGCCTAATTTCTTTTCTATTAAAACACATGCCAACCAAATAAACAAATGCAACCAAATAAACAAATGTAGTTAACGAAAACATTGGCAATTAAGGTAAATTTAACTTAACATTGCATCAGCAATGTCACCAAATAATTTTACAAACAAACATTACAACTGTAATACAGTGGGTTATCTTTGGGCAGAGTAGCACTCAATGATCCTACACGGCATGGATGTTGGTTCTTTTCCAGAGTAGCAAAATGTCAAGGATGGAAAGGTTAAGCAAACACAAAGATCAGGAGCCACAGGAGGCAGTCACATAGCAGCTCTTCTTCCAGGGTCGAGCCATCTAGGAGGTCCACTGGGACAGACGCTTTAAAAGATTTATTGGACACGGGACTGCAAAATGGCCTGTTACTGGGGATCAATACATATATACTTAGAGGGCTGAGATTAACCTTACTTGTTTAACTCAAAATCCAAAATGTATGATCTGTATACTGAATCTATAATAATAATAATAATAATAATAATTATTATTATTATTATTGGCATTAATAATAATAATAATAATAATTATTATTATTATTATTGTTGTTGTTATTGTTGTTATTGTTATTATCAATAATAATAATAATAATAATAATAATAATAATAATAATAATAATAATAATAATAATAATAATATAATTAATATTAATTTCAAGTTTTAGAACACTACTGGCTAAGCTTAGAAAAAATATTTACAGGATTAATCCAAAGATTTTAGAATTAAAACATATTGCCACTTAAATATTTTGAATTACAGTCCATCATTCCATGATTCAGTGCTTGGATCGATTCTTTTCATCTTATATTTGCTTACATTGGGTAATAATATTAGACAGCGATACTTTAATTCCATTGCTATGCTGATGATACTCAACTATACCTTTCCATGAAAACAGGAGACACTAACCAGTTGGACAGACTACAAACATGTCTTTAAGACATAGATGAAGATCACATTTAGATAAAATTGAAGTTGTTGTATTTGGACTTGAGTACTCCAGAGACATGTTGTCCAACTAATCAGCTGGTGAGACAACTATCATGTCTTAAAGATATAAAGACCTGGATGACTCCAAATGTTCTCCAGCGAGAAAAAAAAGTTGTATTTGGACATGAGTGTCAGGGACATATTGTCCAGTTATGTGGCTACTCTGGATGGCATTACCCTGGCCTCTAGTACTACAGTTATAAGGCTGGGAGTTATTTTTGACTGTAATACCTATAAAATCCAGAATAGAATTTAAAATTCTTCTCCTCACATTTAAAGTTCTTCATAAGCAATTTTCATCATATCTTAAAGAAGTCTGCGTTCGATATTTTCCAAGCAGAGCACATCGGTCTCAGTTGGAGGGTTTACTTGTGTTTCATAGAGTTTTTAAAAGTAAAATGGGAGGTAGAACATTCAGTTATGAGCTTTCTCTTCTGTGGAACCAGCTGCCAGTTTGTGTTGGGGAAGCAGACACCCTCTTTATGTAGCTTAATATTAATGACATGGTTCTTGTTATTAACCACAGTTTCCTCTTTTCAGCAGGTGTTCCTGATCTGTAGTTTATGCTGTTCTCTGTTTCCTGTCCGCTCAACCGTAAATGAGTCGAGGCACATGACCTAGTCTCGTTCTGCCAGAGGCTTCTTCATGTTAACGGGGAGTTTTTTCTTTCGGCAGTCGCCTGCTGTTTGCTCAGGACGGGGATTGTATCAAAGAAAGGTTTTAATGCAATCTACTGGTTTTGTTGTGAAGCAATAATTATTATTGTTAATTCATCCGGGAGGAGCTCGGGGTCGAGCCGCTGCTCCTTCACATCGAGAGGAGTCAACTGAGGTGGCTTGGGCATCTGTGTAGGACGCCTCCTGGACGCCTCCTGGACGCCTCCCTAAAGATGTGTTCCAGGCATGTCCCACCGGGAGGAGGCCCCAGGGGAAGACCCAGGAGACACTGGAGGGACTATGTCTCTCGGCTGGCTTGGGAACGCCTCGGGGTTCTCCCGGAAGAGCTGGAGGAAGTGTCTGGGGTGAGGGAGGTCTGGGCATCCCTGCTTAGACTTCTGCCCCCGCGACCCGCCCCGGATAAGCGGAAGAAGATGGATGGATGGATAGTTGGACTAATTTAGAATGTGTTGAACTGTATTGTTAAAGTGCCTTGACATGACATTGTTCGTGATTTGGCGCTATATAAATAAAGCTAAGTTGAATTGAACCAAATTCAAAAACAATTATAGACCTACATATCCTCCACACATACCACACACACACACACACACACACACACACACACACAAACACTCTAACCGATGTCACAGAGACGCTTCCTTCTCATTAACTGGGAAAACAGGCTCTTAGCTCGGGACCCATAAGTAACCCTGCATCATCTGTTTGTATGCTCCTGCATAAGATAAAGAGACTAATTAAACATAGCAGAGACCACCTTACGAAGCTGATGCATTTTCTGTCTTTTAAAGATCTTTTTTTTTTAAACAAATTAGCTGTAAAAGTGAAAACATGGTATTTATTTCAAATTGAAGAGAGCATGAAAAATGAGAAAAGATAAGGGTCACAGCCCTGGACTCGAGTCTGGGCCAGCAGCCAGTGAACGTGAAGGACCCACTTGAGCTACCTGGTGCACCAGAGAAGGAGCTCTGTGAAATTATGGCTGCATGAGAATCCATCTTACCAGACTTCAAGCTGTGTATTTGTGAATCAAATACAATTTTGGACCAATTACCATCTTGAAGTGGTCACTACGGGTATATGAAAGAACAGAAGCTCAGTCAAACACCTGTTAAATTGAACTTTGTACCAACTTTTTTATCAAGTTCAACGGTATCTCCTAATTTTTGCATAAACTTGGAGGCATAGGAGAAATTTGTTTTTGGACTGTGGGAGGAAGCCGGAGTACCCAGAGGAAACCCACACAAGCACGGGGAGAACATCCAGGAACCTTCTTGCTGTGAGGCAACAGTGCTGACCCCTATATATATATATATATATATATATATATATATATATATATATATATATATATACACCTAATTTTGTGTAATCAATTATTGCCCATTTTCTGTAAATCCTATAAACTTTGGGTTACTTCTCAAATATCACTATCATATGATATATTTCAATGAAGGTTTCGTAACAACTGATGATTTATGCAGGAAAATAATGAAGATTTACAAGGTTGCCCATTTCCCAGAAATATCTCTTTACTGTGCTTCTTTCTATGTAGGATGACGCTGATGACATAGTGAACACCTGGAAAACAAAACCAAGATAAAAAGGTGACGTGTTGCATCACTGTCAAGTGGTGATAATAGTAACATTTGAGTACTGAACTTATCAATTTGACATGAAAATTTTTTTCATTTTGAGCTTATTACTGGTAAACTTATTAAATTTTACATCATTTACAGTCACATTTAATGCATTAGTTGTTAGTAATTTTGCATTCATACTGTCCGAATGCTCATACAACTTGTGTAGGGGTCTGTTTTTTCCCCCGTTATTTTTAATGTCTGGCTATCCCTTTTTATGTGTCCAATGTTAATCACTATAAAATGCCTTATAATATTATTGAATAGTGTAATTTTAAACATTGTTTAACCCATCATTTTACTTATATGGACTGGGAGCTTGAACAACATCAAATACCTGAATCAAATGTAGTGGAGAAAATAACATTTTATGACAAAATACAACAACTGAAGATGTATTTCCATCTCCAGTGGAGGGGCTCTACTTTGACAGAACTGTATCTGCATCTTCTATCTGTGTGATGACATCAATGTCAATCTGCACAAAAGAAGAAAAAAAAGATAATTATTGTCATCACATTGCATGGACAATAGATCAATAGGAAAATACTTGTCTAAGTTTGCAGAAACGCTATACATATAATAGGAAGTACAATAATGTAACTTACAATGGATTCTTGACAGATTTTTAATTACTGGATCATCCTCTTATCAGTTAAAAAAATCTCAGTGACCCTAAAAATCTGTCGCTGAGGATACAAACTCACCCTGCATTTCACAAATTAAACCACCTTTTCACTTCAGATCAGTGAGCTCTCAGGATAAAATGCAATGTATTCAGTTTTTAATTGTAATGTTAAATTCAAATGTATATAATTAAGAATTTTTTCTCTGAGTGTCTCTTCATTAGCAGGGTATGTGCTTTGGTGATGTCAGCATGACCTCATGCCTAAATTCTGAAGTTTGAGCTGCCACCTTATTGTGGTGGAGGGCTTGTGTGTTCCAGTGGTTCTAGGAGCTCAGTTGAATTTGTTTTTGTGCCCCTGGTAGGGTCACCCAACTCAAACAGGTCCTCAACTCACCTACATTTTTGTAAGGAACCAGAGAAAGTGACAGACCACTATGATGCACAATATTTTTGCTTCCCATTTTCCCTGTACCAAGCATGGGCCACCAGGGCCCCCTTCTCTAGCCAGGCCTGGAGGTGGGACTCGCTGTTGAGCAACTGGTGGCTGGGCCATCACAAATTAGGCCTGACTGAGGATAGTCAAAAAAGGTGAAACAAGTCCCCCTTTCCCACCATGGATGGTTGCCATAGGGGTCAGGTGTGATGTTAGCTGGACAGTGGGTAAAAGCAGGAACTCTGGCAGTCCAATCCTTGGCTGCAGAAGTTGGCTCTAGCGACACGGAATGTCATCTCTCTGGTGAGGAATGAGACTGAGCTGCTGTGCCAGGTTGAGAATTTCTGGCAATATAAAGTCAGGCTCACCTCAACACACAGCTCGACGCTGGAACCAGTCTCCCCCAGAAGGGTAAGAGACGCCGCACATCTGTGGGCATACTTACTGCCCCACGGGAATTGCCATGTGGGTTGGGTGATGGGTCCTGACCACTCATACACCTCTCCTAAACAGCAGCTCAGACTACCCTTGGATGGGGTGCTGGGGAGTGCCCTTGCTGGGGACTCCCTTGTTTTGCTGGGAGACTTCAATGCTTATGTGAGCAATGACAGGGAGACCTGGAAGCATGTGACTGGGAGAACTGCTGCCACAATCTGAATCTGAGCGGTGTTCTACTTTTGGACTTCTCTATTCGTCATGGATTGTCCAAAACACATATTATGTTCAAGGATAAGGGTGTCCAAATGTGCTTGTCTTGAACACTGGGGTAAAGAAACGAGCATAGGTCTCTGATCACCACCAGGTGGTGAGTTGGGGTGAGTTTGATAGTGGGGGAGGATGCTGGTCAGACCTGGTAAGCTCAAATGCAGTGTGAGAAGCTGCTGGGAACATCTGGTAGAGTCCCCAGTCAAAAAGTTTTAATTCCCATCTCCAGCAGAGCTTCGATTATGTCCCAAAGGAGGCGATGGACTTTGAGTAGAAGTAGACCATGTTCCATGCTTCATTGTAAGCCTGGCTGGCCAGAGCTGCGGGCGCGGGGTGGTCGGTTTCTGATGGGCACCAGCAAACAGGGATGCTGTCAGGGAGAAGGAGTTCTATTGGGCCTTTTTGGTCTGTGGGAATCTAGTGACAGCTAATAGGAACCTGTTAGGGGAATTGAGGTCTGGAAGTAGTTCTGGTGTGGAAATAATTAAATTCGGGTCAGACACCTGCTTGCAGACATCTGCCTGGAAAGGAGAACTCACAACTTGGAGTAATTCAAGCACTGGACACCAGAATAACAAGTCTGATGCTCCGACTAACAAAAATGTCATCTTCTCCTGAGCTGACAAGGGTTCAAGACGTTTCAGGCACCTCAACCGCACCGCCACTAGACCACAAACAGATCGAACAAAAACCAGCTCATCAGGGCTAAAGCCCGTGCGCTGCTCTGGCACTTCCCTGGCTGCAAGCAGCAACCAACGCAAACCTTCTTCACAATTCTGTGCAAATAGGAAGCAAGAGAAACTACAAAGCTGGTGGAAACGCTCCATGATAAACACAAGTTACCCACTGTAGATATCTCATGCAATGAAAAAACATGCCAAGCTTTTTGCTTTGTTGTTTGGATTATGATAGGTTTAAAGACTTCACATAGCTGTTTTTTTTTCTGGTTACGAGTAAGAAATCTGGAACAACTGAACATGTCTTAAGAATGCTTGAAATTAAATACATTTATTTTAGTAACATTTATTGCTGAGTTTAGCATTGCTTTTCTTTTATTAATGACCACTTATTGTCATCCCCTACCAATGTGTGACTCTAAATCATTGACTGTGTAGAAATCAGCTTTGTTCAGACTATTTGGTCAAAAAGAGAGTAAAAAGACGGTTTTGGACCCATATGAACCTCACGACCGTTTACGTCGCTGCAGCACACACAACGCTTAGAACCTGAGGCTGCCATGCTTCATCCAACAACAACCCTACTACAACAATATAACTTGTGTCATGTTGATAGATAATGGGTTTTTTAATGCCAAAAAGTTACAAGCATTTTAATCAAAGATCAGGATCAGCAGCACACAAACACAGAAACATTGGCTATGATAAGATTAACAAGATATTTACCTTACAAGGTAAACAAAAACGTGTCTAGCTTACAAAAGTCACATTTCTTGTTATGAATAAAGCCAGGTTCAACAGATGCTTAACGTATTTAGGGGCGTTCCCAACTTGAGGAACAGTTTAGCCAACAAAACTTGTTTCTTGTTTTTTGCTTTTTATTGTTTTTTATACTTAAAAAACTGCCCTTTTCACACCAAACATGAAGTTACCAAGTTAAACAAACATACCTTTATATTGCTGTCTTGTTTCATCTTCTTCTCACTTTCTCCGTTTTTCTGCTTCTGTTATTTTTTTTTCCAAATTATTTTCCTTAAGGCAGAACAAATGACTTTTTTCAGGTTTAAATATCAGTGTCAGTTGCATTTGATGAACATTTGCTTAACCTAACAAGTCACTATAAACCCTGCAAAAGTAGGTTCCACCTCCTGCCGTGGTAGGACAGCTGCATAGTGCTTACAGTGTTGCGCCACACAGCTAGGAAACCAGTTCACAGCGCTACAGCGGACATCACGGCAAGGGCAACAAAGGCATCTCTCATTCTTTATTTCGTCAATACATTCTTGAGCATGAATAAATCTTAGAAAGCATTGTAAAGACAACTTAACGCCTACCACCTATGGAGAAATCCAAAACGCTAAAAGTGGCAAAGAAACCTTCTTCTCCACTTTAATTACATGTAGTGCACAGTCCTGATCAGCGTACATGACTTTCAACTGAAAATAAATGGGATTCGGCTTAAATCAAAAGAAAAACTGGAAAAAGAAGAAGCCCTCCTTGGAGGCCTACTGTCCGGCTAATTTCACTGTGTCACCAAGCAAACCAGTAATTCTACAATGAGGGGGTTAGGGTTCTCCCCCTAAACCCCTAACAAAAAAGTTATATTTTACTTAACTACATTGCAGTAATCTTACCTTCACAAACATAAGTATATAAAGAACTCATCTCTTTGAGGTATTCTTGGGCATTGGCAGTCTGGGTAAAGCGAGGGGTTCATATTTGACATTCATTTGTCCATTTTGTCCCCTTCCCAACAAGCAACACTGGCTTGTAGCCAAGGGCACAGAGTTTTTCAAGCTGGGAAAACAAAATTATATGTTAGGCAAAATAGAGAATTAGTAGCTCTTCACAAAATCCATCAGTACTGATCACAGAACCCTGGTAATGAAGTTTAGGCTATCTCTCTCTCTCTCTCTCTCTCTCTCTCTCTCTCTCTCTCTCTCTCTCTCTCTCTCTCTCTCTCTCTCTCTCTCTCTCTCTCTCTCTCTCTCTGTGTTACACACTCACAGACGCATTGAGTTTGACACCTGGATCAGTCGTAATTTAGCTCTTGCAAAGAATCATGCTTTTATTTCCTGAAGGCAGTCAGAAAGGGAGGTAGGTGGAAGTGAGGCGTTGGGATTGGAGGTGATGTAGAGCTGGGTGTCATCTGCATAGGGATGGACGTTGATGTTACATGTACAGAAATGTGTCTGAGCAGCAGTATGCAGATGATGAACAGAAAGATGTTAACAGAAAGATGCTATTAAAAAAAGTAGTAAAATATGAAATGACCATTAAATTGTACCCTTAAAAATGGGTTATATCAGACTTCAAAGAGTCAAACAAATTTACTTGTTTGATTTTGTTATGATGGGACAAATGTAAATGAAATTTATTAATACGTTCAATATAAAATAAGAATCAGTTGTGTACTTCTAAATTCATTTCTCAATTGAGTTGCGCGGCATAATTTTATATAAAGTTGTACATACCATGACAATCACTTCACCCTTAATGGATGCCACGTTGTGATGTGTTTTTCAGGCTGGCAGCCCATCCCTCGTTTAGTTCTTCAAACTTTTGCAGCCTGCTTTTTAAGACAGTTTCTGGGGCTGCTCCTTTTTACAGTGCACACATATTTATGTGCACAGTACAGGAAACCTTGATATTATGGGCATTTCTTCTTCAGAGACCCTCCTGGCATTGTTGATACTGTTGTCAGCTGAGAGACAGAATCTGTGAGTGAGTGAGTGAGTGAGTGAGTGAGTGAGTGAGTAAGTGAGTGAGTGAGTGAGTGAGTGAGTGAGTGAGTGAGTGAGTGAGTGAGTGAGTGAGTGAGACAGAGAGAGAGTGAAAGAGAGTGAAAGAGAGAGAAAAAGAGACCTTTATTGTCATTCACTTGCACTGGAGAAACAAAGTAAAAAAGAACAAAAAAAAACTTTTGTCTGGTTCAAACTTAGCAATTTCAATTAAAGAGATAAAGGTTTAGGTTCAGAGATAAACTGACATGAGAATAGAAAATCAGTTAATAAGCTGCTATAGATGAATTATTTCATGGACCTTTTTAATGAGCTAAAATAATAATTTTCCATTTCAAAATATATACACGCAATCAATTGTTGTAAAAAAATATAATTTTATTGGTTTACTAACAGGAAAAATAATCTAAAGGTGCATTGACACAAGCCGTGTTTCGGCCAGTGTAAACAGACTTTGCTTAGTCTGCTCACGGCTGATTCGTTAATAAAATAAAATTAAATAACAAAAGAGCCTCCATTCGTTTGCGGGCCAAATGCAGGACGTGGACGACAAAGTGGTGCATTGTGGATAATACAGAACCCATGGGGCCGTGTTTAGCGTGATTTTAGGGATATTTCCTGAGGCACAGCTCTGATAGAAGTATGGTCAGACAAAAATATATCAATATTGTTCATAAACCCTTGCAAGAGTAAGAAGGTTTGCAAACTGGAAGTAAAGCAGCATTAACCAATTGATGAGCAACGTTTCATCCTTTTCATCCTTTTCTCTCTCTCTCTCTAATAAGGGGGCATGGCCCCTGCGCCGTGCACAGCGCACGTGCGTAGCCTCCAAGCAGAAACATAAATCTGCCTTTGGTCCATTTAATAATCAACATATTTAGTGCATCCTTCACAACTGACATCTTTTTAGTATACATTGAACACATATATTAAAGCGACACGTTACGAAGCTGGTTTACAGTTGAGTCTGCTAGCTGTCCATTAAGCCACTTTTAGAGATTTATCTTTTGTTCTTTTAAAGAACAGAAGAAAACCATGTCTGTTCTGAGATTTAAACAACCGAGTGAACCATTTGCAGTTTCACTGTACCAGAAAAGGTAAAGGAAAAGAAAAGCAAACACTCAAACTGTAGAGAATGAATATACTGACAACTTACCTGGGACTGCTTGAACGGGTGAATCACATTAACAAAGATAACGCCAGACGAGGCTCATGGGTAAGTGGGGTTGGTGGAGGTGGGGCGGGGAGGAAAGCATGGGGGTCCAGTGGAAAATAAATGAGCTTGAAAGCCGTGTGAGGGTGCGCGAAAGAAATACGATATTCATGATAACAGGCACGAATCGATACATTCAACATGACGGTTTCATGACATAGTCACATATTTATATTTTGATGTGCAACAGGGGTTTTTTTTTTTTTTTTTTTTGTGCATGTGTGTGAGAGTGTGTTTGCTTATTTTATTGACTCCTAAAAACCCGATTCTATCACAGAAACCTAAAATCACCAACAGTAGGACACGAAAGAGCAAGAGAGAGAAGATGGGTGCAGTTTGGGGACTATGTGGTGTGTCGTAGTGTCTTTATAAATGAGTGTGTGGTAAACTGTAACACTTTCACACAACCCCTACAAATAATATATAAAAACAAAGCGTTTCCGTTGGCTTTCAGACAGTATGGCTTTTCTGATAATGTGACCTTTACTTTTCTGTCTAATCAATCCAGACCTCACAGAGTGCTGATTTTCTGCCTGTATTTTGAACGTGAGCTGACGATAGATTAGCTCCTTAACACAGATTAACTTTTCTCTCTAATTTACTCTGAATCCCAAATGATAACCCCACCATCATAAAGATTACATCACTGTGTTCAGGAGTGACGTGTCCTGCTCACAGCGTAGTAAAAGAAATTAGTTGATAAATATTATTGTTTGGAAAATATGAGGATTTGTTTAAAGCTGTAAAATTGCTGCGTCAATCCAACGACGTGCATACAGAGACAAGTCTGCATGTCCGTCAGGCAGAACAGTATTTTATAAATGGATTTACTGTAGGTGCTGTGAATGACAGCTTAAGTTCCTATACCCAATTAATAAGTGCATTTCCATCAGCGGGGGTTCAGGGGACACCCACCAGACGGGAACCTCTAACAGGCCCGACCCCTCCTCGGCCCCTTCAGCCGGTGTGTCTTCATGACAGCAGCGCCACACAGGAACCGTTGAACAACAAAACACTGCTGACCACATTATGGCAATGATGCACATTTTTTGCTGTTCACAAACGGCCGGCAGCATAAAATGAGATGAAAAAGAAGAACAAAAGTTAAAAACATGAAACACGTATGCCACTTGCGTTTGTTGCTGTTTTAACATGCTGCGGTGGTAGTAATTGAGATTACAAGAAGCCCCTCCCCCCAGACCTCCACAGACCTCCACATTGGTGTAATACGCCAACAAGGCCTGAAGTGTCTCTTCGGTCCAGCTATCGTTTTGTATTTTGTAACCTCCATCCATCCATCCATCCATCCATCTTCTTCTGCTTATCCGGGCCGGGTCGCGGGGGCAGAAGTCTAAGCAGGGATGCCCAGACCTCCCTCACCCCAGACACTTCCTCCAGCTCTTCCGGGGGAATCCCGAGGCGTTCCCAAGCCAGCCGAGAGACATAGTCCCTCCAGCGTGTCCTGGGTCTTCCCCGGGGTCTCCTCCCGGTGGGACATGCCTGGAACACGTCTCTAGGGAGGCGTCCAGGAGGCATCCTATACAGATGCCCAAGCCACCTCAGTTGACTCCTCTCAATGTGAAGGAGCAGCGGCTCGACCCCGAGCTCCTCCCGAATGACTGAGCTTCTCACCCTATCTCTAAGGGAGCGCCCAGCCACCCTGCGGAGGAAACTCATTTCGGCCGCTTGTATCCGTGATCTTGTCCTTTCGGTCAATACCCAAAGTTCATGACCATAGGTGAGGGTGGGAGCGTAGATTGACCGGTAAATTGAGAGCTTTGCTTTACGACTCAGCTCCTTCTTCACCACGACAGTTCGGTACAACGACTGCATAACTGCAGACGCTGCACCAATCCGTCTGTCAATCTCACGCTCCATCTTTCCCTCACTCGTGAACAAGATCCCGAGATACTTAAACTCCTCCACTTGAGGCAGGACCTCTCCACCTACCCGGAGAGGGCAAGCCACCTTTTTCCGGTCGAGAACCATGGCCTCGGATTTAGAGGTGCTGATTCTCATCCCAGCCGCTTCGCACTCGGTTGCAAACCATCCCAGCGCATGCTGTAGGTCCTGGCTCGATGAAGCCAACAAGACGACATCATCCGCAAAAAGCAGAGATGAAATCTTGTGGTTCCCAAACTGGACCCCCTCCGGTGCCTGGCTACGCCTAGAAATCCTGTCCATAAAAATTATGAACAGGATCGGTGACAGAGGGCAGCCCTGCCGGAGTCCAACATGCACTGGAAACAGGTCTGACTTATTGCCGGCAATGCGAACCAAACTCCTGCTCCGGTCGTACAGAGACCGAACAGCCCATAGCAAAGGGCCCCGGACCCCATACTCACGGAGCACCTCCCACAGGATACCACGAGGGACACGGTCAAATGCTTTCTCCAGATCCACAAAACACATGTAGACTGGTTGGGCATACTCCCATGAACCCTCCAGCACCCTGCAGAGGGTATAGAGCTGGTCCAGTGTTCCACGACCAGGACGAAAACCGCATTGTTCCTCCTGAATCCGAGGTTCGACTATCGGCCGAATTCTCCTCTCCAGTATCCTGGAGTAGACTTTCCCAGGGAGGCTGAGAAGTGTGATCCCCCTATAGTTGGAACACAGTCTCCGGTCCCCCTTTTTAAACAGAGGGACCACCACCCCAGTTTGCCACTCCAGTGGTACTGTCCTCGTCCTCCATGCAATGTTGTAGATGCGTGTCAACCAAGACAGACCCACAACATCCAGACACTTGAGGTACTCAGGGCGAATCTCATCCACCCCCGGTGCCTTGCCACCAAGGAGTTTACGGACTACCTCAGTGACTTCAGCTTGGGGGATGGAAGAGTCCACCGTACAGTCCCCAGCCTCTGCTTCCTCAGCGGAAGGCATGTCGGTGGGATTGAGGAGATCCTCAAAGTATTCCTTCCACCGTCCGACAATATCCCCAGTTGCGGTCAGCAGCCCTCCACCCACACCATAAATGGTGTTGGCGGGGTACTGCTTCCCCCTTCTGGGGCGCCGGACGGTTTGCCAGAATCTCTTCGGTGCCGACCGATAGTCCTCCTCCATGGCCTCACCGAACTTCTCCCAGACTCGAGTTTTTGCTTCCCGGACCGCCCGAGCTGCGGCCTGCTTGGCCTGTCGGTACCTGTCGGCTGTGTCACGAGTCCCACGGGCCAACAAGGCCCGATAGGACTCCTTCTTCAACCTGACGGCATCCTTTACTTCCGGTGTCCACCACCGGGTTCGGGGATTACCGCCACGACAGGCACCTGAGACCCTCCGACCACAACTTTGAGCTGCCGCGGTAACAATGGAGGCAGAGAACATGGTCCACTCTGACTCAATGTCCCCAGCCTCCCTCGGAATCCGGGAAAAGCTCTCCCGGAGGTGTGAGTTGAATACCTCCCTGACCGAGGGCTCGGCCAGACGTTCCCAACAGACCCTCACAATACGTTTGGGCCTGCCCGGTCTGTCCCGCATCCTCCTCTGCCAGCGCATCCAACTCACCACCAGGTGGTGATCAGTTGACAGCTCAGCCCCTCTCTTTACCCGAGTGTCCAAGACATGCGGCCGGAAGTCAGATGAAACAACAACAAAGTCGATCATTGACCTCCTGCCTAAGGTGTCCTGGTGCCACGTGCACTGATGAACACCCTTATGCTCAAACATGGTGTTTGTTATGGACAGACTGTGACTAGCACAGAAGTCCAATAACAGAACACCACTCGGGTTCAGATCGGGGAGGCCGTTCCTCCCAATCACCCCTCTCCAGGTTTTACTGTCATTGCCCACGTGGGCATTGAAGTCCCCCAGTAGAACAATGGAGTCCCCAGTTGGAGCACTATCAAGTACCCCTTCCACAGACTCCAAAAAGGCCAGGTACTCTGTACTGCTGTTCGGCCCGTAGACACAAACAACAGTAAGGAACCTTTCCCCGACCCGAAGGCGCAAGGAAGCAACCCTCTCGTTCACCGGGGTAAACTCCAACACATTGCGGCTGAGCTGGGGGGCTATAAGCAGGCCCACACCAGCCCGTCGCCGCTCACCGTGGGCAACTCCAGAATAGTGGAGCGTCCAGCCCCTCTGAAGGAGCTGGGTTCCAGAGCCCAGGCTGTGCGTAGAGGTGAGCCCAACTATCTCTAGTCGGTATCTCTCAACCTCCTGCACAAGCTCTGGCTCCTTCCCCCCCAGCGAGGTGACATTCCATGTCCCCATTGCTAGGGTTTTGGTCCAGGGATTGAGCCGCCGAGGCACCCTGCCACGACCGCTGCCCAAACCACATTGCACCGACCCCTCATGCTTCTTCCTGCGGGTGGTGAGCCTACGGGAAGGCGGGCCCACGTCGCCATTTCGGGCTGAGCCCGGCCGAGTCCCATGGGCAAAGACCCGGCCACCAGGCGCTTGCCTTCGAGCTCACCCCAGGCCTGGCTCCAGGGTGGGGCCCCGGTGACGCCAATCCGGGCGACGTAACGATCCTTGTTGGTATGTTCTGCATGAGGGATCTGTGAACCGCTCTTGGTCTGGCCCGTCACCGAGGACCTGTTTGCCATGGGAAACCCTTCCAGAGGCACAATGCCCCCGACAACATAGCTCCTAGGATCCTTCGGGCACACAAACCCCTCCACCACATTAAGGTGGCGGTTCAAGGAGGGGTTTGTAACCTCCATCTTCATCAAATGCACTACCAGCACAATGTTTCAGTAAATGTGTTCACATGAGTTGTGTTCACCTGATTTATGCACACATGAGAGTGCTGAGTCATTTAGACATCCCATTTAGCAGTGACCCCTGCCAGGTCGTTCTTGTAGGCCAATCTAAGTTCCTCTGCTACTAGAGGAACGTTTTTCACCCCATCATGGTTCCTGAAGTCCACTTTGGTCCACTAATACAACTAACTTACACTTAGCATATTGCTAACAGGTTAGCATCGGGATGACAGGATAATGCTAACAGGTTAGCATCGGGATGATAGGATAATGCTAACAGGTTAGCATCGGGATGATAGGATAATGCTAACAGGTTAGCATCGGGATGATAGGATAATGCTAACAGGTTAGCATCGGGATGATAGGATAATGCTAACAATTCCAACATGCAAATGTAACATAGAGTTAACACAATGCTAACACAGTAACATTACCTACAACGCTGCTGTGCACAAATACTAACGTGACTAGCATAGTGCCAACATGTTTACATGACTCACGATGACCGCATCCTGCTAACGCTTTAGCATAACAATATAACTGACATTTAAGTAATAATTATATCATGTTAATGTAACTAACATAATGCAAACTCAATGCTAATGATTTAGGATGTTCAGCCAACAACTAAGCATATTCACATAATTAATGATTCTAATAGTTTACATGATATAGATCGTTAACACGTTAGCATGCCACATGTTAGCATGATGCTAGCAGAAACAGAATGATACAAAGGTTCTTAGAGCCGATGCGATACTGTTTCTACATCATATTTACATCATTTTTTGAGCAAAGCTGTGTTCTTTAAAAAAACCAGATGTCACTTCAGCTCCTGTGATTGACAGCTGGAGCTCAAATATCATTATACTTTTTAAAGTAAAAATACACTTTTTTAAAGTGAAAATACACTTTTCACAATGTATTTATCAAACACTTGAGAGAGATTCAAGCCTTTATTGTCATTGTATTTGATTACAATGTCTAGTCACCAAATTAAATGCTTAATAATGAACAAATGTCTCATTAGGGCCACTCCCTCCGTTAAGGAGGAAAAAAAGTAATAATAATACTTGTCAGTGTATCATTTAAATTCTCACTGAAGGGATCTTAACACACATGAAAAACTGACATAGTTGTGAACTTTTATTAACAGCATGAATAATAGTGAAATGTTTAAATAAATGTTATTCATTTAATGGTCTAAATGATTACGGGATGGTGATAAACGTAAGTTTAATAACTAGGAGGAAACTGAACAAACAAACAAACAAACAAATTAATTAAATGAAAACCAAAAGGCACATTATTGGACTAGATAACCAAAAAAGGTATGCAAAGAATGACAAGAATACTCAGCTGGAAGTCAGAACTTAGGAGTTTGATGAAATCTCAAATTAAAATTTTAAAATTGATCAACTAACAAAAAATGGGCTAAAGTGAACTAACATCTTTCTATCGGCTAATGTGACATCAACTCTAAATCATCTGCACCTCTTATAGTTACAGCAGGAATGTGGTCCAGGTGAGATGGAGATGAAAGCCCGGGGTGTTGCCAGGAACCACGTGTCCGACCCAATTGTCCAATCACTCTAATAACGATGTCAAATGCTGCACTGAGGTCCGATAACACCAGCACTGTGGTTCTTCCACAGTCTGTCTTTATGTTGTCATTAAACACCTTGACAAGGGCAGTGTCAGTGCTGTGGTGAGCACAGAAAACACAATAAACAAGGTATTGAACTGTTGAAACACAGCTTTTTCAGCAACCTCACTGATGAACGGAACATTTGAGATGGGTCTGAAATTTAGCATTAGCAACTTGTCCAAATTGTTCTTTTTCTACAGTAGTTTGATGACTGCTGTCTTCGAGGTCTGGGGGACAAGACCTGATGAAACGGATGAGTTCACTATTAGAATCAAATCAGATGCAATGACAGCTAAGACATCTGGAAGAAAGGTGTGGGTAAAATATCAGGACAACAGGAGGAGTTTAGCTGATCCATAATATCCTCCAGGTTTTTGTAGTTGATGGGGTGAAATTGTATAATTTTAACAGTTTTGATTGGACACAGCTGGACCTGGACTTCACATTGATGCACTGACTGCTTTTTTAATCTTCTGGATTTTCTCAGTAAAGTAGTTGGTGAATTCATTGCAGGCCTTAGCTGAGTGGAGTTCAGATGCCGCCGACACGGGAGGGTTTGTCACAGCAGCAAATGGGGCGTGGCTGTTATTGGCGTTCTAAACTCGCCATAACGCAGTCAACAAACTCAGAGCTGACTGAACCAACTCCGAACGCCTGTTCTGAAACCCAACACTCAGAGTTTCTGTACTCAGAGTCTGTTGACTTTGAGTTAGATTTATAGTGTCAGAGTTTGTTGAACCTCTTTTGTGAAACAGGCCCCTGATGTAATGTAGCAGCACGAGTGCTGCATTACAATTAATGTGCATAAGGACTGTGGCAACACCAGTCACAAAGCAAGAAGATAAATAGCCACATTCATATCATCTCCCTGCCCAATGAGAGAAAAGACTCTCTCTCGCTCTGCTACTGTCTTTCTTCAATAACAAAAAGCAAAAGCTGAAAAAATATTTAGTGATGCATTTTTGAGAGTAAAGACACCCAATGTCCATCGGGTGTATTTTGGATTAGAGTGGGACTTCTTAATGGCAAAGGGAAGCTTTCTCTCTCTCTTTAATCGCTGTGCCACTTCTTCTGCAGCTGATAAAACTGAAGTGAACAAGATAACCAGCTAAGCTTTGGAGACCTGATTTGACAATTAATCAATTATTTGATAGAAATCAACAATCATTGTCAGAAGAATTAATCCAGGAGGGGCAGAGATATGAAAAAGAGAGTGACTTGTGTGTGTGTGTGTGTGTGCGTGTGTGCGTGCGTGCGTGCGCGTGTGTGTGCGTGTGTGTGTGTGCGTGTGTGTGTGCGTGCGTGCGTGCATCTCTGTTATCACACACAGGAAAGTGAAAATGGGAAAGAGAAAAAAGATTTATATATTGCAAATATTGTTCTTTAAAACGGTGAACTAGTTCAACTAATTGTCTTTTCTCTCATTTCCAGGTTTGTTGTATCAAAGCGTGTCAAGTAAAGATGATAAACATGACTGCTTTTATATTTCTCAACATTGGCAGGACAACCTCTTATGTCCTTTTACAGACCAAATCTGGTAGTCAGAAAGATTGTTTGCTCATTATTAAATGTTGCAATGGTTAAAAGTTTGGTAGCTATGAGTAACGTCCTCACTGAGAAAAAAGGAGATCTGCTTTTACAAAGCTGTGACTGCTGCGGCCCAGTGATGGACTTAAAAAGTGATGCCCGGTGACAACTTGGATAAGATCAAGCCAAGAGTTTTATTATGAAAAATGCTTTATTTTGCATCTATATTCCACAAATAATTGCAGTGCATTTAGAGAAAATTTAAAAATAGCCAAATTTGGGCAAACATGGCCAAAAACTACACACATTCTCTATTGTATCAGAATCCGAATCAGAAAGAGCTTTATTGCCAAGTATGCTTCCGCATATCATGTAAATAGTGTTTTTTTAAAACAGCTTAAAAGTTTCTTCTTCAGCTTCAAGTCTTGTGATAGTCAATGATCTAATAAATCAGGAATCAGAAGACCATTCTTGCAGCTCTCAGTAATAAAGACTTCGGGTTTTTAAGCCTTTAAAATCATGAGAATTAGAGAAGAAATCAACCAGGCCAAACCAACAATGGCTATGGGGAGTTTTTACAGCTTCCTTTCCTCAGATCCTGACCTGAATCTAGATTGTTTTGCTCCTATAGACCTCCCTGAGCTGACCTCAATCCTCTTAACACCACAAATAAAGAATAATAGCCTAATAGAAACGCTGTTCCTCTCAAAAGCAACCAGCAGCTACTGAAGCGGACCGGCTGATGTCTACTTCGGCGCTGACATAACTACAATAAAAAGATCTATAACTATTGTTATTATAAAAACACAAACCAAAGTAAACAATTAGGAAAATAATAATGTACTTTAAACCCATTAAATCTAGACAGAATCGATGAAATCCACGCACACACCATCTTTTGTGTGAGGACTGTGTGTGTTTAGTGTTTCTTTCATATGTGTAGTTTGTTAAAATAATATGTTTTGACCAGTAAACAAAATAAATAATGATAAACATGCATTGTCATAGAACTAGACTGTGATTTAGGCCAAAACTTGGTGAAGCTTGAAAACTACAAAGACTACAAACTATAGAGCGTTACCCAGTGCATTAAAGCCAGGGGTAGTCATTGAGTGTGAAGTGGCCATCAACAATATTAACACGCCTACAATGCACAACGGTGTCTGAACAATAACACAACAAATGTGCTAGTCTTCCTTTTTTTAACTCAGGTGAGAATGTTGATGAGCACGAGGCTGGAGGTCATGATGTCAGGCTGGTTGGGTTAGAATGGCAGACTTGACATGTTAGATGATGAGGTTAGGTGATGCTTGAAATCATTGTTCTTCCATTGGTAACATGCACTCAAGAAGCAGGTAACACTTTCCACAACCCAGGGGGCATTGCTCTCAAAGCACGGTCACCTTTAGTCTTATAATGAGTGCGCGGTACCACCAGCAGCACCGGATGACCTGAGACTGAGAGAAGTGCTGTGGAGCTCTCAAAGGTCTGAGATGTGTTTGTTAGGAGCCTTGCAGCAAGCTTTTCTTTGTTTATGCTGCTTTCAGGGGCAATTATTAGGGTTTCTATTCAAAAGGGTGTGGTTTAAGGGGTGTTTCCACTCGTTAGGGTTCCAGGTAGTGTTTCAGTGGCCGGATCATTGATCCGGGTCTTAAATACCAGGAATGGCTGTGCAAAAGAGCCCTTTACAGACCTTTGAGGGGCAAAAAACCTTCCTGTCGCAGGCGTGTACTCAGATCAGCCTAGACGTACTACCTGGCACGTGGTCTCTGTTGATTGGGTATTCTACAACTAAATAAAATGATGTTTAACCCTTTCATGTGACTATAAATCAGATGAACAGAACTCAGCCCGCTCAGGCCTCTGGAAATCCTCCTCAAGTTCCATTTCATTTAATCTCAAGTGCTACCAATATGGTGTGTGCTAAAAAAAATCCACAAAAATGCAAGAAACACCTCTGTTCCTTCCATGTTTACTTGTTTCTTCTTCTCTTTCTTTTTGTTGCATCTCTATGCTGTTGGCCATTTATGAACAGTGAAAAAGGTTACCACCATCACATGGTAACTCATTTGTTCTGTCAATGGTTGTTGTGTGGTACTACAGCCTAATGGTGACATGCCGGCTGAAGCGGCTGAAAAGGTTCCGGTCTGGCACATTTACCCCGGAATCCCCACTAATGGAATCTCACCTTTAATGGCTTTAGGACACCAATTCTGTTTTTTGCAGATGATGTAGACCTGTTGGTATCATCAAGCCATGATATCCGGCTCTCAATGGAGCAGTCAGTAGCCATGTGTAAAGAAACAGATGATAGTCAGCACCAACATATCTGACGCCATGGTTCTTAGACAAAGAGTGGAATATTCTGTCTGGGTTGAGTCAAGTGCTGCCTATAGGAAGGAATCCTTTTCTTGGTTGATCTATGTTCCTACCTTCATCTATCTAAACTAAGTAGCCACAAAGTAGCTTGATCGTCCTTTTGAGATAAGATGAGAAGTTGAGACATTCAGGTGGGAGTAGAGTGGCTGCTCCTTCAAATGAAAAGAAATCAGTTGTGGTAGTGAGGGCATCTCCTGCCTGGCCTGGGGTTGCCTCATTATTCTCCCAGAAGAGCTGTGGAAGTGGTTAGGGAGTGGGAGTCTCACTCCTTATGCTGGCGGCCTGTGACCTGAAGCCTAATATGCAGTATGTAATGTAATATGTATGTAACGTGTATGTAATGTGTATGTAATATGTGTCTAATATGTATGTAATATGTGTGTAATATGTATGTAATATGTGTGTAATATGTATGTAATATGCAGTAATGTGTATGTAATGTGTATGTAATGTGTATGTTATATGCAGTAATATGTATGTAATGTGTATGTAATATGTGTCTAATATGTATGTAATATGTGTGTAATATGTGTGTAATATGTATGTAATATGTATGTGATGTGTATGTAATATGTATGTAATATGTGTGTAATATGTATGTAATATGTATGTAATATGTGTGTAATATGTATGTAATATGTGTGTAATATGTATGTGATGTGTATGTAATGTGTATGTAATGTGTATGTAATATGTGTGTAATATGTGTGTAATATGTATGTAATATGTGTGTAATATGTATGTAATATGTATGTGATGTGTATGTAATGTGTATGTAATATGTATGTAATATGTGTGTAATATGTATGTAATGTGTATGTAATGTGTATGTAATATGTATGTAATATGTACGTAATATGTGTGTAATATGTATGTAATGTGTATGTAATGTGTATGTAATATGCAGTAATATGTATGTAACGTGTATGTAATATGTATGTAAAATGCAGTAATATGTGTATGGTTGGTTTGGTGTAACATGTTGTTCATCTTGCTAACAAGATTTAAAACCACAGCCCCACTGGTGCCTTAACAGGTCAGGAGGGTTTCACATCGGGCCCCCACTGAGCTAGAAACACCACTGGCTTCTGCACTTCAAAAACTAAGCTGTTTCTCTGTCTACTGAGAGAGATCACCTGTATTACCTTCATGTTACATCATCAGGTCAGTTGTTGGCACGTTACAGGCACAACACCCTGCTCATTTTGATCTCTAGAGATTTTGAGATGAGAGATAAGATAGGACTTTATTGATACCACAAGAAGAAATGTGTGTGTTACCACAGCTCAAGTAAAAAAACACAACAACAGGAGGGTAAGTAAAAAAATAAAACAATATAAGATAAAATACAATAAACAACGGTAGCTGGTATTCTATCACCTTAAGAAAATATCCAGGATCAAAGGACAAATGTCTCAGCAGGACCATGAAAAACTTGCAGTTGAATGATGACTGCAACAGTGTCTTGGCAGGTCTGCTTAACAAAAACCAGCTGATCCAGAACACTGCTGCTCAAGTTCTCACTAGAACTAAGAAAGTGGACCACATCACTCCGGTTCTGAGGTCCTGACACTGGCTCCTGTGCCTCAGAGAACAGACTTTAAATTACTTCTGTTAGTTTATAAATCACTGAATGGTTCAGGACCAAAATACATCAGTGCCTTGTTGTTGCCTTGCCTTATCAGGCTCTTAACGTTTGGAAATAACTCCCAGCTTATGTTTAGGACACAGACACCCTCTCATCCTCTACCTTTAAGGTCATGTTTAAAACTTTTCTTCTTTTTAATAAAGTTTAAATGATCGTTATAGTCTCTGGTTACTCTGAGTTGGCCCTTTAGTTATGCTGCTTTTGGACCTCAATGATGTATTTTGCTTTAATTCTCCTCACAGTGCTTTCACTCTTCGTGTATGCACATTCATGTACTATTACTAATAACAACTCAGTGTTTCTCTTTTTCCCCTCATGGAACATATCTGGAGTTATGGTGGTTGGATTTTGAGTTTGTTTGGTATTTTCTGGTAGGATCTAGGTTCAGTTTGATGTTGGTGTTCTCGGGTCTTGTCTTGTTTTTCTCTCCTCTGACCTCATCTGTTTCTGTTAACTTTACTTCCTGTTTTGCTTGGAAGGTCCGTCTTGTCTTGCTTTCTGTTTCCTTGGCGTCATCTCCCTGATTGTTTGCACCTGTGTCTTGTCAGCCCTCTGAGTATATCTTTACTTGTATTTGCGTTCCTCCCTGCTGTTTGGTCTGTGTTTCTACCCATCTGCTTTTCTGTCCGGCGTCCTGGTCTGTTCAGCTCCCTGGCAGTGTTCATCCTAATCTACGTGTTTTCCTAATTATTTTAGTTTTTCCATGAGCTTTGGAGGTGTGTCTTTTTTCTTTCTTTCTGGATTCCTGACTCAGCATCACGTTGTTATAATTACATATGGGTCGTCACTACAACATCGCCATAAAACATTATCCATAGACCATTTTCTTTGTGTTTGTTGGTGTCACTTTCCTGTTCTCTCAGCCCCAACTTTTCAAAAGAAATGGTGGTCTTTCTGAGCCTGCAGGCCTGTACCCTGCAAGAACAGAGAAATCTTTTGTTTTCTCATGGGGTCAAGAACAGGAACAAACTTCATCATTTAAAAGAAACTTAAATGCAGAATTTTGACATTTTCAAATTTCTAACCAATCACAGTATAGTTGTCAGACACCCACAAGAAAAAGGGTCTGCCCAAATGATGGGCCAAGAACAAATGTCTCTGTTCTTCTTCAAAGGTTTCCTATTAACAGAAGGAAGCTACATGGTCATTTCATGCATGCTCAGGACAAGGGATTATATCAAACTGAATATTCAGTGCAGCCAGCTGGCTTCATGAATTAGGCTTTTCTTCAAATGAATCAGCACTATTCATTCATTTTCCATACTTGCTTCACTCCTCTTTATGGCAATGCTGATCTGCTGGAACCAGTCCCAGCTGTCACCAGGTGACAAGCAGAATATTCCCTGAACAGTACTGGTCAGTACTGGTCAGTACTGGTCATGACTCTGTCCAACAAATATACACTTACACTAGCAATTCAGAACCACCAGTTAACCTACTATGCATGTTTCTGCAAGAGCCTGGAGAAAGCCAACACAAGCATGGGAGGAACATACAAACTCAACATAAAAAGACCTATTGAAACTTGAACCAGGGACCGTGTTGCTGTAAAGCAACAGTGTTAAACATCAAGCCACCATGCTGCACTAATTGGAATCATTTGGTGTGTCATTGCATTAAAAGTGGACTGTATTTAGGTTAAGACTGTGTTTGTCATCCTTGACAGCAGGCTATTGTTTTAATCTCACATCAACCAGTCTGCTCATTTCCACCTTCAAAACATCCACGACTGCAATCGTCTCTCACTGTGCAAACTGTGGATACGGATGAGAAAGTTGTCATCCTTATCCACAGCCTTGTCACTCCTCAAATTGATTACTGTAACTCACTTTTCTTTGGTCTCTGCAACAACTGTCTTCCTAAACTGCAGGTCTTTCAGCAATCTGCTGCTCGGATCATAATCTGCACTTCCTCCACAGAACACATAACCCACGTCCTTGAAAACTTCAGGTGCTTGAACTTTTCATATCTCCCTGAACTCCCAATAAAACACAGAACTAACTTCAAGATAGTGGTTCTCGCTTTCAAGTGTATCCATAATAGTGTATCCATAATACTCCACTCTTGCTGACTTACTCCACATTGCTATCCACTCCTGTACTGTCAGGTCCTCCTCCTCCGTTCACCTATCTGTCCCATCTGTCTGTCTCACCACCATGGGGGGCAGAGCCTTAAGTCGTTCTGGAACATTGACTCATCAATTATTAAACCCGACTTTGACCCTGGTATCTTATGAGTGATTGGTGTGATAATCCCGGACTTAGTGAGAAGGAGGAAGTAGCAGTCAGATGGTGTAAGGAGAATTGTTGTAATGTTGTCCTGGTCTGACCAAACATTGGTTATGTAAGATGTTTTTCTAATTGTTCGCTAATATCTGAGAAAAGTTTTGTTATTTCTTTCGTGTTTGGGAAAAGCTGGTTATTTTGTGAGTAGAGCTGGGAAAAGTCTGTTGTTTTGATAGCATGTTCTGAGAACGGTTCCTGGTTTACAAAACATGTTTTGTACGTCAGGATCTGTTCCCAAGAGCAGGGTCTGTCTGTGGGGAGGGTCTGGCCCCCCCATCTCACACACGGCCCTTGTACGAGAGAATATAGCGACGGAAAGTCTCCGTCCGGGTCAGAGTCAGCTGCGGGTCACGTACGGACGCCCAGCAAGGTTGGAAGCTGCTTTTACCGGGACTGTTTGGCTCTCCAGTCCGTGTGTCAACGGTAAGGATGGAACGCTTCGCCTATGTATGGATTGTACTATGCTCTGCGGGGGATGAACGACACTTTCATCCTAGCATCGTAGTAAATGTGGTTTATGTATATATGAAAACCAAAGTGACTGATTCTTCCAGAGTCACAGTGAGTGTGATTTTGTGTGTGTGTGAAATGTAGTTAACCAAAGTGAGACACTTTGGTTAGTCAGTGTTCTGTTGTGTGTGAGTGTGTGTGAAATGCCTGTATGATATTCTATATGTATGCTTCGCTTATATAATCCAAGTTATATCCTTTATCTGTGCTTCGCCTATATAACCAAATAGATTGTTTATGCTATGCTTTGCGGGGAATAAAGATCTATATATATATTCCAACATCCTAGTCTGTGTGTGCTTTCTGTGTGCCCGCCGACAAACCTGAGAAAATTTCACACAAGGGATGAGGAGTGGGCTCTAAATTCTTCCTATAAATGCATGAGAAAGTTCTACAAATGTTGGCCCAGGACTCTGTCAGCCTGTGTGACATATGTTAACCAGCACCTGTTTACAACTTGGACAAGTTGGATCAGCCCCCAATAAATTGTTGCCAATATGTTGCTTGATAAATGAAGCCTGTGGTATGTGTCACTTCAAAGGCTGATCTTTCATAATCCTCACCTTTTGAAGTGACACATGCCTCAACGATTCCAGGAGATGTCATGAAAGATGACGTAACACTTCACCTAACTCAGAGATACCCTGATCCGCAACAGTTACGTTGGGGCAGAGAGTCTCCAGTAATGGCACAGAATATAGAAATGGAATGATCACTGCGCATGGTTCAGTAGGTGGACCGGCTGAGTTTGTAGAAGTACTTTAAATGTGCACATTGGAAAGCACAATGATCTTCACAAACAGACGATTATCTCCTTAGTACGGAGAACTCTACAGATCTTTTGAATTCCAGTCCTCTTTAGTGACAGATTGTGTTGACTGAATTAAATGAACTGACTGATGACGTTACCCTGTGTGTTGAACACTCCAAATAGTTACCCTTAAAAGACACATATCTGGTAATTATTCTTTATTTTTATCAGTTTGACTCATTGTCTTCATTGAAATGAGAGTGGAACAGAAATTTGGCTTAACATTATTTCATATGCAACAAATGTAGTCTTGAGTTTGAAGTTACGTGGGGGAAATTATGTCACGTAGGCACGCATCTACTAGGATGGAGGACTAGAAATTTGAAAATGAAATAAATCAGAGTGAAGTTTGAAAGAGGTGAAGTTGACCAAAAAAACAAAAACAAAAATAAGACAGTTTACATTAAAAGACTTTAATATCTGACTGTAAATCAGGGCAGATCAGCTGGTGGCAGCTTCACATACGCACGTTTCATTTTCAGTTTGGGTGCAGACGTGAACCTCAGCTGCAGCTGGGAGGGACTGCTAGAAAAAACTGCTAGATTTGTCATTAATCAGTTTAAAAAAGGATAAAAAAGAAGGGTCTAAATACATGTTGAATATAGAAACAGAGTCACTAAATTGGCAACACAGCAAATTACTGGCCTTTTCCTTACTTGCACAGGTACACTTGCGGTCAAAAATTAGGTCAAATATTAGGTGCACTGCTTTGATTTTACATGCACAAACCTGCACATGCACATGGCATTTTGAGCCCTGAATGCTTTTTAATGTGTTAGATACGTGTATTGATGACTATTGAATACTGTCAATGCCGTATGATTATATTAACTATGGTTTATTTCTGATCATTTTCTTTTGTTTTTCTTCAGAATAACCAATTGACCAGTATGGCAAAGAAATTACTCTGCAAAAGTTACCCTGCCTTTGGGAATACCAGACTCTCTTGAGGAATTAAAAAAAAAAATATGAAGAGACAATGTGAGGTGTCGGGACAGTTTTACTATACAAGGGCACTGATTTTGATGATTTCCTAAACCTGACATCCACCTCTGATATTCAAGTAAGTCTACGATTAAAGTGTCTCATCTACAAGTATCTCTTGCCTCACCCTCCACAGACGTCCAGCGTGGGTGAGTCCAGATCATCTGTGAAAACACTGACATGCTTTCAAATTCCGAGTCATCGTCGCTGTCGTCACACCTCAGATGTGAGACATGGCCAGATGTTGTTCCTGTGCTCGAGTTGGTGTATGATGTAGAGGTCCAACTGCACAGGGCAAATAGTGACTTCTAGTAATGGTACCCTCTTTAGTCTTAGTCCAGGAATGAGAACAAGAATTTGGCATCACAAATCACAAAATATTACGCTTATCTCTCAAGTTCTGAATTTGATACAATTGCTTAAGCACTAATAAAGAAACATCCATGTTTAAGGGGGCAGGGTTATGTTTCTGGCTTCTGTAGGTGGATGATAAGTTTGAAATATAAAACCATCGCTCTAAGTTGCAAAAACTGTGAGTGTGTCAATTCCTTCAAGCATGGTGGTAACGTGTGATCGACGCACAGCTCCAAATCCAGTAAAGAAACTTTGAAAAGCAGAGGGGAACTACTGGCCAGACTACCCAACAGGGCAAACCAAAGAAAGCCCAGAGGAAGAGAGTTTGACACTATTGGCTGCAACAGCCAACAGGTGGTTTAGAAGAAAATGGAAAAGGACATTCGCGTATAGATGAGGTGATTGAAGACAAGCCTTTCCTGGCAGATTTCAAAAGAAGGAGGTCAGAAGGTTCTGAGTGTGAGGTCAGTTGTTATTATTTTGTGTTAAGTAAATCGTTATTTTTTAGGTTTGTAAAGCATTAACATATTTAAGGAATATTCACCAAAATTTAGAATTGTAAAGATCAGTTTTGTAGTTGAAAACAGTCCAACGCCTGTTAACTAAAAATTATCAGGAACTAGAAATGCGTTTCCAGCGATTGGCTGATTCCATTGTGGTTTTCATGAACCCATACCGATTGTAGGTGGAAGCCGAGTTTTCCCGCATCACCACTGTCCCACTGACATCCAAATTCATGTAGCAGCAGATAGAAAAGGAAAAAGAAACGGAGCAGCTCCCGGGTGAAAACTGGGGAATATCATGGCAGACTTGGACAGCAGTGTGTTTTTTCTTAAAAAAATGTCTGTTGATCAAAATAATTTTTGTTCAGTTTATTGTATTATGATTGTGTGAATGCTGATGGATTTTATCTTTATGCTTGGTGTGAATTCTGTATTTTCTTTGTGCTTTCCAACTCCATACTTTAAGCTACAAAAACCAATCAACTATCAAAATGTTTCATTTTATTAAGGACAAGGGTGCTATTACTTTTGACATTTGTTCCTTTAATACTTTTTAATAATCAGCTTTCATTCTCATACTTTTTACAATGTAAGTTGATGGGAAAAATCTTCCAACTTCTCTTTAAATATTGAACTATTTAAAATGCTACTTTCAGCTACAGAAACCATTGAACTGTGGACCATTCACCGATCACTTTTATTTTTCTGTCTTTTGCTTTTTCTCTCTTGTCAATCACTGCACAGCAACACAAATAATCTCACATGTTGCCCTTGTTCTCCGCTGCAGGATGATGCCACTCAAACTAGAAGAACCTGTACACTGAAAGCACGAATTGTTACCTCAGTGAAGACTCTGAAACCTTTATAAAGGTGAACATAGTACATTTTTCAGCTGCTGCTTTCCACAGAATTACTCTTTTAAAATATTAGTGAATGTGGCACAAATCTTTGCAATGAAGGAACATGTCAATAAGTGCAGCAGTGTAACTTGTTGGCTTGTTTTTAACAGTTTTAGGACCACAGTGGATGACTGTGGCCCAAAGAATAAGCTATGTCAGGCTTTGGGTACATGCACAGTTCTTATCAGTAAATACTTGTAGGTTTTCAATCAAACTATGAGGTTTATTGACAATAAAGAGAACCGTATTACCAGATTACCAGACTCATCCTTTAATACTGCTATACTTCTCTCAGTATAAATGGGTAGCAGCCATGCTTGCGTAGTGAAAATCTCCTCTCACTGGTGTCATAAAGAGTTTGTAGACTACCGTTTGACTGAAACATTTAAGGAAGGTGCTGTTGGGTTCAATTTAACATATAATGTAAAGCCTTTTCATAGCCAATAACAGATACTAACAAAGCAAATGCAGATATTGTGGCATCTAGAAATGTTACATCAGATGTACTCTGAAAGGTTTGGTGCTGGATAGATGGCACAAAAATAGAGAATGAGTTTGCTGTTTGTGTTCTGGCTGAAGGTTTATTTCTTTGGTTTTTAAGGAGGCTATAGGCCAGACAATCCTGGGTGTCTTCACCATAAAGAAGGGAGGTGCAGAACAAAGAGATGACCATGAAGATGTTGGAATAATCATCAAAGGTGTCAAAATGCTTCGTGACCTTGGTGACATTGCAAATGCAGTCACTATTTTATTTGGCCTCATTTACTCAGTTGACTTGAGCTACCCCACAGACCTAAGGGGAACATTTGAGGTTCTACAAAGACTGATGAACTGGATGGCAAATGTCTCCCCAGAAAAATCAAGTGATAAACAAAAACTGCTTGAAAAAACAGTTCTGACAGGACATTGCTAGAAAAGTGTGGAGCACCAAGAGACTGTTCAGTGTAACATTGAAATGCTGTGGAGCGCTTGGAAAGAGGGTTTTCTCCCCAACCATCAACAGAATAGAAATGTTTTGGATCCACACATTAAACTGAAAATGTTCCTGGTTTTACGTTATGTGAAATAGCTTGACAAATGTTCAGGAAGAGGGAAAACAACAAATGGAGCGTGTAACAACGATCAGCATAAACGAGGACAAAAAGATATGTTGCAAGGATTAAAGCAAGATGGAAGAGGGCGAGAGACACTCATGGTGGTAGAGTCTGGAGCAAGAGAAATGACTGACATTTGAACTTGTTTTATATATTTACAGGACCTGTTGATTTACACAAACAAGGAGTGTGTTTTTGAAAATGTCCATTTCTAGCTAAATGGAGGTGCAGTCTTTTGTACTGATTTTTATTTTTTCCTGAAGCGGCAGGGGAAAGGGCATTTGTTCACTTTTTAAAGAAATATTTCCTATGGGATAACTTTGTTTAACCCTTTTATATGTAAAATGTTCTTATGTTTATCCTAATTCAGTGTTAAAAATGTCAGATTTAATCTTGGATTTCAGTCATTTTTCATGCTGTCCACCGTTTGTCAGTGTTTGAATGTGCAGATCACACAGTTCATTGCAATTCATTCGGTAATCATTTAAAATATTTAGGGGTAGACTATAAAAATGTTAGCTTTTTCTGGTAAGAGCAATCTCAGTGTGTTCTTAAATTGAATTCAGTGTGTTCTTAGATACTGTATCTATTTGAAAAATCAAACCAGCCTATTGGTTTGGTTTGATTTTTTGACAGGATTTGTTTACAGTATAAAGACATTAAAACATCCAAATCACCATCCATGTCCGTATGCCAAAGGTAGCCTGTGGAGGTATTGCTGTGACAGTAAACTGGACCCCGTTTATTACATATTTGCTCTTGCTCTAGTGAACATTGTCAAACATTGAGAGGACCAGAGAAAGAAAATGGATAATGTTATTTGATAAACCGGTCTATACAGATTTCCATGATTTTATACTCGGGCAGCTGGCCAGGTTCATTATCTGTGGTGCTGTGTTGCATTGGTAATAAATCTTATTTTCCACACAACCAAAGTGGGGTGATTTGCATTTATTTAACTAAACTGTTGGAAATTGTCAACATAACCTTGTTTAGTAAGTCGACTTCAGACTACTGCTGTTATAAAGACGAGTTAAGTAAAACAAAATCCAGTGATATCTATACTTATTTAAGTTTGCGCTTAATTAATTTAAGTTTGCGCTGCAAAATATTGTTTCGTTAGTTTTACTAAATACAGTTAAATCCTATTTGCATAAATGAGTAAAGTCAGTATATTAAAATATTTTTATGTTTGCATTAATCGACACTGTTAAGCATTGTGTTGATCATTTTGATTCAGTGAAGACAGACCTGACGATTAGATCAAAGCTCACCAAATCATGTTGGAATTACCAGATTCAGTTATGTTGGTTACAGCTAAGTCAGTCATTGGCATCTTTTTAATCATTTTAAGTATCTCTGACAGTTTGGTGGAAATCGTTGGCATAACTGGAGTAAGTAAGTGAAGTGAACACATAATTCTTTTGAGTGAGAGGGTGACAGACAAGAGCACGTCGGGACACTGGGCTTATGCATATCATCATCATCATTGTCATCTTCATCATCATCATCATCATCATCATCATCATCATCATCATCATCATCATCATCATCATCATCATCATCAGCCCACTAAGTCCTTTGTACAAAAAGAGGAACCGTATTCATTTTATACTCTATTGATTATAAATAGAATATTATATAGTAATATATTATTTAATTATATAATATCTATATTTATGTAATAATATAATGAAATATATAAATTTTAGCCAAATGTATCCTCCCTGCTAATGGCAGAGGGAGCGATGACCACCTTTCCATATCTAATTGTGCTTTATCCAATGTTAGTTTAAAGTTCTGATTAAATAAGCCTTTATATTTACATGTCACGTTATTGCCTAAATACGTGAATTTGTCCTTACATGTTAAAGGATATAAAAGGATGTAAAAGGATAGCCCTGGAATGAGGAACGATTCCTTGCCTACTTAATAATTGCATCCCTGAGATGAGCTTTCTTTCTTGTCAAATGTTCTTATATCAATAAACAGAATTTGATTATGAACTCCAAAAGTTTTTTAAAACAAACAAGTAAGTAAATAAATAAATAACAAGTAAGTAACACTGTAAGATGACTGAAGCTAAATAGGTGTGCCACGATCATTGATGCCTTTTCTCTGATAGGAAGTTTTTTGCTTTTCAATTAGCCTGATAGATAAGACCCATCACATCAGAAAGATGTAGGGTCTGAAAACGATGCACAGGGCCCCCCCATCCAAGGACCGGCACCAACAGATGCTTATCAAATCCACTTATTTAATGCAACAACCAATCAGAGCAGGAAACAAGATGATTATTCAGTGTGACAGAAACAAGCAGGAGTGTGTTGTTTAGAAGAGCAAATTAAAGTTTTGCCGCAGCCTGTCGGCAAAACGGCAAATACATCTACCTTGCAAAGGAATAATTTAAGTGCTGTCTTTTGTTCAATTTTCAAAGAAAAAGTGCAACTATTGATGTCAAAGCGAATTCAAACTGCCACTAATCCTCAGCTGCAGCATCTAAACTGTTTACATCCAGATTACAACGTTGCTGCTTTGTTGACATTGTTTAAAACCCACCTAGAGACTGTCTCCACAAGGATAATCCAGTCAAAAGCATTTAAAACAGCCTGCATTGACCAAAGTGTTGTACAGGAAAAATCAAATTAAAATCCCTTAAACATCAATAAAAATAAACAAATATATCTCATAATGCAAAATAAAAGCATGAAAAAAAAAGCAAACAATATCTACTACAATTGTATGGACAACAATTCTAAAATGAAAGAATAAAACAATAAACAACTGTGTATAAAAAGTCAGGTAGAGGAGCCACCAAGTCAGGTAGAGGAGCCACCAAGTCAGGTAAAGGAGCCACCAAGTCAGGTAAAGGAGCCACCAAGACAGACAGAGGAGCCAACAAGTCAGGTAGAGGAGCCACCAAGACAGACAGAGGAGCCACCAAGTCAGATAGAGGAGCCACCAAGTCAGGTAGAGGAGCCACCAAGTCAGGTAGAGGAGCCACCAAGTCAGATAGAGGAGCCACCAAGTCAGGTAGAGGAGCCACCAAGTCAGACAGAGGAGCCACCAATTCAGATAGAGGAGCTACTAAGTCAGGTAGAGGAGCTACTAAGTCAGGTAGAGGAGCTACCAAGTCAGATAGAGGAGCCACCAAGTCAGGTAGAGGAGCCACCAAATCAGATAGAGGAGCTACTAAGTCAAATAGAGGAGCTACCAAATCAGATAGAGGAGCTACCAAGACAGACAGAGGAGCTACCAAGTCAGGTAGAGGAGCTACTAAGTCAGGTAGAGGAGGTACTAAGTCAGGTAGAGGAGCTACCAAGTCAGATAGAGGAGCCACCAAGTCAGGTAGAGGAGCCACCAAATCAGATAGAGGAGCTACTAAGTCAAATAGAGGAGCTACCAAATCAGATAGAGGAGCTACCAAGTCCGGTAGAGGAGCTACCAAGTCAGGTAGAGGAGCTACCAAGTCAGGTAGAGGAGCTACCAAGTCAGATAGAGGAGCTACCAAGTCAGATAGAGGAGCTACCAAGTCAGATAGAGGAGCTACTAAGTCAGATAGAGGAGCTACTAAGCACCAGATGCATTAAACTTCCACTCTAGTGATCGGTAGCCAGCAGTATCATATCTTCATAACTTTATAACTTCAGGTCCAGTGGTTAATCCTGGATGCTGACATCTGCCAAGTACCATAAGCTACCTAAGCAGTAAAGCAGCTTAGCTCATGTTAGTCTGTCATCCTGATGTTCCCTCAGATATACTTTCATTCAACTGATCCTCATTTCAGATGCCACCACCAAAACAATATCTGAAATAAGGACAGCTGAGCTCCACCAGAGCTACTGGCCCATCTAGGTGGTAAGGCAGAAAAGCTGTGGTTGGACTGGAAGTGCAACCCATAACCTTCCAGGTTGGCCTTAAATGGTGAAGGGGGTAAATAAGTCCCACGACAGACTTTGCCCACATTTTATTGTAAAGAAATCTGCTGGTCTAACATTACATTGCTTCTGGTTCTTTCAACAAAACAGTGACCTAAAACAAATATCTAAATCTGTCCAAAACTTAGATTGACATAGAGGTTGTAACTAAGGACAACAAAGTGTCCAAAGCCACATGCACTTCAAAAGTAAATACCTTACAAACGCAGCAAACAGCTGTTTGAAGGAAGATTTTAAATGAGCCTTAATTTGCTGGAAATTGTCTTAATGTGCAAATAGGAGGGTAGAGGAAAAAAGACAGAACATGGAGGAAGAGAGAAACTATCACAAATAAGAGAGAACGTAAAACTGAAGGCAGGGATATTGGCAAGAAATAAAAAGTGAAACCGACACACAGTAAAGTTTTACTGGTTTTGCAGAGTGAACACACAGACTTACCTGTGACAATCCCAGGTAGATGGAAACAGTCTCAGATATGTAGAGGAAACGTCCCTCCTTGTTTAGTGCAAATACAAACCCATCAAGAGACTGAAACACACAGATAAAGCACAGATAAATTAACTCCACATGGTTTAAAATATATATTTTCTTCACCTTCTGCAGTTTGACGACAAAAATAAAAAGCAAGAAACGAGAGCAGTATATGGACATGACAGGTCATAAAGATGTTATGAACTGTTAAACATAAACTTATCTGAAAGAAAATTCAACTCAACTCAACTCAACTCAACTTTATTTATAAAGCACTTTAAACAAAACAAGGTTCACCAAAGTGCTGAACAAAGCATAAAATTAGTAAAATAAATCAATTGCTGAAACTAAAGCATAAAAGTACTGTATGCCCAAGTAAACCAGTCATAGTTTTCAGTTTCTGGGATAGTTTCAGCTATTTAGTCATCTTTTTATTTAAAATCAGGTCATAAATCTGTGATACTGATAACAAAATAGTCCATGAAATCAGAACCTGACTAAAGGTATTTTTAGTTTTGATAAAAGATAAAAGTACACACATTTCACTGAATAAGACGTGACTGCATCAACTTTTCATGTTGCGCTTTAATCTGTTGCACAAAAACAAGAAGAAAAAAAAAGAAGATGCAGTGCAACGTCAGGTGAGCAGAGCATGCCGTGCTATCGTTGCTACCTCATGGAGTAAAGCTACAAACCCGCAGGAACTGCAGCACTGCATCAAAGGGTGTGTTTCCATTAGCGGGAGCTCCAGGTAGATTTCACGGCATGCCCCCATTTCCAGGAACAGCCCGTCAAAAGGGCCTTGAGGAAGCTTTTATGAGGTGACACATGTTCCTGTTGTAGGTTTGTAGGTTTTTGGCTAATAGGAACTACCTGGTGAGGTGCCTCTGCTGATCGGGATCTCTAAATTGCATGCTGTTTGCGAATATTACTACCATCACCTCGTGGTCAGCTGTGTCATTTGTCAGTCAACAGTTCATGAGTGGGGCTACGGTGTGAGGGGGACAGGCCGCCTGAAGGGGCTGAGGAGGGGGTCAGCCTTGTTAGAGGTTCCTGTCTGGCAGGTTTACCCTGAATCCCCACAATTGGAAATGCACCTGAAGTGGTTTTCTTGAGAGATTTTATTTGTAGGCTCCACTATGGACCACAATGGAAAAGCAACTGGCAGCGCCACAGTTGGCAGCGACTGCAATAGCTCGCAACACTAATACTTGAACTAACGGCAGGAAAGTTTAGATATATTTATTACTGATGCATAACAATGGACCCGTTAATCAACTCATGCAGGATTTAAGTACATGGTCTGCTACACTGACTGCTACGCTGACACAGAGCTCAGCACCAGCATCTGAGAGGCTGCGACAGCGACAGCGTCAAGAGCAGAAACAGGGGACCGGCGGGTTAGCTCAGGTCTAAAAACTGGACTACACGAGACCGGAGTAGACACAACAGCGCGAGTCGAGGGACTGCTGTGTCTTTGTTTACTCCGAAGAACGATGAACGATGCTATTACCTTAACGGTGCTAAGAGTTTCAGAACGCCTGCCTGCCTGCCTGCCTGTCTAGCATCACCTGTAGTCCTTTCAATTTCACCCTCCTGTGCAATTTCAAGAAGGACTTCATCTCCCTCATCTTTTGTTGTTTCAGTCAAAAGTCCAAATTTGTCATCATTAATTCCCAGAAGGCTTTTAAAGTAATCAGAAAGTTTACTGAATTCTTCCTTCAGCTCTGTTTCAATCATGCTTGGTAGAATAGGGCATACATGTAACTCAGTACTACCTTCTCCACCTGCAGAGTTCAATTTAATCCAATGAAATTTACATAATAATCCCCAATCTGAGAGGCAAAAACTACAGAAAACAGGATGCCAAAAAAACATGTGTGTAATGCTGAATGATTTTGGTAACTTCACCAACAGTCTCCTTAAAAAAAGGGCAAAGTTCATATAAGGACAACAGAAAAAGGACGGGGTGGAGCGTCATGCTGCAGTCAGTCGTGTCTCACCTCTGTCAGCTGTGAGGAAATATGATAGTTTAAATATAATATTGCCCTCATACGAATAGTGCCAATCCCAAATGGAAAAACAGAAAATGATTGGCAACCATGAATTTCAATGGCACATATGATAATTCTGTACATCACAGCAGACCCTCATGACACTGTATATGGCTGTATGGCTGTATCTCCCTAATGGAGACAGATTGATGATGATGTAAAAATTATGGGAATTGAATAAAAGCTGTAGATGGAAGAGACACTTGTTAAAGACGTTTCTGGTTTATGTGAAGCAGAGAGTAAACCTTATTTAAACTTAATTCTTCAAATAAAATCAAAACCTAAATGTGATTATAATATGATTGAAAGCCTCACGCTTAGTCTAAAACTGTCCAGTTAGAAATCAGAGAAGCCAGTTTTGTTGGTGGTAGTTTACCGGCCTCCTGCTGGAGCTTATCTGGAGATTCTGTCTGAGTTCTCAGATTTCTTATCTAGTTTATTGATCAGTACAGATAAAGTCATCATAGTGGGCGACTTTAACATTCATATGGATGTTGACAACGACAGTCTTAAGTTGGCTTTTGATTCTCTTCTAGAATCGATGGGGATTTTACAAAAAGTTAACGAACCAACGCATTGTCTTAATCATACTCTTGATCTGGTCCTCGTCTACGGTGTAGAACTTGATAATCTGTTAGTGTCGCATGTAAACTCCCTCCTATCTGACCACTATTTAATAACGTTTGAATTCAACATTGTCAACATTACGCATAATAGGAGGAATTACTTTAGCAGGTGTCTATCCGATAAAGCTATCACTAAATTTAGGGAGGTCATTGCTCTTCATCTTCTTACAGTGGAACATAGTGAAGCAGTTGAGGGCGGTGACCTCTGTTCTACCTCTGCAGACGTTGATTTCCTTGTCGGTAGCACTGCAGATGTGTTGCACTCAGCTTTAGATGCAGTTGCTCCTTTGAGAAAGAGGGTCTCTAACCGTAGGAGCTGAACTCCCTGGTTTAACTCACATATTCAAATGTTAAAACAGAAAGTGCGTAAAATGGAAAGAAAGTGGTTCTCTTGTAGGTCTGTAGATGTTTATCGTGCATGGAAATATAGTCTAAGAGTGCATAAAAAAGTGCTTCGCAAAGCTAGGACAGCCTATTATTCAGTGTTAATAGAGGATAATAAAAATAACCCACGTTTTCTGTTCAGCACTGTAGCCAGGCTGACAAAGAGCCACAACTCTGTTGAGCCGTGCATCCCTGCAGCTCTCAGTAGTGAAGACTTTATGAGCTTCTTTAGCAATAAAATTGTCAGAATCAGAGAGGAAATCAACCAGGCATTTCTTCAGCTTCGGCGACTCCCTTAGGCTCTGCCCTGACTCTAGACTGTTTGGTTCCTGTAGACCTCCCTGACTTGACCTCAGTCGTCAATAGATCTATAATACTGGAACAGATCAACTTGTCCCACAGGTTTTTAAAGTCGCAGTAATCAAACCATTACTTAAAAAACCCTTTCTTGACCCAGACGTTTTAGCTAATTATAGACCGATTTGCAACCTTCCATTTATCTCTAAAATTCTGGAAAAAGTCGTTGCAGCAGCTGTGTGACCATTTGTATAGAAATGATCTTTTTGAAGTTCTTCAGTCAGGGTTCAGATGCATCATAGCACAGAAACAGCACTGGTTCCAGTCCAATTACCTTCTTATGGCCTCAGATAATGGATTAGTGTCCATACTGGTTTAGCTGGACCTCAGATAATGGGTTAGTGTCCATACTGGTTCTGCTGGACCTCAGATAATGGATTAGTGTCCATACTGGTTTAGCTGGACCTCAGATGATGGATTAGTGTCCATACTGGTTCTGCTGGACCTCAGTGCTGCTTTGATACTATAGATCACAGCATTTTACTGGAGAGACTAGAGTATGATGTTGGGATTAGAGGGACAGCTCTAGGTTGGTTTAAATCAGATCTGTCTGATAGATTCCAGTTTGTTCATGTTCATGAGGTTTCTTCAGTACAGACGAGGATCTGCTATGGTGTCCCACAGGGTTCAGTTCTAGGGCCAATCCTGTTTGGTTATACATGCAGCCCTTGGGAAATATTATCCGGAACCACGGCACTAATTTCCATTGTTATGCTGATGATACGCAGCTGTATGTGTCTATGAAGATGAAACAGAACCATCAGCAAACTTCAGGTGTCTTAAGGACATCAAGGACTGGATGTCCACAAATTCTTTGCTCCTAAATTCTGATAAAACAGAGGTTGTTGTTTGTGGTCCCAAACACCTTAGGAAGGGATTAGATGGTCTTGCGATGGCCTCCAGTAAAACTGTGAGAAACCTTGGCGTTATATTGATCAGGATTTGTCATTTAAACAGCAGATTAATCAGGTTTGTAAAACTGCGTTTTTCCACCTCCGTAATATCTCAAAGATCAGGAGCATCCTCTCCCAGAGTGATGCTGGAAAACTAATTCATGCGTTTGTATCTTCTAGACTAGATTACTGTAACGTGTTGTTGGCTGGATGTCCAAGTAATTCTCTGAAGATCCTCTAGATGATCCAAAATGCAGCAGCGCGAGTGCTGACAGGAATCAACAAGAGAGTCCACGTCTCTCCAGTTTTAGCTTCCCTCCATCGGCTCCCCGTAAAATTTAGAATCCAATACAAAATTTTATTACTTGCATATAAAGTCCAAAATGGTCTAGCACCATGATATTTGCAAGACCTGATGGTTCCTCATGTTCCTAATAGAGTTCTCAGAGTGCAGGTTTACTCGTAGTTCCTAGAAGATCCAGATGTAGATCTGGAGGACGGGTCTTCTGCTACCAGGAACCATCACTATGGAACCAACTTCCAGTGTGGGTGAAGGAGGCTGACACCACCTCCACCTTTAAAACCAAACTTCAAACATTTGTGTTCAGTAAAACATCTAGTTGGTGTAAACTTTAGTGTGTCAGGACCAGTAATCACAGCTGCAGCTGTGAAACAGTTTGAACACAATTTGCACAACTTACAGGAGAGTCTAAGACCCTCTGTTCAAAACAACCACAATGGCCACATAATCTCTGATGACCTGGTGATAGCAGTTATCCACCAGTGTTCCACACCCACAGCACGTCAGTTTGGATGTCCTCTGTTTTAGTGTTGATACAGGCTGGGGCCTGTTTCACAAACGAGGTTCAACAGACTCACTGAGACTTACTGAGATCTAAGAAACTGAGTTTTCAGTTTCATAATAGGTGTCCAGACTTGCTTCGGTCAACTCTGAGTGAGCTACCACATCTATAAAAAGCCATAACCAATAGAGCCAATACCATGATTCATCATAGCAACTCATAGTAAACAGAAGTAGTCTTCCTATTGCAATTCCCTAGAATGAAACATATGAATACAATCATATAATGAATATGAGCACATATTTAGACAAAAATGCAACACGGCTGCAGCAAAAGGAAGAGCAAGATGGCATGGGAGAAAACTGTCAAACGTACAAATGCGTAGGTGAATTAAAATATTTGTGCGAATGTGTAGGTGTATAAAAATATGAAACGGTTATTTATAATATCTCATAAACAACATCATGTATCATGTAGGTACCATCCTCGGAGCTGAAATAAAACAATCTTGAAGCAGTTGAAGATGAAGTAGGCTATCTTTTTTGGAAGAATGGAAAAATAAAACGTGAAACTCATTTAAGGAGTCTAAATGGTAAATGTGGGTTCAGTCAATACATCCTGTCACACTGATAAATCCTAAAGGGACATTTTTACTCATACACGTAGAACTACTAATTATTTTAAACAATTATTGATATCAATATTTTAAATGTTAATTACTTGATGACTTTGTGACAACTGAGAATAAAAGCCACACGCAGCTGCAAGGACGTGTCATGAACTGAAGTCTGGGTAATGTCACAACCATGCTGCAATGCGTCACAGAAACTACAAACAGGATATCACATCATCTGAGAATCCAGGACAGAGACTGAGGGACTCTGACAGTACAGGCCTGATAGGCCTGGTGGTCAAAGAAAGAAAAGCAAGAAACTCTTTGTTTCTAAACAACATAGAATCCTATAAGTACTTATTGATTTTTTTTCCAAACTGCGGTACACAGTATGCAGTATGCAAACAAATGCTCAAGTGACAGTGTGCAAAATGTACATGCGTTTATACTCAAAATGTTTCCAGTACCCAATTGACCAGTCCACCTTGCAGAATCCATCCCATAATGCATCAGAAACCTTCCACCTTACGACAAAGTAAGGTGGAAGGTTTATGGCGTGGCACTTTCATGCCATCAGATAATCACTTTTATAATGACTAGACTAATATAATCACTATACATATAATGAAGTGAAAGGCATGTCTTTTTTATATGTGTGTAGTATGCAGTGACAAAAAGCAAAGGAAAGATGAGGACAAAAGGGAGAGGAAGACAAGGGACAAGAAAAGAGAGAAATAGAAAGTGAAGGGCGCATTCTACAGAAAAGAAGATTAAAAAATAGATAAGAAACTGTGAAGTAAATGTAGTTGTCATGTTAAGTTTATTTGTATCTCCATAATTGTGTCTGTTATAGACACACTTGGTAGAGCAGACAACACATTACATTACTTCAGGCAGGAGCAAACACAACCTGCTTGAAATTCAGGGTAAACAATGATAACTACGCTCAGATTTTCCATGTGACTGCACATTAAAATACAATTTATATTGTTTATAAAAAGAAAAATATACCAGCTGTGAAATGTCAACTTGTTGTCCTGGTGTGGCGTGGCCGTGTGTGTATAAATGGAGAAGGTTGTGTCAGGAAAGGCATCAGACGTAAAACCTGAGCAACGCGCAGAACACAGAACCGGTTTCCATACAGGATAGATGGGTTCACATTACCCAGGGAGCTACAGGAGGCAGCTCACAGCAGCAGCTTTGCTGTTCTGGGTCAAGGCATGTGAGAGGCATGTGTTACCTTTTACAGCATTTGTAATGTGGCATTTCTGTTAAACAGCTAAATCCATTCGGCCCAGACCTGGCCCAGTGGAGCAGATTGTGGGGATTGTTTCACAACCACACAAACACTCACACAACTTCTTTTTCTCATTTGTTTTTAAGCGGCAGAGGGACTAACATTAAAATTGCAACTTCTGAATGGTTAAAAGATGGCCTCATCTGTTTTGTTGGTTATTTTGTCTGTGTTTGCGTTGGAACGATCAATGCAGTAATCTACAGGAGGTGGAAAGCACAGAGAACAAGCAATTTAGCAGTGCTCACTAATCAATTGCAATTCTTTCGTTTACTGACACTTTCACTAGTTATTTCTCCGTGTGTGTGGGGGTGTGTATACAAGGGAAATAAATTGTAGGCTGGACTAGAAACATAGAGAAATGATGATACAGAGGAGAAAAAATAAGTAAGAAGTCAAAAAACAACAGCAAAAAGAGAAAGGGGGCCAATATGAACGAAGAAAAGACGACTGGGGCAAGAAACAACGAAACAAATTAGAATCTGGGAAAACATGTAACCAAACTTATGTATGAGAAAGGCCTAAGCTTGTCTCGTTGACTGCTCAAAGCGCTTTCACACACCAATCCATCTATTTCTTAACACACATTCGTTCTTTGTCAGGACTGTGTTTCTATTTTAATGTTTATTTCTGTCACACATACACATCCCAATAAAAATGGGGTTCAGTTTATCGGCCGAGGGCACTTTGGTCAGCAGATGCCTCATGTCCGGCCACGGACCTTCACACTATCCTGTACCACACAGGAAACGAAATCTGCCCATTACTTTCACAATCGTTACCATCAAATGTATTGTAGCCACGGGACGGCTTTGATCAACACAAATTAAACATCTCCACACAAACGTAGGCTAAAATTAATAATCATTATTAATTGTCTCATTAGGGCATGACCTCTGTAATGGAGGAAAAATTAAGTAATAATGATCAATCTGTCTCTCATCTAAAGATGTATATTTTCACAGAAGGGATCTTATTTTTATTTTTATCAGCAGCATGCAATCATTTACAAACATGCAAATACATTTTTATTTTCATATTTAGGTCAAAATGATTATAGGATAGTGATAAACATAAATGGATTAATTAAAAAATACCAAAGAATGAAACTGAATAAACAAACAAACAAAAAAGAAGCGATACCTAGTTAAGTGACCGCTTAATGTATTCTGCAGGGAATAAAAACAGTCTGAAGCTCCTCAGAAGTGAGGAGGTCTGATTAACCTCAAACAGAAGTTTGACAACTGAATGTGTGTAGTTGTGCCAGGAGTCTGGTCCGGTTAAGAACTCGGCTTTGTGCAGACAGAAGTCCAGTTGTGTCCAGCGGGACCGCGTCCCGCCGGCAGACGCTGGCTGCAGACAGGCTGACGGACAGAAGGCTCAGTACCAGGACTCACTGCTGAGGACCTACACCGACACTAGACATGAACGTTCTATCAAAAATATAAAAATGATGGCAAATTATTGGTGAGCTGAAGAAGATTTTCAAAATCACACAATGAGATGTTTTGAACTTCCAGCCTAAAAGATCCTCTGGACGAAGATCCTTCAGCTAGGAAACAGCCCAAGTTCTTCTTCTTTGATTTCCATGGGTTCTTCTCTGTTCATCTGAGTTTTGAATGTTCATTTTTTCTGACTGTGTTCCTTTCTGAGCGACTGAGCATCACGAGAGTCCTACCAGCAGAGCCAGAAGAAAGTCCTGAGCAGCAGCTTCAAATAACTCTGCAGCGTTATCTTGGATTTTGGCGGGCTCCTCCCTGATGGTGAACTTCCTCCTCACTACGGATTCAACATCTTATAACAGGATCTTACTGTCAGAACATGAAACCAGAAGTATAAGAGTAACCTTTGGATTCACAAATGAAAACATGTTCACTTCTACCTAAAGGAATGTGAGTTCACAGTTCGGGAAATGTTAATTAGATTATTTTACTTATTAAACTTATCAGTAGGCTTACATAAGTAAAATCAAGGATGTTGACACACACTGACCAACTAATGATCACAAAATAAAAACATCCCAACGTCTGTGACCTCGGTTCTAAACCAGCAGCGCGTTAACGCAGTGTTCGTTAGTTGAAGCATCATTTTTTATTAATAACTGAATACCACACGGATAATTACACACATTCATTTAGTCTTTAATTATTATTTAAAAAAAAGATACAAATTAAAAACAGTGACAAGCTGAGTTTCAGTGAAGTTACAAACTTTGATCAGCCTAACAAAAAAGTGTTAAGCTGTTAAGTGTCTGCAGTTTTTATATCTGACTGGTGTTGCCATGGCAACCTAGCGCTGGCTTTCAGGGAGGTTCAGCTACCTTTGTAAATTTATTCTTATTGTTATCTTGGTGATGGTCGTCTGACACTGAAGAACAGGGAGCTCTGACCGCCTGGATCTCGTTGGTAAAATGTCCATTAAGACCATAAAGGTGTCATGTCAAGGGTCCCAGACTCCTGGTATTCTACACATGACTGACCGTGGCGGGCTTAATCTTTGCAAAAGTAACAATATTAATTTATTAATCTATGTCAACAGTAGAGTGTTATTACTCATTATATTGTATCACATCCATCCATCCATCCATCCATCCATCCATCCATCCATCCATCCATCCATCCATCCATCCATCCATCCATCCATCCATCCATCCATCCATCCATCCATCCATCCATTAAAGTGGAGATTTTTCCCTAAATGTCCTTGTTTCAGTGGGGTCTATAAGAATAAAAGTTAAATATAGCTTATACACTGAATAAAAAATGTATGTAATTTCCTGTCATAATGATTTATTGTAGCATTAGGGAGAATGGCATTTATGTAGCATAACAAAATGAATTCTTTCCTGAAATGAAATAAATATGTAGGATACTTTAACATGACAATAAATTGTGGACTGGATCAACTGTTTCATGTGAAAAAATTCTGAAAAGAAATCCACACAGAATATTATTTCTTATCAAAACTTTCTCAGTCACGGTGCTTCCTCTCAGTAACGCCGCTACCGCTGTTGAGAAAATAGTAAACAGAAGAGGGAGGCAGTGTCTGATCAATCAAAAGATTATTCAGTTCTTATGTAATGCAGTAATGCATAACGATTACGTAGTGTTAGAACACAACTGCATCGTATTCATGAGTCCAAAAACAACTAGTAACTAGATTTTGATGACAGGTGTAAGGCTGAGACGTGCACGCTGCCCAGAAACGCATATCCACGCGGGAGTGCGCATGGCTGGAGCTATCTGACATTCCCCTTCTCTCCTGTTTATTAAGGATAAAAGACTGAAACCCTGCAAATGATAAAGGTCTATACCAGTCATTGACTATGACTCCATGGTACACCTTTGACGCTGAAGACACATTTTTAGTCAGGTTTTTTTAATGAAAGGTGATATTGAGGTTTTGCACAAATCCAGTTAAAACAGAATCACAACCGAATGGTTGCAGTGATCGTAGGTCGTGAGTTATGAGATCGTAAGCATAAACGTAGCACCACATAATGTACGTTACTGCTCTGTCATCATTAATTAGTTTGAAATGTCCCACACCACGCATCGTTCTGACTGCTCCATATTTGTAAGCTGGGCTTCTTCTTTTAGGCTTGGTGCAGGAATTTGATGCTGCTGGCAACACCACTAGAGGAAAAGGCGATTAACTGACAATGAATTTAATTTAATCAAATTCTTATCGACAATCGACAGCTGATTAATTGTTCTCATTCCTAATTTGAGTGCTGTCTGCTGTTCAGTTTTTGTTTGGTTCAAAGCAAAATCACCCAGATGTTGAGCATTTTTAATAACCAACTCTGATTTGCTGAGTTTCCTTCCTGCATTTAATATTCATGAGTGGGTCAGTTGTCCTAATGAAGACCTCCCTAACAGAAACAAGGACCAAGAACTCATAAACGAATAAAAACAAAAATCAACAGTTCACAAATGAACATGTACATCTTTACCTAAAGAAATGCCAATTCACATTTCATGAATTTTTACTTGGACAAACTTCATGCATATTAAACGATACTTGAGACAAAATTGTAAGTAACCTTTATAAAAAACAAAGAATGTTGACTGATAACTGATGAAGGTCACAAAATAAAACATATGGAAATATGTAACATTGTATTGGGTTCCGAATCTCATATCATGTTATCAGTTTTAATTATCATGATGGACAATGGTAATAAATTGGAAATTTCAGTTAAGTTACAAATTTACACTTTCAAATCCTTCTGTCCGACAGGCTACAGCATGAATGTTGGCTGCAAAGTTTTACCGTCCTCCTTATCTGTTGGTTACCATGACAACACTAGCAAACTGGGCTTAGGGAGTACCGGCACCAATAACACATTAGTGATGGTCACAGACTCGTACTCAAAACAACAGAATTCTGACACATAGATCTCATTTGGCAAAAGCATTTAATCGATGTAATGTATGTAAAATAATGTAATCTAATGAGATAGATGGGTAGATGGATAGATCACTCCTGTGCTAAATGGTAATAGACTGTATTTTTATATAGCGCTTTTCCAGTCTTTTTTAACCTTTCCACTGCTTTTCACTACAGATCCAATTCACCCATCCAGCCAGTGAACCATCCCATCAACTTTCAGGTTGGCAGAAGACTACTCTGCTCTGCTCTGCTCTGCTCTGCTCTGCTCTGCTCTGCTCTACACTGCTCTGCTCTGCTCTGCTCTGCTCTGCTCTACTCTGCTCTGCTCTACTCTACTCTACTCTACTCTGCTCTGCTCTACTCTACTCTACTCTACTCTACTCTGCTCTGCTCTGCTCTACTCTACTCTACTCTGCTCTGCTCTGCTCTGCTCTGCTCTGCTCTACTCTACTCTACTCTACTCTACTTCCAAAGCCACAGCTGCCCTTAAGTGGACTCAAAGTCACGAAGGGATTTTGATGTTATCAAAAATGATTGGTTAGTAAGGTAGAGGACAATATCACATGTATAGAAATGGTGACACTATAAACCATATAAGGAATGTTTTATGATACTCTGAAACATTGGCTTTTACTGCCAAAAGGTTCCACATTGCAATTCAACTTTCCAAAGCAAAGCTACGGTTTGTACTTTATTTAGGAAATGTGGTATAATTATTCCAGCAGAAAAATGAAAATTCTAAAACAAAATAAAAATGAACGTAATCTGGAAGTAATGACAAAATATATACATTTTGAAGAAAAACACAGTGTTTGTTAACAGTGTTAACTCTGCAGCTGGGATCCAGTGTTTCCATAAGGTCCTGTTAGAGTGCAAAGCTGCTTCCTGAAAAGCAAACACTGACAGGCAGTATCAAGAACCAGGTCAACAGTCTTAATGTAAAGGCCAGCAGACACATACCCACTCAAATGCTTACACAGTCTTAAACGAGCACATTTTCTCAAATCAACACACACACAAATACTCTTTAAAGGCCAGTTTCATGCTGTTTAGAAATATAAAATTAATCTGTCAATAGCCAGGAAGAAGAAAAAGAGGGGTTCTGGGCAGCAAAAGAGTGGTCTGAGATCCACGTAGACTGAGAAAGAGGGCAGAGAGAGGAAAGAAGGGGTTGAGAGGATGCCGAGATGGCGCATAAAGAATATCCATAAAGGTCAACATGTCAATGGCAGATAGAGGAAAAGGTGTACGAGAGGCTGAAACGAGGAAGAGTGGAAGAATGTAGGTTAAAGGATGTTTAAAAAGGTCAAGACCTGTCAATACTGGTGATGGAGAGTCAGTACAGGGAAAGAATGAGATGTAAAATAAATGTGAATGGCCGGGTGACAAAAATTAAAACTGTATTTCTTCAATTATAAGCTGAAGCATTTGCTTAGGAAAGTGTTGTACTGTCAAAGTGACCCGACTAGAACGTGCTCTTCTTCGTTTTTTGCAACTTTTAATAATCACAAAACTGCGGTTCGGTATTGTAGTATTAGCGATTACAAAATATTTCTTCTACTTGTGTCACCATGTCCACCGTAAGTAAACACTCTTCACATGTCCATACCTTCCTGTGGAGTATCTGATAAAGGAAATATATTCCTGATAATGACTCAGGGAGTACTGTAACTGTATTTCTGTAAAACGTTTGTTTCAGCAACTATGAACTCTAACAATTAACATTATCTGTCCAGATTTTACTCTCCAACGCTCTAATTTAGTTAGTGAGTAAATATTTACATGTCAATGCTACAATACCAGGTTTTCCTAATTCACTGTAAGAAAGGAGACGTCTCGTCTAACGAGTTCTTGCAGACCGCCTGGCTCTCTCTTCTTCGTGGTCGTCCCCTGAAGAAACTGCATCGCCTGTCTTTCTGTTTTTCTTCTCTGACAGCCTCTGTTCTTTTTTGTGGATGCTTCTGACTGTCTATGTAACCTCTCTCCACCCAGAGGTTCTACGACGTTCACTCAGTCGTTTGTTCCCCTTCTTTCCTTAATTACATGTAGGCCTACTTTCTTTTCTCAGTAAGAACGTATCTTTCCTGGTCTGCCTCTTTCTGTCAGGTTCTTGATCAGTGGTCTCCAGGTTCAAGAACAGAATTCCATGCTTTCTGACTGTAATGCTTTTGCCCCCTTTCTCCCACTTTTCTCATGTTTTCCAGTGCAGTTGCAGTTCTGAATACTTCCTGCATTGAGTCTCTACATTTCTCAGCGTATCCTGCATGAGACTTGCTGGCTCTTTAACACGCCTTGCAGGCTTTTGCTGTAGGTTAATCTGACTCCTTATCCTTAAAATTGTTTTATTGGGTGGACCAGTAAACAGTTTGGTTCTGCTAACACGGCCTCCAAGACATTGATATGACATGTCACGAGCAGCTGAGCGGCTGCACATGTTCACACTGTTGGCTGCAGCCTAAATACTGTATCTGAGACATTCTGACAAAATTAGCATCACACATTTGAGGACAGGACTCAGTGCTGGTAGTTGGTGTGTTTTGAACACATAGAGAAGTCTCTCATATAACTTCACATGGTAAATGAATGTATTTATGTACAGATGAATTCAGGGACTGAGGGGAAACAGTGTTTATATACAGCAGCATGTAACTGCACATGACAATAATAACTCAGGTATCTGCTAGTTTATACTCAGGTAAACCACAATATATATTTATGCTGTGCAGATTGCTAACTATTAATATGTATAACTTCTAAGTACGTCAGGATTTTGTGATATCTTAAACCCCAGAAATAATAACGTGGGTGAAAACACCTGAAAACATGGTTCTGAGTTCAGGAGTTTTTACTTCTTCTGCTCCTTTTCCAACATGTCAAGACGCTGCTACAAAACTGTGTCTCTGTTCCTGGTTAAGTCTGTTCAAGCATGTCTGAAACTTGCAGTCATGTTGGAAATGAAGACAGTTTGAATTGAATTGAATTCATTGTATATTTGATTTTCACTCTGGTGAGGAGGAGAGGGGCTGGGAGACTGAGTGAGGTATCCATACCGGTAAACATGACCAACTACGCTGGGAAACTTTTCTTTACCAAGCTTGGCAAAGACATTTGAAAAGAGGTCCAGGCAAACATCAATACATACATAGGTCAATTTTGACTGGTTTGTGTAGATGTAGAAATGAATCCATCAACAGCATATGGGCTTGTTCCATACATTATTTGGGCTTTTGAAAAGTCAATCTGCTGCTCATCATAGCAGATGTTGAAAAATGCCAAACTTACAGGTGTTACTTTACTGTATGTGATTGTACAAAATTCTTAAATGTTTTTTAAACAAATGATCTTGGTAACTTTGACCCAATGTAGTCTGTGATAAACAATATACTATGTTTCATCTAATTATTTCTTATAGTCAAAATAATACTGAAATTATATTTCATAGAATTCAAATTCAAGATGTATGAGTTAAGATCAATAACAACAAAAAGAGGTTCAAAATATAACATATAATGCTGTTAAAATACACTAATGTTAATGAAACGTCTGGGACAAGAAATAGCTATAATATATGTATTATTACAGTTTTATGGAGAGTTTTAATGGAGTATTTTTTTTCATCTTCTTCTTTATTGTAACAAATCTAAATGGATGAATCGTTACAGCCGCTTACACAGCACCACCTAGCAGTGGAGAAAATGTTTACCACAATATGTTGGAATATGCATAATGCTGAAATATCGCACTGTTGTGGATCATATTAGGATTATTTTTTATCATGAAAATTTGACAAATTAGGAAAGAGAGAAATATATATATATATATATATATATATATATATATATATATATATATATATATATATATATATATATATATATATATATATATATATATATATACATATGTATATTATCCCACACTGTATGGCTGGTTTTACAAATGAACCATAAAACGTACATGCATAGTGAAAAGGATATTTTCTGAGTGATTCACTCAGTGATTCATTGAAGGATGCGTTATTTTTTTTAAACATATCTAATAACAACAGGCAATATGTACAGTCCCAACATAAATGATCCATTCTTTCACCATTTTTTTTCCAACCAACTTCCAACTGGAGGTGATTTTCATACAGTACTCAACCATCAATAGACAGATCCAGTAAAAGGAGAAATAAATGAAGTTGGCGATCCACAGATTAGACAAAAGAGCTCGGGAATGATTTTGGTCTTGCCGATTGTTGGTGTACAACATCCAGCAGAGAGTTTACAGTTTTCTCATCCGTCCATCACACTCATTCACACATTGATCTTTTTCTGACTTGTAACTCGATTATGTCAGAGATCTCGGACTCCAAAATTCATTCTATCATGATCAGCGACCACGCTTCAGTTGCTTTCACCTGGAATCAACCAGGCTGGGTGGGACTTTAATACGTCTCTTCTCGAAGAATTAAAACAATATTTTGAAAAAGGGTCGGCATCCTTCCTGGACATAAATGATTCCCCAGAGTCATCACCCACGGTACTATGGTAACAGGTAAGGCAGTACTACGAGGTAAAATCATATCATACAGTCTTTAAAAAAAGAAGAAAGAAGAAAAGGAAGACGAACCTAAACTAGAACAAATTATTAAAAAACTTAAAATACTAAGTAGAAATAACCCGACTGAAAAAAAACCCTAAATTCCTGATTCAGAGACTCCGACAAGAAAAATGTCACCATGACAATAAATCAGGTGGATATTTGGCTAATCAAATCAAACGAACCAAAGAAAAAGCAATGACTCCCACTATCAAGGTCTCAGCTGGGAAGCTGACCAACTCACTTTAAGAAATCAATAAAATATTCAGAGAAATCTATGCTAAATTTACTCATGTGAAAATGACCCATGCTGATGACATTTTGCTGTTTTTACAGAAACCTCAATCATTCTTACAAGAAGTAGTCAAACTAATTAATTAGTACTCCAAAATTGCAATTACGCAATACATTAGAGTGACCTATTTAGGCATCAAAGTTTCCTTGAGACTGTCAGAGATGACTGGACTCAATTTTACTCCACTATTAAAAACAATATTTGATGATCTTCAGTGCTGGGAAAACTACTGGAAAACTTACCTCTGACTATCATGGGCATAATTTTATTGGAAGAATAAAATACCAAGGATTAAACTAATTACTTTACCAAACCCTAAATCTTAGGGTGGCTGTAAAGTTCTACCATCACTCTCTTGCTAACCAACTTCAATATACAAATGGACTCAACCCAGTCGTCATCTCGCTGGACATCGAAGAGGAACTATGCAAAGGAATCCAGATCTCAGATATTCAATTTCTAAGTCAGTCCATCAAGCGTCATCTATGTGTTACAGAATAACAATAAGTTCTACTCTGAATGCCTGGTGGAAATGTTTTATAATCACAAATTCAGCTTTTGCTATATCTAATCTTACCCCAATCTGGAATAACCCCGCTTTCATAAACAAAAAACAAAAAAACAGTCAACTTTTGCACGTGGGCCAATAAGGAGATCACTCATGTAAAACACATCTTTCACTCCAATAGTCTACCATCAATATCTTTGGGGTCTCGGAGGCTGGTGAGGGGAGGTGGGCGTTGCTTCAGGGGTCTGGGTGCTTTGTTGGTGTGGTGTCTTGTTCAGGCCAACCCCGTCAGGGGACCTCCTGGTTCTGCTCTAGCACTGTCATTGTGGGGTGCTGGGGGGTCGGGGGGTGTCAGAGTGCAGTTTAGTGGGATTGGGTGGAGGTCTGGGTGCTCTCGGGGTGCACTGTGTGTGTGGGTGTGAATATGTAGTGTGAAGTATATGTAGTATATCTAGTATATAGTGTAGTATATGTAGGATAAGTTTTGTATATGTAGTATATTATGTAGTATATGTAGTAAATAGTGTAGTATATGTAGTATATAGTGTAGTATATGTAGTATATAGTATAGTATATGTAGTGTATAGTGTAGTATATATAGTATATAGTGTAGTATATAGTGTAGTATATGTAGTATCAAGTGTAGTATATGTAGTGTATAGAGTAGTATATGTAGTACATAGTGTAGTATATGTAATATATAGTGTAGTATATGTAGTATCTAGTATAGTATATGTAATATATAGTTAAGTATATGTAGTATATAGTGTAGTATATATAGTATATAGTGTAGTATATGTAATATATAGTTAAGTATATGTAGTATATAGTGTAGTATATGTAATATATAGTTAAGTATATGTAGTATATAGTGTAGTATATGTAGTATATAGTATAGTATATGTAATACATAGTTAAGTATATGTAGTATATAGTGTAGTACATGTAGTATATGTAGTATATAGTGTAGCATATGTAGTATATGTAGTATATAGTGTAGTATAGTGTAGTATATGTAGTATATTGTGTAGTATAGTGTAGTATATGTAGTATATAGTGTAGTATAGTGTAGTATATGTAGTATATTGTCTAGTATAGTGTAGTATATGTAGTGTATAGAGTAGTATATGTAGTAAATAGTGTAGTATATGTAGTGAATAGTGTAGTATATGTAGTAAATAGTGTAGTATATGTATATATAGTATGTAGTCTAGTATATGTAGTGTATAGTGTAGTATATCTAGTATATAGTGTAGTATATGTAGGATATAGTTTAGTATATGTAGGATATAGTTTAGTATATGTAGTATAGTATGTAGTATGTGTAGTATAGTATGTAGTATATGTAGTATATAGTGTAGTATATGTAGTATATAGTATAGTATGTAGTATATGTAGTATATAGTGTAGTATATGTAGTATATAGTATAGTATATGTAGTATATAGTGTAGTATATGTAGAATCTAGTGTTGTATATGTAGTATCTAGTGTAGTATATGTAATATATAGTATAGTATGTAGTATATGTAGTATATAGTGTAGTATATGTAGTATATAGTATAGTATATGTAGTGTATAGAGTAGTATATGTAGTATATAGTGTAGTATATGTAATATATAGTTAAGTATATGTAGTATATAGTGTAGTATATGTAATATATAGTTAAGTATATGTAGTATATAGTATAGTATATGTAATACATAGTTAAGTATATGTAGTATATAGTGTAGTATATGTGATATATAGTTAAGTATATGTAGTATATAGTGTAGTATATGTAATATATAGTTAAATATATGTAGTATATAGTGTAGTATATGTAGTATATAGTGTAGTATATGTAATACATAGTTAAGTATATGTAGTATATAGTGTAGTGTATGTAATATATAGTTAAGTATATGTAGTATATAGTGTAGTATATGTAATATATAGTTAAGTATATGTAGTATATAGTATAGTATATGTAATACATAGTTAAGTATATGTAGTATATAGTGTAGTATATGTAGTATATAGTGTAGTATATGTGATATATAGTTAAGTATATGTAGTATTTAGTGTAGTATATGTAATATATAGTTTAGTATATGTAGTATATAGTGTAGTATATGTAATATATAGTTAAGTATATGTAGTATATAGTATAGTATATGTAATACATAGTTAAGTATATGTAGTATATAGTGTAGTATATGTAGTATATAGTGTAGTATATGTGATATATAGTTAAGTATATGTAGTATATAGTGTAGTATATGTAATATATAGTTAAATATATGTAGTATATAGTGTAGTATATGTAGTATATAGTGTAGTATATGTAATATATAGTGTAGTATATGTAGTATATAGTGTAGTATATGTAGTATATGTAGTATATAGTGTAGTATAGTGTAGTATATGTAGTATATTGTGTAGTATATATATAGGTGTGTGCTTGTTGGGTATAGATTTATTTTATAGATTTGTGTACATACATTTATAACATCCATTTATTTATATAGCTTTATTTTCAAGGGGTTCTATATGTTCAAATGTGTGTGTGTGTGTGTGTGTGTGTGTGTGTGTGTGTGTGTGTGTGTGTGTGTGTGTGTGTGTGTGTGTGCACATGTGTATATGTATAATTATTTATCTGTAAAATCATACTAGTGTTAATGTTGTTATGAGTTTTCTACCTGACATTGTTTATGTAATAATTGTTCAGGGGTCATGTTCTGGATCTCCGGAAAGATCCTGGAGACAGTTTGTGTTGTAACAGATGCTGGATAAATAAAACTGAATTGAATTGAATTATGCTTTACACAAGGTTCTGACATGTCTGGAATGAATCAATAAAAATGTATCCAAGCACGCACGCACACATTTTTTTTTTTAATGTCTGTTTGTCTTATGTTGGCATGTTTGTCCTTTTTTTTGCAACATGTTTCACCACCAAGACACATCACACCTATATTACAGCAGTCACAACACTACACACACTGCACCCATCACTGTCTTGTCTTTCTGTCAGTTTTGTCCTTTCATGTTTCACATCAGTGATTTTGATCCTCTCTGTCGGAATATGGAATTCAAATATTAATAAAACATGTTTGATCAGAATGTCAAAGAGGACTGGTGAAGGACACACACACTCACACACATTCATGCCCTTTAAGAAAACTAACATCTGCTGCTGCTGCAAAAAGCATATTTTCCTGAAAACGCATAAATAATAATAATAAGTTTAACGGAGCTCACGTCTCATTTAAGCCGCACCAATCGCATAAGCAATGTACCAGATCTAAATAAGATTAAAATAATAATAATGATAATAATTATGATAATGTGTGCGTGACGAGATTAAAACAAGCAACAAAAAGAGTTATAAATTGCCTTGAAGTAGTATATTCTTCACTTTATCCAATTAGTGGCTCTATACAAGTGGACATTGCCAACTTTTGCTTTTATATTAATGAGTTTAAGTTTTGTGTTTAAGGTTAAAAACATAATATTCTAAAGCTGAAATGATAGGGGGAAATGGCAAGAGCAACGGGTGAAGGGCAAAAATGAAGGCAAGACACAGGAGTGAGAAAGCATGGAAGGAAAGAGTGAGAGAGTTTATGACTTCAAAGCAATGAAGGACATTTGTCTTCATTCAGAGGGACTACCTTCATGTGTTATTATTAGCTGATGTCACAGAAAGAGTGTGTGAGAGAGAAGGAAATTAAATGGGGAGTTTCTGAGAAAAAAAGAGGGAAAATTAATGAGGAGAGATGAATGAAGAAGAGCGGCAGATCTGATGTTTTTCCAGCAATGGGCAGTAAAAGAAACCAAGCTCAACCACACACTGTAAATATCTGTCCCGCATGTAAGGATATAAGGGAAAGTCAATGAACCCTACTTGAACCAAATTGCCTTGGAGGTTTCGTAGCAGTAAACCAGCCAAATCGACAGCATGAGCCAGTTTAGAACTCAACACTGATGTGGGATTCATTATCAAATCAATAAACTACCTACATTTTCATTTTGCTCAAATGTAGCATATGCAGCACGCAAACAGTTACACAATCCACAGTATGTACGAAGTACCTGGAGGGTTTGCTACATCCAGGACATTTGCAGATTGTAACTGACCAGTCTACCGTTCATATTATGTTCCATAATTCAATGTGCCACTCCAGTCAAAACCCACTGGGGCAGTTGTTTTCCCAGTTACAATATTTAGTTTTCACAGTGGCACAATTTTTATCCTCGATGACCCAAGAACCAGTATACATTATCTACTGTATAGTGCATCAAATGTGCAGGATGTAAAAAAACTGTGTCAAAATATTATCCATCTATCTGTTCTTTGTAAAGAATCAGGACTCAATCCAGATGAGGATTAATCTGAACTCACAGCCATACATCATAGCTGTTGCTAAACCTACAAGCAGAGTTGTTTTCGTGTTTTTTCTTTAACAAAAATCTAGAGATTGTTAAGTTATCCAACCTGATTACAGAAGAGTACAGGTAATGCCCATGCTTGTCCACAGCCAAAATGTTGTACTGTAGTTACAGAGAAAAGACTCAGAAATTGTATATACAATACAGCTTCCATGAATAAAGCTCTTCCTCAAAGGAAAGACTCGGTAGAGGAATTATGATGGGGAACAGTTGCAAAGGGAGACACCCCTTATTCATTACTGCTCACCCACAAGACAACTTTGTAGAAATATGACATCCTTTAGAAACGTTTCAAACGGCTACCATAAGGCACCCACGCATCGTGCCGGCATAGTGACCAAGAACCAGTATCGTTGCTCAGATGAGAAGATGAGGCGTGTGCATGACCTAACGTTGGATCTCTAAGACAGCCCCAAGTCCTTCTCCATGGCCTCTCCAAACTCCAATGGGCCTAAAGGGCCCCACAACACTATTTCTTTACAGTTAGTCTATTTTTTATTTTTATTTTTTCAACCATCCAGCATTTTTAACTGGGAAAAGATTGTATTTTGTGTCTCTTTTCTTTATCTTTTTATTTCTCCTTATTGTTTCATAACAACAGTTTTTCTTTCAGAACCTTTATCTTACTTGATTTCAACTTTTTCCGTCTTTCTTTTTTTATGTCTTTGGGAACATATTTCCAAAACAAACATTCATCCTATTACACAATATTTTAAAAATGTAAAAAGACTCAGTTTACAACAGGCATCCATTACCTGGAATGTAAAGGTTTGTGTGAGTCCAACAGTGGGAGTTACACACACACACACACACACACACACACACACACCACACACACACACACACACACACACACACACACACACACACAGAAAAACACACCAACCCCAATCCTAACAATAACCCTAACCCTAACCCCTAACCGTCAACCCTAACCCCTAACCCCTAACCCTAACCCTAACCCTAACCCTAACCCCTAATCCCTAACCCTCAACCCTAATCCCTAATCCCTAATCCCTAACCCCTAACCCCTAACCCTAACCCTAACCCCTAACCCTCACAGAGAGAAGCTTTGTGGAAAGAACTCCAGGAGCTGTAACACAAATCCAAATAAACGATGTTTCATTGAGTCTAATCATACCTGCAAACTCAGAAAGTGGTAAAAAGGTGACACCCAACCCCCCCTGGCTGAGTCTTTTGGCCAATCAAGATGCGTTATTTTAACACATAAATGAAGCATTCTGCTGTATGACGGGAAGAAGAAAAGTGACTACAAGGTACTTGCTATCACTTAAACCAGAACCTATTTATAATCAGAGCTCCCAGAGCAGTATGAGGAAAGCCAGAGGCTCCGGACAGGTCGCCCGTCCATCGCTGGGCCACCAACATTTTATAAACACTGTTTGCCCAGTAAAACTTTTGTCTTTTTCAATTTCACAAAACGACTTTAGCACCACCAACAAACCAACAGGTATACTGCCTGACAAAACAACATAGATTTTACAAAACTAAAAATTAGAATTATTTTTAATAAAAATTCTGGTTTTAAAAAAATATTTTTGATATTTGGACCAGTGAAAGTTCAGTGAAATGTTCCTAATTTACATTTTGAAGAACAGAATAAAGGTTTCACAAATCACAAACAGTGTTTTAGATATTGTTTACTATCTAAAAGTGAAAGTTTAAGTTTAAGCAGTCGAAGTATTGTGGTTTTTGAGGAATGGTCCGTCAGGGTGAATCAGAAACCAACTTCATCGTCTTCTTAACCTGCTAGTTGAAGTCTCTGCTGCTTCATTTCAAAGTCAGAAATTTAAACTGCCAACATACATTCAATACAGTGATACTCATTTAAGCACCTCTTTTCAACAGTGTTACATATCTTGTCATTGTCTTCGTGTCGTCGCTATAAACTTACTGAAGCTGAGTCTCTGACGCGCTCCAAGAAAAAATACACGTCAGCACAGCGTTATTGATCAAAGAGCTTAATCAAAGCTCTGGTAGGCAGATAGAGTTCTTTCTATCTAGTATTTCAGCTCAGGAAAATATCCATAAAGGAGTTTTATTGTCTTATTAGTAGTAAATATTGTTTCAATTATTCAGAACTGAAAATCATGAAAAATGTCTTTTGCTTTGAAAGTGTCTCATGATGCAGTACCGGCTTATGTGCTGGGGTTTAGCCTCTGACAGCCCCGACCCACTTCAACCCATGCTTTTACAACAGTGGCATGAAAGTTAAATTAAAATTGGGGAACGGATACAGTGGAGATACCCTTGCCAAAACCCCTCACTTTGAAATGGACAACCTATGAAGATCATGAACACACAAGTCATTGGTGCAGGCAAGGATTACATAAAACGGCTCACGACACAGTTTAGCGACTTACTTGGCAACTTAATGTAAAGTCAGACAGCATATTATATGTCATGTATATACTTCAAAATAGCACTGGTGTATGCTGAATTCTGCCTTAAGTAAGGTTTTCAGTATCACAAATGTGACTTTCTTTTAATTGAGCTGGATCCCAGTGGTAACTTCTGCTGAACTCCCATCCTGCTCCAAAGAAGGTTATGTTCAGAGTTTTGGACTACTGCATCTATACTATTCCTCACAGGCTCTTTTCGTAATCATAACTCAGATCCAACCATTCAAATATCAAATATCAGCCAGAAATAATGAATGTTCCTGTTGTAACCAAAGTGAAAGTGCTTGATGGATGTCAGAAACTCTGGACTGATGATTGACTGACAGAACTGCAGTAATTCCACCTTTAGCCTTAATCCATCAGTACATTCACACAAATGTCATGCCATAGTTAACCACAATAACAAGCATTACCCTTTCACTAGTTTATCTGCCCCAGCGTATTTGATGTTTTAGGCTGTTATTATATTTAGTTCAGGTATTTTGCTTAATTCTCAGCAGTTGTTTTGCCCAGCAAACTTGTTTTTTTCTGCGTGTTTGGCACAACACCAAGAGTAGTAAATACAAGTATCTGAAACAGTCTTTTTATTGTGCATCAATCAGTCAGTTTCAACAGTCATTCATACTGTTCATTGAGCCCTGATGAGCTTAGATGATGTTGCACACACGCGCACCTCTCCGCTTGGACTCACTTCTTGCACAGTGCAACATTTGGAGGATGTGAACTGCATCCATGTTAATACATTTTAATCTCAAAATGTAATTTTTGTTTTTATTCCGCTACTCTGGAGAATTTGATCCTCAACAACAGAAACAGAATGTCTGCAGCAGATCTTGTTTAACAGAAGTAATGTAGTCTAATGTGGATGGACAAAAGTCTAATCATCTGTAAAAAGTGTAGTAATCATTCTTGGAAGCTTTTTTAACACATACAAACAGATTCCTACAGTCAAAATGTGTTTGTGTTTCAGAGCTTGTCTTCATCTGTCACTTCCCTCCAGAACTATCCATGAATGCCCTACTGAGTTTACTTTCTTTATTTATTGCTGCTTTAAAACGGACTATCCTATGCCATTTTTATGTTGCCAATGGAAAAAGAAATAAAATATCATATTTATGTTCATGTTAGGACATACGTTAGACCAACTGGGACTGTAAAATTTGCGGTGAGCTGTAAGGCTTCTAAAAGTGCCTGTGAGGTAACATTTTGTAATTTAATCTTTCTGGTCCCTTACATGTAGGAATGCTGTTTGTCTTCTAGTCTGGGGCTGAGTATAACCTGTGTCTTTCTCCTTATGGGCCTATTTAGGTCCAATTTAATCAAGTAGCTGAAAATATTGCTCCAATTTTTCATTGTCAGACAGTTTGAACTGGTGCTGTAGTTCAACTACAGCGGCATTAGCTGCACCGGTTCCAACAACTGGGTAAAAAACTAAATGATTAGACTGGAGTCCCGGGTTCACTTTACTATGCAATTTTTTACTTTTAAGTTTAGCTAAAACTTTATTTTACTACTTTACTTTGTCTCCACACATCTTTGACTGTTTGCAGTTATTCCCACTGCTAATGAACCCACCAGACCTCACGTGACGTCAGACAGGGGGATTATGGGTAATCAGGATGCAAGGCTTGATGCCCTCTGCTCTGACCTTTAGTCTTCCTGCTGCCAGGTCGTCCATGCCTCTGGAGTCATCTGTACATGCAGGCTTGTGAGATGAAATGAAACATTCATCTGTCTGTGTTCATGCACATATATGTGTGTATGTGTGTGGTTTTCATCTTTCAAATTCATCTCTAGGTTAAATTACACAGAAAAGTGAATGAAATATGTTTGAAAAGCTTTGCCTGCACCTGCTCATATGTGTAAAAAATCTGAATTATAAGTAATTACGGTGAATTTTGTTTGGTTTCTATCTAAGCTTTATCTTTTAATACATATATTTAATATTGAATTGGCAAACTAGAAACACATTTAAACCACTCAAGGTGACTGCAATACATAAATAAGAAATAATATAACAGCACTCTGCAATATGGCTTGAATTAGTGAATTATTGATTTATCTTTTGTATCTACAAGAGTCAAAAGCAAAGTTTACATTTCACATTGAAAACGTCTGTGAAGCAGTTCACTCTCACCTTATATGTATGAATGTCTGCAATAATATTCCTATAAACCACCAGGAGAAGCCAATCTGTCCTGTCATCCTAATGTCACATGTCCAATTTGAGCTTCGGTGACGCTCTTTGGCTGACAGTTTGATTGACAGGCTGACAGGAAACAGTGTCACACCGGCGTGTCAGTTCTCGTGTTTAATTTCCACCACAACGGAATGACAACACCTTACATCTGTTTTACAGAATGCAGGATGAAGTGGTTGGTAAACAGCAGCAGGTGGAAATATCATGTTTTATTAATATCAAACAACACTGTCCTTTAAAATTCCCATGCACATTGCTTTTTAATAATTATTTGTAATGTAGTGTTGACCTTTTTTATCTTTTACCTTTGTTTTTTTTTGTGAGGTGACATATTTCACTACTTGTGGTATAAATGTCACCTAACTTTCCACTTTTAAAATAAAGACCACTAGAGCCACAAAATAAATCTTAAAAAAAAAAAAATCTCTGCTTGTCTGTTACCAGTGATTCTACATCTGACAAGTAAAATCTGAGGTCACAAACTCTCTTTCACAGCATGACAGGGGCAGCTTATTGGGCCCTAACATTTTCTATTTGGTATTAAAGATTTTTACAAGGGGCATTTTCTTTTCTTGAAACATTGAGTGACTTAGAAATTATAGTTAACGTGTGTGCATTTCCCAACATGGTAAGGATTTGAAAATCATTCAAGACTACCTTTCGTAGTCAATATTACACCAGCGTTAATTTATCCTGGGCAACTGTAGACACTCAGGTAAAAAAGCCCGTTTTCATTTTAAATAAATGAAATGACAAATGAATCCCAATATGATTCATAAACAAGGCACTGGGCCTGACAAAAAGCTCTGGAACCTCAACCCAGGAGTCACTTTTCGCAAAAGCTTCTGCCTGGCATGTACTGAGACACAGATATTTCTCTTTAACGATGTAATAAAATACTGTTTTCACTCATTTATTTAAACAAATAGACACACACAACAGCCCTGACCTGATAGGAGACTGTGGAGCTTTACATCCTGTTAAATGACTGCTCCCCTCTCCCTTAATTAAGGACTATCAACCTCCCTGACCTAATCTCTCAGATAATGGTGTCTTGTCTGTACGTCCTAAATGACTGCCTGGCATTCATTAGTGTTGCGTTTTAGCCAAATTAATCATGCTGTACTCCATCCACCAAGCTTTCTTAAAATGTCATTCTCAAACTGATCACAGTCAGCTGATATGGAGATTAATGAGACCAAGTTGTTGCAACATAGTTTCCTTCCTTCTCCACCAAAGGTCCATGCACACTCAAAGCAACCACGTTCAATTCACTTTACTTGTATCACTGCATTTCACAGTTAAACAGTACCAAAGTACTTTAGAAAGAAAGTGCTTGGAGTTTAAAAAGTTCAAAAAAATCCAATCATTTCAAAATGATATTCCAGTTCATTGTCATTTTTATTAATAATTGCTTAATCCAATTCATAATCAACATCCTTACTATTCGTAATCCATTTAAATTCATGATCAAATTAATTCCAAATAAGACTGAAGTTTAAATTCTATGAAATTTCAATATGTAAAATAAATATCCTAGTCTGGAAGTAGTAACTCTCAGTGGGACTGATGCCGCCGCCGCCGCCGCCGCTCTCCCGCGGGAGTCAACATGGCGGCCTCCCACTGCCGGAGAGCAACAAACCTTTTCTCCTCTTTTTTGTTTTTTCTTCTTCAATCAATTAAACTAGATTACAATGCCAAATTGGATCATCTGGAAGATTTCATCGATGACATGTATAGCACCTTGTGGACAAATTTGTAAAAAAGCAAAACTGAATGGACCAGCAGGTTCGACTACAGGAGCACAGTGGCGGTTTAAACCACAGGGAATGGTGGGAATTTGAGCTTCCGCCGGCTTCAGTTGGAAAGAACAGTAGAACAGCCTTTTGATATGGACAGATTACATGCAAAACAAACAACAACAAAACAGAAGTTTTAATGAAGGGAAAAGTCTAGTTTCCAAGTCTAGTTGGGATGGAGTCTCAGAGAAATGTCGACTCCAGATGAAGCTGTTACTGATAGATCAGAGATCTCAACAGGGCAGAAACAGACAGCTGATCTACAGCTGATCTACAGCTGACATACAGCTGATCTACAGCTGATCTACAGCTGATCTTCAGCTGATCTACAGCTGATCTACAGCTGATCTACAGCTGACATACAGCTGACAAACAGCTGATCTACAGCTGATCTACAGCTGACATACAGCTGATCTTCAGCTGATCTACAGCTGAGCTACAGCTGATCTACAGCTGACATACAGCTGACATACAGCTGATCTAAAGCTGATCTACAGCTGATCTACAGCTGACATACAGCTGATCTTCAGCTGATCTTCAGCTGATCTACAGCTGACATACAGCTGACATACAGCTGATCTAAAGCTGATCTACAGCTGACAGCGCAGAGTCTCATTCACTGATTGTTAACATTTACGTCACACGGGCTCCAGAGAACCCTCACACATTAATGGATCGACATTAATAACATATTATTTGTAAAAGGACACCGAGACTGTCACTTAGCATCTCTTTTCTCAACCCATGCCAGTGTTGTGCCACAGAAACGTATCAGCATGTTCGAGGACTACGCTGATCAGCGTTAGTGCACTGGATAAAATGGTTATAACATTCAAACACGCATAATTATATGTCCATGGTTACAACAGAGCTGTTTTATGAAGCCTTAAAATGTCCAATATAATGCAATTTTGAACTCTATGCATATTTATCACACATCACAATAGTCTTTTTACATTGTTGCCATGGAGACTGGCACTCTTACAGTTTTCTTATACTTTTCTTAGAGTTATCTTGGGTTACTTAGGTTCTTGTACAACATACATCCAAAGAAGACTTGACTCCCCTTTCAGAAAGTAAAATCTGACTAAGAGATGTCTTTCTTCTTCTTTCTGTTCTTTGTCAAACTTTTTGGTGTCTGCTTCTTCCATAATCATGTCTGCTATTTCCACGGCCAGGCAGCTGCTTAGACTTCAAACTTCAAAATTGTCAGTTCTTGTTGTGTTTGTAATGGTCAATCTGGTACAAGTACAAAAGTCCAATAAAACATTGCTCAGGTTCAGATGGGAGTGGCTGTTCCTCCCAATCACACCCTTCCAGGTCTAACTGTCATTACCCATATGAGCACTGAAGCCCCTCAGCAGAACGAGACAGTCCCCAACAGGGGCTACACTGTTGTTCCACTGTGGGAACCCCAATGTACAGGCACTGAAACAGGGGCAATAAATATGCCAACTCCTGTGCAGCGCCTCTCACTATGGGCAACTCCAAAGTAAAACAGAACCCAACTCCTCTCAAGGAATTTGGTTCTGGAGCACGAGCTTTGTGTCGAGGTGAGTCCAACTATATATACCAGGAACAACTCCACCTCATGCACCAGCTCAGGCTCCTTTCCTACCAGTCCGCTAACTACTAACTATTATCATAAAAAAGTGACATGTTTTCTGAGCTTGTCTCAGCCAAACACTGACAACCTCAAATGGTTAAGAATAATCGATCAAATCACTGCTATTAGCTCAGGGTTAAAATAGCAACTTTTATGCTAACTCTTAAAACTGGAACCATTATCAATTGGATACCTTTACAAAAAATTAACAAAATTAGTAACACAAGGGAATAACAACTAAGCTCAAAAGCACAAGACATAAGCAAGGCAAGGCAAGCTTATTTGTACAGCACAAATCAACAACAAGCTGATTCATAGTGCTTTACAGAGACATTAAAACATCATGTTAATAAAAAGCATGATTTAAAATGGAAAGAAAGAAAGAAAGAAAGAAAGAAAGAAAGAAAGAAAGAAAGAAAGAAAGAAAGAAAGAAAGAAAGAAAGAAAGAAAGAAAGAAAGAAAGAAAGAAAGAAAGAAAGAAAGAAAGAAAGAAAGAAAAAGAACAATAGATAACATCAGTGGTTAAACTGTAATCAAGTTTTGAAACTTAAGCTTAAAAGTAAAACAGTGTGGATTTGTGACGCACAGGCAGCCAGTGTAAAGACCTCAGATCTGGACTGATGTGGTCCAGTTTTTTGGTCTTAGTGAGGACTGGAGCAGCAGAGTTCTGGATGAGCTGCAGTTGTCTAACTGATGTTTTAGGTGGACCTGTGAAGATGCTGGTACAATAATCAGTCTACTGAAGATGAATGCAGGACTAGTTTCTCCAGGTTCTGCTGAGACATCAGATCTTTTAACCTTGATATCTTCTTGAGGTGATAGTAGGTGACTATGTTATTGTCTTGATGTGTTTTTCCAAATTCAGGTCTGAGTCCATCACTGCACCCAGATTTCTGGTCTGGTTGGTGGTTTTAAGGTGTTTAGATTGAAGCTCTGTGGTGACCTGTGGCCATTTCTCTTTGGCTCCAAAGACAATGACCTCAGTTTTGTTTTTGTTTAGCTGGAGAAAGTTATGTCTAATCCAGTCATTAATCTCCTCAATGCATTTACCAAGATCCTGTACAGGCCTCGGCCTCATGGTGACATTGTAATATATATTTGTGTGTCATCTGCATAGATGTGGTAGTTTATTTTGTTGTTCTTTATAATCTGTGCCAGTGGGAGCATGTAGATGTTAAACAGAAGATGTCCCAGGATGAAATCTTGGGGAACTCCACATGTGATTCTTGTCTGCTTAGATGTAAAGTTACCTATGAACACAAAGTACTTCAAGTTATCTAAATACATTTTTAACCAGTTTAGTACAGTTCTGTACAGACCTGCCCAGTTCTCCAGTGGTTTCAGTGATATATGTGGTCAACTGTATCAAATGCAGCACTAAGGTCCAGCCAAACTAAGACTGACATGTTTCCACCGTCTTTATTCATACATAGATGTAAGAAAATATGTGAGCTAAATTTAGGGTGGACCTTTGTTGCTTCTTAAGTCACCTATATTCTTTTGTTTATTATTTTGTTATTGTTTACTAAATTTATTTTTCATGTCAAAGATTGTCTTTTAATAATTTGCTTTTATTTTGTTTTGTCCCTACTGTCCTGTGTCTTACTATTACTGTGTATTGAATTTTGGGCTTAGGTTACATTGTGTTTTTGGTAATTTTTCAGTTGTGGATTGGTTCTTTATACCTCATCTTTTTGCATATATTAGTGTATTTTTATCTTCAATATATTATTAATGTACTCAATAAGTCATTTACTTTCACTTAGGCAGTCATGTGTTTGGAAAAAAGGAACATGTAAGAGACCAAAAGAAAAAGATGAAAATTGAGGGTTGTAGTTTTCACTCTTTCAGGAAATGAGATGTGAAGTGGCCCAGATTGGACAAAGGGACGCATCTCCAGGACCAGCCAACCAGAGTGGCAAAGTCTAAACCAGGCCCTCTCTACCAATAACAGCACATTTACCTTTTAGTACATTTACTTGTTTTATAAGCCAGGTTCTGCTGGAGGACTGCTGACACTGCTGATCCAATAGCAGCAAGGCTAGGCGGCCATCCTACTGTAAACTGGTCCAATATGGACTCGTGTCCACAGTCTTGCTTGATTACTCTGTGTTGTCTTTACCTCCTCTGACAAAAAAACCTTCATCTTCAACTAACTTCACCTACAAGTAAACATTTTGATGCATGCCGCAACGCAGGTTGTAGACATTGATTACAGGACTTTGTATTCAGACTTGACCAGCGAAATGATATGGTCCTGTTGAGGATGATGCAGCCCTGCTCAGGCTTTGACGGAAGAGCAATTCATCCTGTTAAAACTTCATCCAGCATTAATATAAATTTAGAAATATTATTTTAAGGTTCTCAAGTTGGGATTAGAAAGGACTGATAAGTAGTAATATAACAGTATAATAAAAAAAACCCACACTGCTGAATAATTTCAATAATAATGCATTGTGTGTATTGTGAGAATATGAGCATGTCGTTAGTGAGTATTTAAGTATTTCCCTGTGTGTCCAAGAGCATTTCACATGTGTGTAAAGCCTGGTTTGTACTTCTGCGTTGCAGTGGCACATAGGCAGCGCACGGCGCCCACACCGTCTCTGGCGCTTTTACTTCTGCATTGTTTGTGTCGGTCTGTAATAACACCACCAACCGCTAGGCGCCAGTGTAGGCTCTTTTTCTGCAGCAGCGTAGTGTGCAGTGTTGATTTTCATTTTTATTTACTTCCTGTATATATCTCAGACATTGTAAAGGAGCAAACAAAATATATTTTTCTTGAGTTGGAACTGATGTTGAATAAATGTTGACCATTAATTTTTGTAAAGATTGCAGAAAAACACTCTACTCATCATGTTCTGTGCGGTTCCATTTGGAGAGAGGGTCGGGTTACGTATAAGACTTAGTTCAGATATAGATAGATAGATAGATAGATTCAGATATACATTTCAACCACAATGGAGTCAAATGAAGTTACGTCTAGGACATAAAAACAGATACATACAGTATGATGTAAAATGAAATATTTTGAAATAATGTATTTGCAACTTTATTTAAAACATAGTCATTGAAACTAATTAATTAAAAGTCACTCTTTAAATTAAGGATACATTTTTACAAGCTGTACACTCAAGCCTAACTCCCTCTTCTTTTGTTCTCTTTCAAGTGAGGGGATCTCCACGTAGTTGTGTCTCTTTGTGTCTCTTATCTGATTCAACCTCCTCCAGGATGAGCCGCATATGTTTGTCACAATGACTCTCTGGGAGTTTGAAGGCGTTTATAGGATGTGTAATGTCTTGAGCTGCAGGATCGGAACATGGCATGGCAATGACAACCATACACACAAACACACACACATGTTCAGCAGAGTGTGAGCTGATGTGCAGCAGCAGCTTGTCGTGTTCCAGCTCTGTACTAACATGCACAACAACATGATGTGCAAAGAATGGAAGAGAAGAGCAGGTTGTCAAGGCAACACACTTTCTCTGTGCAGTGGCTGTCTGTAGGATTAAAACAGGACAGATAAAAACCAAATGCAAAAATAAAGACTTGTAAGAGATCCAGATGTATGCAGCAGTCATTTTTGATACCCTGGACGAATTTTGTTTGGAAACACCGCCCTCTAGCGGCCAGTTTGCTGCCAATACAAACAGTTCACCTTAAACTATAATTGATCTACTGAATAATCAGACAAAAAAATTATTTATCTCTCTTAACCACCTGACCTTAAAGATGGAAAAGGATTTAATCCACAAAAGGATTTAATGCTAATCAAACATGAATATGCTATTTTGAGTATAAATTAAAAAAAACTGCAAGTTACAACTAATAATATCTAACTGATAATATAAAAGATTTTATAAATCATGATGGCTGTGACGTCCACACTTGTATGATTAATACAGACATAAACACACTTAAAACAGACGGTGAGAGACAATTTCTTTCTCACTCAAAAGCAATTTTTAAAAATAAAATTTTGATGTGTTTATTTAGCTTGAATTAAAAATGATGGATCACTGCACCTGTACAAGACTGATCACTAGATAATCCAAACGATCCCTGCAGTAATATCAGTGACAGACATGAGCTGGTGAGCAGCTTAACACAATTCTGCCAGTGGTACAGCAACGATGAGGTTTGTGGCGGCTGAACACGCGCTGTACTCCCACAGGGTCACGTTTGGGCCTGCAGCGTTTCCTCTGATAGTGTGGTAACATGTTGGTAAGTAAAAATAAAATAAAATGTTATGTTGTTCTTTGTAGGATTTTTATTATTATTGGTTTTTAATGCCAAACCATAATCTAGTCCTAATCTTTACTAAATTTTTAGTAACAAAGTCCTTAACTTTGATCAAGCACTTTTTTTTTTTTTTTAAGATTTTTGTGGCACTACTGGCCTTTGATGGGAAAGTAGGTGGACAGGAAACATCGTGGAAAACACAGCAAAGAGCCACCAGCCGGGTCTCGAACCTGCGCTGCCTGCATGAAGGCTACAGCGTCTGTACATGGCACCAGTGGAACTCTTATTTAACACCAAATACTTTTAATGTCTAAATGTTTCATACATAACAATATAGAACTATGATAACTATAGAGCAGTGTGAAATTCTGACAATATTTGACAATCTTATGCAAAAAAGTCAAGTTTTGACAGAACTTCTGACTTGGTAGGACATTGCAAATATTCAGCATGCTGTGAAAACTCATCCATGTGCTCACCATCAACTTGTCACACCTATTCGACTGGCATACGTCCTTCTTTTGCACTTTAAATCTAGCACAAGTTAGTGAACTGATCATTGAAAATTCAAAATCTAAATTTTGTCTCCCCTCTTCCCGCTTTAAAATTTTCCCAAATTGTCTTCAAGGGATTTCCCGCCTCAATGCAGTCTTACCTCTCGTCCCACTGGGCGTGGAAGCGTGGTGATCTGGCTTCAGTATGGATACCCCCACCTCAGCTTAACTCCAGCGATTTCCAGCAAAATGTTGAATTATGAGTCAGAGCTTGATCATGGCGTTTTAGTTTGGAAACTGACCGGATCCTCTTTTCCATTTGTGTGTTTGGTTTCCTGCCAGATTGATGTGCTCTATGAGCCAAAATAGACTTGTCGTGTATCTTCAGAGTGGACAGTCGCTTCTGAGATGGCTCTAAACCAGGGTGGCGAACCCTGGTCCTCGAGGACCGTCATCCTCCTTTCATCAACACGCCTGATCTTAATTAATGGTCATCATGGTCGTCATCAGCTTGTCATCGAGATCTGTACAAGTCAGTTAATGACACAGTCACTGGTCTCAGGGTGTGTTGAAGCAGGGAAGCAGCATCTAAAACATGCAGGACATCGGCCCCCCGAGGACCAGGGTTCCCCACGCCGGCTCTAAACCATGCCGTGGCACTTCTGGTGGGATGACTCAAGTCACAGGTTTGCAGCAGCTGGAGTGCACAGCTGTTCCAGGCCCTGGGCAAACACTCTTCTCTGCAATGTCCCACCTACTGTTGCTCTCACATCCCATAGTTATTGTGTCTGCTCCCTGACCACACAGATTAAGTATCTTAGCAAAAAAATCAATACAGGAGAAAATGACATGAACCTTAAAAAATTAAGACCAGTAATTTAATAGAAAATAAATAACATGACCATAATATTGTTTTATCCTGTATTATAGAAACCTGGCTGGAGCATGAGGATCATATTCTTGCACTTATACAGCACTTCTTTGACCTTATCTAGGTTCTGCAAAGCACTTTTGTACTTCTTGTTTACCTGTGCAGGCAAACACACTCAGACAATGTAGCTATTATATAATTACTCTCAGGACAGGACTGGCAGAGTTCAATATCCTGCCCAAGAACACTTTGACACGTGGTCATGATGGATCCACTAATCTTGTAGTTATACAGTAGGGGTCTTGTTCTGGTCCTCGAGGGCCAGTGTCCTGCATGTTTGACATGTCTCCCTGCTTCAGCACAGCTGCAAGTGACTGTCATCAACAGACCTGTGCAGACCTTGATGACCTGCTGAGGATGACCATTAATTTGAAACAGGTGTGCTAGAGCTGGGATGCATCTAAAACATGCAGGACAGCCCAGGACCAGACCTCAAGGACTGGATTGAACACCCTGTTACAGAGAGCAAACCACACCCCCACAGAGCCATGGCAACCCTGAGGTGATGTTAGCATCAGTGAAGCAACGCGTCCTTGCTATTTAAAAGTCACATTCCTCCGAACTAGTTTTTTGGTTGTGATGTATCAGCCACCTGATCCTTCCTTTGAGTTTCTGAAGTCTGAATTTTCTTTTATAGTATATGGGAAATCTTCCAATAAATGATTGACATCATTTATTTGGCTTTATATATAATGACTTTTCCTAATTGAATGAAGACTGCTGTGTAAACATAAAATGAACGTGATTATATGTATTTAATGTTCTGTACACATGTTCTTTGGGGTCAACTTGGCCCCAGGCTGTTTTATGTATGAAATGTGCATGAAATATCAAGATTTTACACATATTTGTCTTGGTTGTTTTGAAGGGTATACAGGTCACTATTATATGAAACTCCATCATTTTCAAAAATCTTTGAGGCCCTAACCTAAAATAACAAACTGTTGCAGTGTGATAGTTCACACAACATGGGGGAGGGAAAACCATCATTCTTGGAAGACATTGATGATTCCCATGCTGTGTGGATGGAGAAATATGGTTCCTGCAACATTGGGATGGAGAAAGCAAATAAAAGGCTGTGCAGCAGTCTTCTCAACTATTTTTCTTGTTGTTCCGTGTATTCTCTCTTTCTGGTCTCAATCAAATGAAAATAACTAAAGGTTTTCTGTCCGTGAGGTGTTGTCACAGCTCTTTGGTCATGAAAGTGACATAGAGGACAATGTTTCTGAAACAAAGGATGATGTTGACAGGATCCTGATTATGAGGTATCCTCCTCTAATGACAATGTTGACCCTCCTGCTGTCACTCCACCACCAGCAGACACACTACGTTCCAAAAACAGAACGTTGTTGTGGTCTATCTCTACACCTGAACAACAAGGTAGACTTAGTGCTGCTAATGTCATCAAACTGGTTCCAGGCCCCACAAGGAATGCTGTCAGCCATGTCCAAGACATAAATTCAGCATTTGAGCTCTTTATAACACCATTAATTGAAAAAGACAAACCTGAGATGACAAATTTAAAGGGGAGATCCATGTATGGGTACAGCTGGAAAGACTTGATGTGACCCACTTGCCTATATTTGCAGGAGTGTACAAATCGAAAGGTGAAGCAACATCAAGCCTTTGGGCTGCTGACACTGGAAGGGCTGCCGTTTCTCTGAACACATTCCACGTTTTCTCCTGTGTCTGATGCTTTGATGACAGAGAATTGGGGCAGGGCCGAAGATAGTGTGACAGACTTGCAGCAACAGTGGATGTATGGGACAAGTGGGTTCAGCGATTACCCTTTTCCATACAATCCAGGCCTCCACGTGATGGTGGATGAATGTCTAGATCCATTTGGATGGCGCTGTCAGTTTAGGTAATACATGCCAACCAAACCAGTCAAATACGGTATGGAAATATGGGCAGTATGTGATGTACAGTCCAGCTATGCCTGGAATATGCAGGTGTACGCTGGCAAATCCCCTGGGGAAGCACCCCAAAACAAATCAGGGCATGAGGGTAGTACCGGATATGACTAAAGGACTGAATAGTCATAACATTACATGTGGTAACTTTTTTAAAAATTATGGGTGCCTTGGGTGAAGAACTGCTAAAAAGGAAGCTGAGCATGTTGGGGACAGTGAGGAAAAACAAGCCGGAGCTTCCCCCTGAGCTGCTTGAGATGAAGAACTGAAAGGTGACATCATCAATGTTTGCCTTCACTGACAGAGCCTTTTACCTCAAGAAAGGAAAAAATGTCCTGCTGACGAGCACCATGCACAGAGATGCTGTCCTGAGCACCGGAAAAGACAGAAAACCACAAACGGTCTTGGACAATAGTGAGACAAAGGGAGTGCTTTGTAACCTGGACACGTACAGCTGCTGACTCATGACTGCCTGCTGGTCCGTTCTAATTTTCTTCAACATCATTGATCTAAGCACCTACAATGTTTTTGTAATATGAAGTGAAATAAACAAGGACTGGAACAGTGGAGAATTGAGTCGAAGAAGGGTTTTCCTGGAACAGCTGGGTTACGCGTTGGTGAAACCCTACATCGAGAGAAGATGGTGCCTTCCAAGAGCATCAACAGCTGCTGCAACTGTTGTGAAGGATATCCAAGCAGAGACACCCCCAACTTCTGTGGTGGTTCAAGCTGCAGGCAAGAAACATAGTGGGTTCCAGGTCTGCCCCAACAGAAATGACTCCAAGACCAGCAACACCTGTGTGAAATGCAAGAAACATGTCTGCAAGGAACATGCATACACTCTCTGCACGTTATGTGTGCAGTGTGAAGACATAAGGCTGGACTGTACCTTCTGGTGGCCTGACCTACAACTCTCACTAATTGACCTACAAATTGTAGGTCAATTAGTGAGATGTCATGGTGATCTGCTTATTTCTCTATAGAGGGGTAGTTGCCTTGATCCTAGCCTTTGAAAGGTTTTCTGGTGAAGTCAAATTTGGCTCTCCTGTTCTTGAGTTATTGTAGAACTTCTGGATTTAAATTCATGTTGGCATCTTTTAAGAGTACATTATAATATGTCTACTTTCTCCAAAGTATTATTGTCATCTTTACGTCTTGTGCAGCAGTGTTTTTTCCCCCTGAAAAAGATTCTGCAATCACCACTTTAGGTGTCTTCTGTGGTCTTACAGGTCTTGGCTAACCGCTGTTGATTGAGCCACATCTTTTGTACAAGAATCTTCTTGTTCTTGTTTTTGTCAGCCAAATGACGACCGCCTTGGAACTCATATATGTAACTCCAATAACACATGCTGCCGAATGCCAACATATTTCCTGATATCTCCAGACCTTTTATACACCTTTTATGTTTGTTGTAGATGGGTGGAACAAACATGCCTGGGATGGAACAAGCCCAGCTTACGTCATACATTTTGACATTTTAGCTTTGCTGACTTATCTCATGATAGACTGTGACACTGATTAATATTACTTGATATTCATTCTTGTCAAATCTGTCCAAACAACTTAATTTTAAGTGTCAGTACTAAAACATCTGAAATGAGGACTAACAGGTCTAATAATAGGTATCGCATTATTCCCTGGGGCTAACGTTAAGCCAGCTGATATCCATCAGATGGCCATTTTATCTAACTTCAGCAATGACATAAAATTATCATAGATTTGTTTTCATTCTTGGCTCGACTAATTTTCTAACTGTAAATCCAAAATGTATACACAAATACTGTTTACTTTGAGAGCATTGTATTCCGTTTATAACCTTGAAAACCATTGCTGTTTTAAATACATGATCTAGAACATGCTTACATTGAGTTTTTTTTTATTTTAAATAAATTGTGTTAAATAAATTTTAGGACCTCAGTCAACCAATGAGTTTAAAACCAGGCTGCTGCATAGACAGATGAGGACTTATTGTTGAAACTGCCTCTGAAATGGTCTTTGAATCAAAAGTTCACTTGCAGGTAAAAGTAGGAGTCTAACAACCTGCTACCCCCTGTTACCCCCTAAAGTGAAGCTGGGAGATATCTCCAAGAGTGGTTGAGCATGAAAGAGCAAAGATCCTGTGGGATTTCTAAATCCAGACTGTTGTCCCACTGGACATTGTGGTGGTCTACTAACTCCAAAAGGGAGCAGTGGTGACAGATGTGGAAGTGAAAGCAACATAAAGAAAAGGGAACACGAGATACTTTTGAAATACCAAGGGTTGAAGGAAGATATAGAAAAGGTATGGAAGGAGCAGACAACAGTGGCACCAGTGGTACCTGTGACCTTCAACCTGGGAGAGTGGCTAGCAGATCCTGGGAAAGAACATCAGAGATCTCTGACCGGAGGAGTGCAGTCCTGGGAGGACCAGCAAAATACTGTGTAGAACTTCTCAAGCTCCCAGGCTTCTCTTACTTTTTAAGAGCATTTTTCTGATATAGTCTTCTTGTTAAACAGTACTGATGATGCTTTTGCGTAATAGTTTATTTTATGAAGACTTAAACTGCTCTCCAAGGCTCTTGCTTTGGCATTTGAATTGGTCACAGCCTCTTATGTAATTAATGAAAAACAAGATTTGTGGTAAGCAGGTGCATGCAGTAATGTGAGAGGTTTCCTAATGTTATTCTGTTTACTCAGTATCACAAGGAGCATTGCATAGTTGACTTTTGACCAGATTAAGTGGTCCTATCTCTTTCCTACATTGGAGATATGGCACCAATGGGAGCCTTTCATGAAGTAGATGTAATCATTAGATGGTACAAAATGGTATAAAGTCTTCGAACTTTAAACTTTATAGGGCTGGAAGACAAGGGTGTCCCCTGTACTCACTATAATCAGTTATTTATCAGTGCAGTCATTACTGAAGCCACTGACAGAAAGATTTTAGGCAAAGTCCCCTAATTTCAGGTATTTCTACTAGAAATAAGCTGCATCAAATGATATTGATGATGGTTTTGTTATCTCTTACTAACCCAGAGTAATGATGATGTACCAGTGTTTCAGTACCATAAGGGTGAGAACTGATCAAGTGCTTGTGTCAAATTTAAGGATTGCGATAAAAATCTAAATTTCATTTAAGATATGGAACTAATGTTAAACCCTTGTCAAACAGATAAGGAAATACCTTGAACGATAGAGGCCCTTACTGCTGAATATATTTGGTAGTCTCATTACTTAAAATGAAAATTCTTTCCAAACTTCTCTGTGTGCTCTACGCGCTTCTGATTTGACGCCAAGAAAATATTTAAGACAATAATAAGTTATTTTAGTATGTTTATTAGCAACAGTAAAAACAAACTTGTATGAGACTGCGTAGACTTATGAAGGCAAAATAAAAATGTTTGTTTTCAGTAGATAATATTATATAAAACTTAAACTATAATAAATTTAAGTTATATTTCAGACTTCATTAGAAATTATAATGATACTTTGTGACTTGACAAAGAAGCTCCCTCTGAAAGGCCAGTTGTTTGCTTCAGAGCAGAAATAGGGTGAATTGTTTAATTAGGGTAAAATGGTCTTAAACTGTCGAAGCCTGGTAGGAGTTAAGAATACTGGGAGATTCAGGGGGCAGCTGTCTCAATAGGGGAAACACAGACTTCTCCCCAGGTACCACATATAGGGGTTTTAAATTGTGGGATACGACTGATTATTTTCATCGCTGGGCAATTGAATAAAAAGGAACATTTTTTCTATTGACCATATAATGAGAAAGAAATTTCCTTGAATTGAACTGAATGTAACTGAACTAAAGCAAGTCAGACTTAAGAACTTTGTAGGAAAAAAAATATCAAGAAGACAAATACAATGTGACAGCCAGTACGGTTACATGCACATCTAGATCGAGCTGTAATCGAGCTGTAATCGAGCTGTAACCGAGCTGTAACCGAGCTGTAACCGAGCTGTAACCGAGCTGTAACCGAGCTGTAATCGAGCTGTAATCAAGCTGTAATCGAGCTGTAATCGAGCTGTAACCGAGCTGTAATCGAGCTAAGGATTGAACTGGAGTTTACGATGAATCCAAGTATATGCGCGGGACAACAATCGAACCATTGAGCTCACAAACAGTGAGCAGATGTGGCAGCTGTAGGAAGCAGCTTTAAAAACTGTTGTGATTATGTACAGGTTTTAACACTGTAGGCTCACAGCAAGAAGGTGCCTGGTTCAATTCCCGGTCCGGCAGAGTGGATCTCTGTGGAGTTTGCACATTCCTCCTGGTGCTCTGGTTTCCTACCCTTGTTAGGTATGTTTGAATGTGTGTCCGGGGTTGTGGCAGGAAGGGCATCCGGTGTAAACCTGGGCTAAATCAATGGGTGGACTATCATCTGCTGTGGTGACCTCCGAGTGGGATTAAGCTGAAATGGTTAATGAAATAAAGGTATAATATAAAAGTAAATAGACTAATTTTTCACCTCTGCTTTGTGAAATAACACTATGAGGGCAACTAGCTGTAACAACCACATAAAAGACAAACCCCAAATTATTCAAGTGTCAAGGACCTTTTGTGTTTATACAGTGAGATATTGATTATGAGAGCGTGCACTCTGAAAGTCCTATAGGCGGGGCAACAGCTTTATATCCTCAGGATCCTGGATGCATGGAGGGTGATTACAGACACAATGCAGACTACAAAGGTATAATACAGAGGGGTGGGGACCAGTCTGTCTATGTAACTATACCTCAGTCGAACATGTTCAGTAAGTAAAAAAGTACAATGCAGAGCAGCAGAAGTGTCTGGTGATCTGGTGGGTGGGCAATGCCCTCCAGTATTACCTACGGGGGGTGGCCACTCTTCAGACGAAGCTTTGCTGGAGTGACCTCACCATAAAGAAGCCAGTTATTGGCTTATAAAATGATATTCAAATTAGCATTTCTAAACTGATTAAAATGGACCATGAACAGGGGGCATTTTTGGTCATGATGGGTCCTCTTCTGCTTTTACTTAAAACAAAACAGCAAACCAAATAGGAGTTCAGAAAACATTTAGATCTTTCTTTGACTAAACCAGACTAAGGCTGTATAATGAAAATATGGTTTTAACATATAAACTGATACCAACACACAAGTAAGACAAAATGTAAACACACAAAATCTAAAGTGAAATCTCAGCAACACACATACTCAGGCACAAAATACCATACTTATGGTTTTGTATCAGCCTGGATGTGCACAAATCTCAGCCTTCGGGCATTATGTTAACAAGATTGGGAGTGGAGCATGTAGGGGATTAAAGCTACAAGACACACAGAACGTACACACACAAACCTGAGGCAGCTCACACTGATAACTTGGCCATTGTCACGTTTGTCATTTCATTTTATTATGCAGTTTAGTCTCAACTGCAAAATGCTGTTGAGGAATTATTAAAGACAAACTGATGTCATAATAAATCCAAGCATCTTATACATATGCTTATACATACATACATACACATATATATATATATTTAAATATATATTTAAATATATATATATATATATATATATATATATATATATAGGTGTGTGTGTGTGTGTGTGTGTGTGTGTGTCTACTACATATATTCAATTCAAAAAACTTTACTTTGAATTTTCAATTAGAGATAAATAGTCATAATATATGTCTACATTATAAAACAAAACAAAGCATTTCAAGTAATTCATCTTCACCTCTCAAGAATTAAAATGTGTATTCAATGGGTGGCCTTTTTAGGTAGCTTCAGGTTAATGAGGCTAAAAATAAACTTGACAAAGGAAAAAAAGGAGAAGGTTTAATGTGAAAAGAGTGGAATTTATCCACAGCGTTTATGTTTATGTCTCCGTATATGGATTGTATGGTATATTTTTTGCATCATGCTGAGTGACACAACAGTTCTACCTGTAAATGTCAGTAACTGAAGCCACTATCAAGACCATCCACATTACAGTAGGCTGATACAGCATATCAGCCTTTACACTAATACTGGATAATGTGCATTTCAAGTCGGATCTCTAAAGGATGATTCAAATAAAGTGAAACATTTTTGTAAGTTTTAAACATTTCCTACCTGTAAAATGTGGCTACCCAGGTGAGGTTCGAAAATCTCAGAGGCAATGATGCTGGGACTCCTCCTTCGCTGAGTACCGATAGCTAAACACACATGAGTTCACACACACAAGAAAAGAGAAAGCACAGGACAGGACAGAAGAAGACTGGTGAGACTCAGACACATTGATACAAGCAAAGCTTCACTCACACACAAGTACGCATACTCACTCACTCACTCACACACAAGTACGCATACTCACTCACTCACTCACTCACTCACTCACTCACTCACTCACACACAAGTACGCATACTCACTCACTCACTCACTCACACACTCACTCACTCACTCACTCACTCACTCACTCACTCACACACAAGTACGCATACTCACTCACTCACTCACTCACTCACACACAAGTACGCATACTCACTCACTCACTCACTCACACACTCACTCACTCACTCACTCACTCACTCACTCACTCACTCACTCACTCACTCACTCACTCACTCACTCACTCACTCACTCACTCACACACAAGTACGCATACTCACTCACTCACTCACTCACTCACTCACACACAAGTACGCATACTCACTCACTCACTCACTCACTCACTCACTCACTCACTCACTCACTCACTCACTCACTCACTCACTCACTCACACACACACACACACACACACACACACACACACACTCACTCACTCACTCACTCACTCACTCACTCACTCACTCACTCACTCACACACACACACACAAGTACGCATACTCACTCACTCACACACACACACAAGTACGCATACTCACTCGCTCACTCACTCACTCACTCACTCACACACACACACACACACACACACACACACACACACTCACTCACTCACGCACTCACTCACTCACTCACTCACTCACTCACGCACGCACTCACTCACTCACTCACTCACTCACGCACTCACACACACACACACTCACGCACTCACTCACTCACTCACTCACTCACTCACACACACACACACACACACACACACACACACACACACACACACTCACTCACTCACTCACTCACTCACTCACTCACTCACTCACTCACTCACTCACTCACTCACTCACTCACTCACTCACACACACACACACAGATAAACATACACATTTATACAGCCTAGCATGACAAACACACATGGCACAAGACAAAAGGAACCAGTGAGCTCTTAATTATTTTGGCACGTTTGCATCGTTAACTGCACTCAGTGCAACTGTTCTTATCATTTAAATAAACTCAGAAGCTAATGATGTTAACGGGTTTCAACCAATGAATTCAAATGAAGAGACAGCAATAAAGGGACACGTTTTTTAAATATATTTAAAATAAATTAATAAAATAAATTATTTGCACATAAAATAGATTAAAATGCAGAGAACACAATCATTATTAACTGTAAAGTGATATCTTACAGTGTTACTTTCAAATGATAAAAATCTTGCTTCTGAAATATCATCCAACCAAAATTACAGATAAATCAAAGGTTTGACAAAATCCATCTTCCTGTCTCTATATTTTTAACTGACGTTTTCTAACAAATGTGCAATTTTAATACCAAAAACAATATGATGTTAAACAAAATGCAGTGGTTTGAAAGTCTCATAAACCCATATTTTATTCACAATAGAACATAAAACATTGTGCCATTTCATAAAGTATATTAGCTCATTTTTCTAAAAAGATTGGACATTGGCAACTAAAGGGTTGAAACGTAAGTGGTAATAAAAAATACGAAGTAACATCCACCAGGTAAGTGGATTAATGAGGTAACTGGGTATAATAAAAGCAACAAAGAAAAGCAAAGGCTTTCACAGGTCAAACTTGGCAGATATTCACCAATCTATGAAAAACTGTCAACAGTTTATGAAATAATTTCAGAATAATGCTCCTCCTAATAATACTTTGTCCAAAATATTAACATTTTAGATGTTGCAAATGCTGCATGCTCCATACTGAAGAGAGAGACCATTCTGGCTTTCATGAGCGCTCAGTTCAAAAGCCTACACCTCTGATGGTGTGATGGTGCATTAGTGCTTATGTAATGGGTCATTTGCACATCTGGGGAAGAACCACTAAACACTAAACGGTATAAATAGGTATTAGCGTAACATACACTACTAATAAACTAAACCAGTTGAAAACATTCGGCGCATCATGAAATGAGAAAAACAGCAAAGAAGAAACAAGACTGTTGAGATTCATTCATCAGTCAGAATGGGACAACATGGCTATGCAGTTGTAAACATGTTGCTACCATCAAATTCAAAAGTTATTTTATTTTTCTTGTAGCAGCCCTTCTCACGTGAACAGCCACAACAATGACACCTGACCTACTAGAAATGAGATTTATAGCTGCTGGCACATAATTATATTTCTTCCAAAGATAACTAAGTTGCTAAACATCAAATTTCATTGTCTTAACCAAAACTAATCTGCAATTGATGAACCTAATAGCCTGAAGCACAATAGAGACTAAGCAAGATGCCAAACCAACCTCTTCAATGAAAATTCTGTCTTTGATTCAAATCTTCTAAATCAGTCATCAAAGTACTTCATCTGAATCACCTGAATCTGAAACGTTTGAAGTTTGGTTTTAAAGGTGGAGGTGGTGTCAGCCTCCTTCACCCAAACTGGAAGTTGCTTCCATAGTGATGGTTCCTGATAGCAGAAGACCCGTCCTCCAGATCTACATTTGGATCTTCTAGGAACTACGTGTAAACCTGCACTCTGAGAACAGAGAACTCTGTTAGGTACATAAGCTTCTGTCAGGTCTTGCAAATATCGTGGTGCTAGACCATTTTTTGGACATTTATACACAAGTAATAAAATTTTGAACTGGATTCTGAGTTTTCCAGGGAGCCGATGGAGGGAAGTGAACACTGGAGAGACGTGGTCTCTTGTTGGTTCCTGTCAGCATTCCCGCTGCTGCATTTTGGATCATCTGGAGGATCTTCAGAGAATTACTTGGACATCCAGCCAACAACACATTACAGTAATCTAGTCTAGAAGATATGACAGGTGAATTAGTTTTTCAGCATCAGTCTGGGAGAGGATGCTCCTGATCTTTGCAATATAGAAATAAAAAAACGTCTAACTAACCTGATTAATCTGCTGTTTAAATGACAAAATCTGATTCAAATTAACACCAAGGTTTCTCAAAGTTGTACTGGAGGCCATCGCAACACCGTCTAACCCCTTCCTAAGGTGTTTGGGACCAAAAACAATAATATCTGTTTTATTAAAGTTTGGCTACTGGTTTTGTTTCATATTCATATACAAATACAGGTGCATATCATCAGCATAGCAATGAAGATTGATACCGTGGTTCTAGATAATACTTCCCAAAGGCTGCATGTATAAGCTCAAAAAGATTGGCCCTGACACTGAACCCTTGTGGAGGAACGGAAGCGTCTGGGAGAGGTGGCAGACGAGTGTTTGACTCAGTTGTTCAACAAAATCTTAGGGAGTGAGAGGATACCTGAGGAAAGGTGAACTGTGATGGTGGCAATCTTTAAGAACAAGGAGACGTACAGAGTTGAGGCAACTGAGGTTACAGCGAGCAGAGCTAAAGAAGTTGCATGATTTTAAGTACTAAGAGGCAACAGAGCAGAGCAACGGAGTGGGTCAAGAAACCTGTGCAGGCAGGTTGGAACGGGTGGAGAAAAGTGTCAGGAGTGATGTGAGACAAAAGAGTTCCAGCAAGAATGAAAGGAAGGTCTACAAGACAGCGGTGAGACCAGAGATGCTGTATGGTTTGGAGGTTCTCTTTGGGACTGACGAGGACGGACGGATCAGGGATGAGAACATCAGAGGGACGGCACATGTTTGATGTTTTAAAGATAAAGTCAGAGAGGCCAGACTGAGATGGTTTGGACATGTGCAGAGGAGGGATAGAAAGTTTATTAGGAAACAGATGCTAAGGAACTGGGAACTGCCAGGCAGAAGGTCTAGAGGAAGACCAAAGAGAAGATTTATGGATGTAGTGAAGGAGGACACAAGGTTGGTTAGTGTGAGAGAAGAGGATGCAGAGGACGTTGTGAGATAAAGACGGAAAACTTGCTGAGGCGACTCCTGAAGGGAGCAGCCGAAAGGAAAAGAAGAACAATCATCATTGCCAAAGAAAACAAAGTGACCTGGACATTTTTCGATGCGTATTGGCTGTTCAGTAAGTTCTGTAGTTCTCGTGAGCAGGCAACGAACATGTGAAACGAGCAGCCAGTTGATTTAGAAGGAAGAGGAGCATAGAGATTCTACAGCATCTCCTTTAGTACGCTATGAAACAGTCAGACTACAGGGTTATCTGTATTTGTCCTCCTAAATTATATTGCAAACTGGACAATTATTGGGATGTGTGTCTGAAAGCAGCATGTGACTTTCCACTGGCATTGTTTCTGTGATGTCACAATATAACTACCTCCGGGTTCTCAGACCAAAACTGTGCCCACTTAACAGACTATGTTTTTAAAGGGGAACAGTTTCGAGTGAGGTGTTCTGCCTCAATGAATATTTTGAATGCATAGTTTGAAACATAATCCTTTTCAGAATAATTTCTACAAATTATTTTCAGTTTATATGAATAGACTGAATATTTTTATTTCTGGATAACATATGTTAATAAATCTCTTTTTAAAGAGACATAATCATGCCCTGTAAAAAGGTAAAAATACCCTGAGGGTTACCAAATAAGTAAAGTCCACAACACAGGGAGAGAAACAAACATTTCAACAGAGTAAGTCCTTTGAGCTGCAGGAAGCCACCAAAGACCTTAGCTAAGCAAAGCTATAAGCTGATTTTAGACCACAAAGTAGATGCAGATAATTTTGACTCGGCCCAGTCTTAGACAAATGAAACTGGCCGGGACTCGCAGCTCTGACTGTTGCATGACCAGCTACGAGCCAAAGGCCTTCCTCCTCCATCACTGTGTCTGAAGAAGCCCTCTGGTTGCCAGGAAACTGTACCATAGTCTGTCTGGCTGCAGCGCTGCAACAGAGTGACTTGTGAATGTTCCGACGCTCCGACCAGCAGAATGAGGGGCCTGTGTACACCAGGGGATCTTCTAAGTCTTTGCAAATTTTCTTTAAGGAACATTTTTTCTTAACTTTTTCCATAATTTTTCGATCCATTTTGTCACAGATTGGTGACCCTCTAGTAATCAACTTTGCCTTTACATCAAATACTTTACACATAGAATCAAGTTAAACTTTCTTTGTCTTTATTTTTATATAGAAAGTGATATTATTTAATTAATGATGAAAAACCCAACATAGTCTGCAGATGCAACCAAAAGTGTAGCCTAAAACCTTATTACAAAACCCTTCACATCTTATCCTGCACAACCATATCTTCACGTCTTAAACATTCACATTGTTAGCACAAGCTTTTCAAAATTGGATTGTAACCTTTCCTGTTTCCGCCTAGCCAGTTAAAAAATTAAATATAAAGAAATAACAATAATAAGATTTTTTATGATTATTGCCTTGCCAGCTATTGGCTACTACTACTACTATTACTACTACTATTAATCATAATAATTATTATTATTGTAGAAGTACTAGCAGTAGTACTAGTATTTTTACTTGATCTAAATGTAGAATTCAGAGTGATATTTGTATGTGTAACAAAGTGAAGACTAAAATCTTGAATGGACCATCAGAAGCATAAATCATAATAAAAAAAAAAAAAGGTATTTCAGACATTAATTTATTGTATGAATGTGGTGTCCATTAAGTAGTAAGTAGAGTATTAAGTAGATCATTTATTATTTTTTCTGCTTAAAAGTATTTCAGATATATTAAAAAAAAAAAAACATATGTTAAAACACAGGTTTTCAAGTGCATGTTGCTAAAGCAAATGATTAGTTGGTCATAAGAATCTTGCATGTCCCTTCAGTTTGACTATCCATCATGAGGTAACTCCCATCTTCAGAATGAGTTGGGAGGTTTCCAGTAGCAGAGGCTTGGGCAAAAAATGTAGGAGGTGGGAACAGTTAAAGAACTTTTCCTCAGTTATTTTAGCTGTTTCGTCTTTATTACAGTGTTGGACCTGGTAGGAGCCGCGGGCCTCTGGTAGTGATCATTTTTTAACAGTTTCAAGTGCAATGTTGTTTTGGGACTGTTTGATACAACACAAACTTAACTACCACACGAGTAGAGATCAACATAGGAGCTCAGATGAAGGTAATGAATGAGAAGACTTAAGCTTTAAGGGGACATTGAAAGCGAAAAGGGTCAATTATGAAAAAAATGTAAATAAGACTGGATTAATTTATTGGTGGTGGTTTGAATTGTTTACTGATGCAACTGTAATGTAAATGATTAAAATGATTTCCATACATTCAGTATCTATTCCCTTTTTCCTGCTTATGGTCAAGGGGTGACATGAATTATGCCATATAGCTCAGGTGGTTTAGCACCAAGTTTAGAGGCTATTGTCCTCATGCCGACAGTAGGCTGGAATCCAGCCCGTGACTCTCTTGTTGCATGTTTTCTCCCTCTGTTTACCCCATACTTCCTGCAAAACAACTTTCTAAATTCGCCCCTAAATCTTTTCAATCTTTTTAATGTTTTTATTAATATTTCAACCTCAATTGAAAAGTTGAGATGCTGTCTAAAATGTCAATATAAACAGAATTCAATGATTTGCAACTCTCACAAACATAAACAACATATCAGATGTTTAAACTTGGACATTTTGCCTTGTCATGAAAAACAGTAGCTCATTTTGAATTGATGGCAGCAACACATCTCAAACAAAGTTGTAATTAGCACAAATCAAAGACCACTGGACTGGCTCCCAACAACCAATCAGGCCAAGTGGCAACAGGGCAGTGACATGACTGGTAGAAAAGAGCATTTTAAGAAAGCCACCTGCTCCTTTCACTAATCTGTGATAAACTGTCAAAAAAAAAAGTGAAGTTGAACGAACCAACGACGTATTCAGGACCAACTGAGGCCTCGTTTGTCAACGCTCACGGGACTCCTCGTATGAGCGCTTCATGAAACGCCCACTTTTGCTCAACGCATTGAAGCCCCAGTTCATTTGTCTCATCACTAATAATAAAAGATTTAGAGAATCGGGAGGAAGCTCCATTTACAAGTGGACTGTGACTTATGATAATATGGTGGAACATCTAAACAAAAAAAGTAGGCTAAGTAACTGTAGCATGATTGTGTTCAAAGGATTTCAGAGAGGACTGTGAAGGATTCATGACTCCATAGGCCTCCACTGGAATACAGAACAATTTAAGGGTGTTTCTCAGTATGGCAACCTGTCCAGGGTTAGACCCGCCTTCTGACGCTGGTTTCCTTTGTCTGCAGTCTCCAGCATGTGTCCTGCAACCATCGTTCTTCCATCCTGCACTAAAAAGGAGAACAACAGTGTGTGTGTGTGTGTGTGTGTGTGTGTGTGTGTGTGTGTGTGTGTGTGTGTGTGTGTGTGTGTGTGTGTGTGCTAGAGAAAAGATTAAGTGGGAGACTACTTTGTGGTGTAAAAACCTAAGAGCACCCATAAAGGTCCAGAGTAGCTTTCATTAGCACATGGCATTGGTAACACAACAATGACATTGTCCTTCGATCACTTTTAGACTTGTGCACACACATTATGCACAGATGTGTGTGCAGATCATCTCTGCTGCCTCTCCATTTGGCTGAGTGCCAGTTGATATGTGTTTGAGTCAAGGACAAGAGGACAGAGACGGAGAGAGGCAAAGCAAAAGCCTGACAACTAGGTGGTCACGAGGGGAGAACGGTGATTTATAAAGGATAAAGAAATGCAGAAAAGGAACAACAGTACAAGACAGAATGGACAAAGACAATGACAAGGAGTGAAAATTTAGATGGAAATATCTCTTTTCCCAAATACATGTTTTTCCTAACAGAATTTGTAGAGCATTTTTACATGCAGAATTTAATTAAAAACAAACATTTTCATGGTCAAATAAATTAATGTACTCAAGTGAATTTCTTGAATAAAAAAAAAACCAAAAACACCTGAGAATATCCAGAAATTCTTCATTATTTGTAGAAAAAAACCAAGCTTCAATATTCTTGTGCCTATCAATGTTTTTACAAAACGTAAGATTAGAATGAATTTAGATCTTCGCCTGCAGTCCTGGTTTTACCAGCAATAACTTTGTTTTTCCAACACTAACTAGCAATAGTGACTGAATGTGAGGACAAAGAAAACGCATGAACCCCGCTCACAGGAACACAATCCTGTTAATACAACTCCTTTGATCCTGCTGGACCACTAACATTTTGCCACGAGTACATTTGTTGAAGATGTTGGACCAGGGAGTCGCTCCAGGACCTGTTGGTGTAGAGGTCTGGCGGGGGTTGTCTTTTAATCTCGATGGCCAGCACTGCGGTGTATGTAAAAGCAAAAAATCGTTTTCCCTTTCTGTTTACGTGTTTCTTCTTTTGCTGCATTCTTCTGTTTTGTCTGCTTTTTATGCTGCCGGCTGTGCATTACAGTCATGGCGTGGTCATCTGTGCTTATCGGTGTGATGGAGACACGGCGGCTGGAGGGGCTGGGGGGGGGGTCGGCCTGTTAGAGGGTCCCTCCTGCCGGGTTCCCTGAATCCCTGCTAACTGTGACCATGGCACTGCTGCACTCTGAAGACAAACTTTTCAATGACTTGAATCTCACAATAACGTTGTATATTAGCATCTGAGTAGAAAAAAACAAACACGTTTTTTCCTCTACTTTGCTTTGGCCAATCATGTGCCCAACACAAAGTAGAGGAAAATAACCCCAAACAAAGAGACCGCTCAGACTAAATTACAACAAAAATCAAAAACGACCAAAGCGTCAGACTATGACAACAGGCAGCTAGGATGCAAAAAGACCATGACACAAAAAAGAAGTGGATAATTAAGTTTTTCATTGTTTGTCAAGTCTGCCTTTAAGTGTAGTCTCCACACACACCAGGTACTGAATACCACTCCGACCCTTCACTGATGTGATCCAATAAAACGTTCCCACGTCGTGTGGTTCATTGCTGTTGATCATATTCTACAATGTCTTCTTTCACACAAAATCTTAATTTTGGGGAAACAAATGTGGGTAGTTATTTTTGTGAGATAAAATATTGTTACTTCATAACCTTGTGAGACCTTAAGATTCTTCGTCAGAGAACACGGTTGGCTCCTCTGTCTTCCTCATACATGGACAAAGAATTGAGTAAAGTAATAAGGCACTGAAATAAAGGAAGTACATGGGCCAGAGAGTACAGACGGCAATAGAGGGACACGCACACATGCGCTGTGTGTGTGTGCGTGTGTGTGTGTTTGTGTGTATGTATATGTATGTATGTATGTATATTATATATATATATATATATATATATATGATATACCTCAAATTAAAAACATACCGTCATTTATTCATATTCAAGCTTTTGGGGATTTTTTGGGATTAAGAATTGGTACACTGTACAGTGTTAAAAATTGCTGTTAATTTACATGAAAATATCAACAGTACCATCCGGTTATATTTAAATATAGTGTATTACTGTGTATTTTGAGTGCTTAAATAAAATATGCGAACTCATGACATCTTGATGTGAACTAGTCAAACGTGTTAAAAATTTAATGGGTTCCTGATTTTTCCATGAATGACATCACTGATGATCTGAAAGCAGATGATCCCTTCTCGGTATGTAATAGCCACACACTAACAACAGGAACTCAGGAAGACTGTAAGTTTAGGACAAACTTAAGCGGGTTTTTGGCTTCATGCATCCTTAAAAAACAGACCATTAAGGCTTTTCTGCTGTGTGACTGTGAGGAAACCGTCTTATGTGGTTGAAGGAAACTTCAGAGGATATGTGGGATGGTGAAAACATGACAGACAACTTGACCCACATAGAGAAGTCTGGTTTAGGCTTAAAACTTATCAAGATGCTTTTGAAATCATAACCCACTAGTCTCAGGAAATTAAAAAAACATAGCACACTGGCTACTTGCAGACCTATTGGCATATAGCCACTCAAGTACTAACTAAATAGGATTTCAGGCATTTTGGTCAAGAACTGGTCATGCGATGCTTTGTGAAAGACCTCAGCAACCTTGGGGACAATGGCAAAGCTTTTACCTGATGGACACGTACAACAAGCCATTGTTGGAGAAGACCTAACCTCACACAGTGCTGGAGTATTTTTAGAAAGTTTTACCAACAGCAAGTACTTCTGTCAATACGCCGACATTGACGAAGATCGGGTTCAGGCAGATCATGTGTTCTGAGCCAACGTTCATATACCAGTCTTACAACAGAACATTCTTACGATCAGTGCAACATGGACGCATCAGAGTTGACTCATTATTCAACAGTGTCCATGTTTCACATATGCCAGCCAGAGTTTCCTCCTTGTCTAGGACATGATTTGTTTAAAGGTGTGATCTTCTGTGATTTTGCTTTGTTTATCAAGCACCTTCTTACAGTTAATTTACAATGAACTGTGTCGAAGAAGCAATCGATTAAAATATCATGGTGATGATGCAAGTAACATCTCCTGTGAGGTAAATCCAGGAAATGATGGTCAACTGTCCAAAAACTGGTGTTTTCTGAGACTGACACCAGTGTTGACTGGAGAGAAAATTGCATCTCCTGCTGAAAATGAAATTTTACAGTGTTACAACTGAGAGGGTAAGACTGTGGTGTTGATTTGTGCACCAGTCATTTCCACAGGCTAGAGAGTCCTAGAGAGGCCAATGCCACCTGGAAAACGGTCCTTCCCCCATCATTGGCTTAAATCTAAGCATCATTACATGAACCACCGTCCTGAGCTAATCGTAAAAGTGTGACAACCCGGTCACATGTGGAGATTCCAAAGTAAGCACACGTATTTTAGGCAGCGTGAAGGAAAACTGCAAAGCCTTTAACAACTAGTTGATGGGTTAAAAGCAGAGGTCCAATTTCAGTGTATCGTACATACAGCGTGTGCACGATGTCCATACTGACAAGAATGGTCATGAAAGAAAAAAAAAACAATATCTTGGTACTGGCAGCCTTTCCCCCTGCAGATGTGATGGACAAGGCAACTCATTTTTTCTCATTTTGATTACAATGATGGCATCAGGGAATTGGTAGCAAGATATGATTCTGGACTAAAAATACTTTGAATGCACATAAATTACCTCTTAAAGGAACCAAATATTTAAAAGTTAAAGCAGGAAAGCTTATTATGATACTGAGTCATAATAATTCAGCAGTATATTTTGTCACTAAAACGCTTGAGGCTGTGTATGCGTGATGTTGGTTTCTGCTGTCTTAAGCAGGATGACCCAAACGTCCCTGTCCTCTACCAGAGTTAGGAACTTGTGCATGGTACTAATTGTTCTCCACTATTGTTTTCCCTCATCGTAGAGCAGTGAGCATTGTGGTTGAAGACCTGAGGAGCCTCATACTAAGAGTTCTGCCAACAATTCCTGAAAGCACATGAGCTTTGGCCTGAAACGCAACTCAGGAGGAACTCACCGAGATCCTTCCAGCCATTCAACTGCAGTTGCTTCTCTAAGCATTTCAAAATGGGAACATTTAATTAAAAATTAAAATACCCATTTTACATTATACAGTAAAGCTTCTCATATAAGATAGAATGTTACTTACCACACTTTATATTTCATTTTAGGGCCATTACATTTCTAATTACAACAACACAGCAATTTTTGGGAAGACACATTTTGATCAGGGATAAAAAAAAAAGAAATATCACAAAGTGACGGCTGTGTAGAAACCAGTCTTTTAAAAAACTCATTTTAAATATTTGGCATAAGCACTCGTTAGATTAGATTTTCATTATTAATCCTTTTTATCCTAGGGTACTTTGTATAGTTTCATTTGCTTTACCTATTTCACAAACTTAAGGGATGACTTGGGACCCGGAGCCGTTTCAGTCCCCTGACCCCACGATCAGCAGTCCTTCACTACTTCCCTCCTCCAGTCCGTCAGGCACACGTTCACTGTCAAATCTGGCTGAACCTAGCAGCAGAGGATTCTGGGTCATCGTCTGCCATGAAAACTACATTCCAGAAACATTAGGAAACATTTCAGGAACCTCATGCCTGTGGAAATTGTTTTAGCATTTGCTAATGGAAAGAGACCGTCACCTGCAGCATGTGACAGATGATCAGACTTTTGGCAGATGAGATGAGGAAATATGAGCTAAACCTAACACGTTCACAACGTGAAATTATCTACAGAGACCGCCTGCAGGTTTTGCTTATCTGCATGACAATGTTTCAGTGACTGGAAAATGGCTGTACAGCCCTAATAATTAAACTAAAAACAGCTTTGGAAATCTGAATTACAACAGCAGCCTTCACTGACAGCCTTCGTGAAATAATGTACTCAAGAGAGGGCTTACTGATTTATATGGCTGCCCCAGTTTTCAGCCTGACCTCCCACCAGCGGAGGCACTGAAAACATTAGAGTAGAAATACGGAGGCGGTGTGTTCATAAGGGTGATAGTGCAACGCACCACAAGGAAAACAATTCAGTCTAGTGCTCTGTTACAGTCCTCCTGAATGATGTGAGTGTCTTGAGTGTTATTATCCAATCAGCATAAAGTCATGCCACCACTTATCCCAGCCTTGCTTAGGTGATTTCAGCCAGGCTCAAAATAGCACAGGACCTCAGATATTATAGTTTCTTTTACATCTCAGCCACTTTAATGCAATCTCTATGGGGGGCTAGCACAAACTCGCTGATGTCTTTTATAATGTGGGACTAACACAGTGTTTCCCAAAGTGGCGGGTGCGCTCCCTGGGGGGGCACAGAGCCATTATGGGGGATATGAATGAATGAAAAATGAAGGCTTGGACACTGCTAGCATAATGGACAGGTTTTTGACGGAGCTTGTTTGACAGGGACTTATGTTATTCAAATAATTAAAACAATTACACTTGAAATGATTACACTGTAAATGTGGTTTGTTTTGTTATTTAAAACTAGAACCACTGTTCTAGTGTTTCTGACACGTTACGTGCTTGTCAGAGTTATTGTCACTGGTCCTGTATGGGATCATACATCCCTCATGCAGTTCATGGGCCGCACCTGCTGTGCCAGTACGAAGAAGAAGGGCAAACTGGGATTTTGTGTAAGTAATAGAAAGCCTAATGATGTCACGGTAAAAGATGCCTGCTTTACCCTCTTCCAAGGATTGATGCCTTGGATAGCTTAGCCAATGCCACCTTGTTTTCCACCCTCAACCTCGTCAGTTCGCACAAAAGCGAACGTATTGTCTCGGCTGCCAGCCTTCGTTAAAGAGGCTCCTCGAGTGCACAGTCGGTATCCAGCATGCAAGTTTATGCAGTGACAGCCCGGGAGAAGGGGTCCCCTAGAGCAGATCTGGGCGATGAATTGAATCGAGCGCAGCGACAGGATGAAGAGATCAGTCAGTTTCTTCAACTTAAAGGGGACGCCGGAGTGGTACAGGCAGATCTGCAGCGTAGGCCAAGCCTGAGGAAATATGTCCCTGTATGGGACCAACCTCAGATACAGGAACACTGTTTAGTTTGCGTTCCCCCCTCCCACTCTGATGCAGCACCTGGATTGCAAGCTGTTGCCTAAATGTATGGTCCCTTCAGTTTTGGCTGTGCTGCACAATACTGTTACAGGGCTCATTTAGGAACCCAGAAATTACAAGCTAAGGTAAAAGATTGTCTTTACTGGCCTTAGGAGCATATTGCACTTGATGTTCTGGGTCCCCAACCAGAAACTCAGAAGAAAAGTAAGTCATTCTGGTGATTGGTGATTATTTCTCAAAGTGGACTAAAGAATTTCAATTGCCCAACCGCGAAGCCCAAACCGTTGCTCGCATTGTAGTGGAGGAGTGGGCGTGTTGGTTTGGTGCTTTCTGTAGCATTTATTCTGGGCACGGGAGACATTTTCAGTCCAATCTGTTCAAGGAGCTGTGGGCAGTAGTAAACCTGTGGAGGGAGGAGATGTTCAGGAGGAAAGCAGCGCAATCATGGACTGATGAATTGCACCCGTGCTCTGGTTGTTTGCAGCCTTATAGGTAGGCTTGGAAAAGGTGAACTGAAACAAAGGGTTTGTCAGTCACTCTGGGTTGCTGGAGGGAGCAGTTGCATTTTAGAGAGGAACCGTGGGCTTCTAGACGCTCCCTACCAGGGAGGAGCAGGGACTGTACTGTCTGTGTGTGCAGTGTTAAAGGGGGTGTGGCCCGGTGTGGTTTTCGTGTGCTTTCATTCACCCACCGTTAACCGCTGTGATGGTGTTTTGTACATAAAAGGTGCTCTGCATGATCCTAAAACGTGCAGCGTTTTATGCTGTGGTTTCCTGACAGTGAACTGACTTTACTTACCTGTGTAGTCGCTGGTCCTTGTGCTCCTCCTGTAACTTATATTCATTCTTTTATAATAATTGTGAAATAAAGACTCATTTGTTTTTCTATAAATACACTTGTGATACTGTCCCCTGACTAAGCCTTTATTGAGCCAGTTTATTACAACCTAAAGTTCCTTCTAGTTGGAAGTTGATGGCAACAAAATTGTCAGTAAAACAATTGGACCCACAAGACCAAATGGAAACATCAAACAAGCTTCTATAAAGGGTGGATAATTCTGCAATTCCGCTGGGAATATTGCAAAAAAATATTGCAAAAACTGAATCAGGATTTTTTGTAATGCTCCTGTTATTCCACATGGTGGAATCATGACTGAAATTGTGTTTGTGTGTATTGTAGCATCACTACACATTTATAGGCTTAAATAATTAATTATTACACATTTTTTTCCTCCTCCTTAATGGATGAAAAATTGAATAATCATTAATTTATCAGTCTGTCATAAAGCTCTCAATTTACCCGTCAATCTACGCTCCCACCCTCACCTATGGCAGTGAACTTTGGGTAATGACCAAAAGGACAAGATCACGGATACAAGCAGTGTAGCTGGGCACTCCCTCAGAGATACCGAGAGAAGATCAGTCATTCAGGAGCAGCTCGGTGTCAACCCGCTGCTCCTTCATATTGAGAGGACATCTGTGGGCATCTCCGCTTAGATTTCTGCCACTGCGACCCAGTCCCAGATGAGAAGATGAAGATGGATGGGTGGATGGGTGGATGGATGGATGGATGGATGGATGGATGGATGGATGGATGGATGGATGGATGGATGGATGGATGGATGGATGGATGGATGGATGGATGGTTTGGTGAGTAAGTCGTGGAGATTATCCGCCACACTGGCAGGTAAATGTTTCTACTAACACACAGTTCTAGATTAGACTCCACTATCATCCCTGGAAGAAGAACGCATGTTTAAAGTGTGCTGGTCAGTGTGTTATTGCCTTCCTGGCGCCTGAAGCAGAGATGAGGGGAGGGAAGACGACTCAGGAGGCGTTATCAAGTGGTACTATGGCAGGGTTGGCTGATACGGGAGATGGAGCGGGTGGTGGATCCATGCTGGGTAACAACAGGATTTGCGTTGTGATCTTGCCAAAATGTTGCTGCACAAACATGACCAGCAGTTTCCCTCCCTTCCTGCAGTTGTGTTTATTGCACACAGGCTTTTTAGTTTGTTAATGACCGGAGTTTCACATTTTCCAAAGTCGCGGTCTGTCATTTTAGCAACCAGTTGCAAACTATAGTTCTTTAATATGCCGATTTATTGCGTTCACAGGTCTGAGGATGAGGACCATGCAGACATCCTCGTCTTGTCATCAACACATCTAAACTCAATCAGTGTAAACAGGGGAGAAACAAATGTGTTGTTGACTTTTATGCCAGATTTTTAAAATCTACGATGCTTGTTCTGGCTTGGGTGACAAACCCGATTGTGTGGCAGAAGCTGTTCCGTCTCTTTGGGAACAATATTTACGCAACTCTCTCCAGACTTTTGCCGAGATGAAATGCAGCTGTGTTTCCTGGAAGAAGCCAGATTGGATACAACCTGACAACATGCTATCCACATTGGTGTCGGGTGGTCCACTGAGTCAAAACCCAAACAGCCCAAAACCCAAACAGCCCAAACATTTCTCTCCCGTTCTGCAAAACTGACGCATGGTCTGGAACATCCCTGGTTTAACTGTTTCTTCCCCTCATGCATTGTTCTTTTTTGCTGCTGGTTGTTTGCAAACACCAGTAAATGTGCATTACATCCACCTTGTTGTCAGCTGTGTTATTTGTTCAGTCAGTGGTTCTTGCGTGGTGCTGCGCTGTGATGGAACCACACTGGCTGAGGGGCTGAGGAGACAGTCGGCCCTGTGTGAGATTTCTGTTCGGCAGGTTTACCCTGAATCACCACTAATGGAAATGCAGCCTTGCTCTTCCTTTGCATGTGTGGGTTTCTTGCTCCTGGGGTCTCCAGCTTTCTACTACATCCCCAAATCAAGCTTATTAGGTTGACTGAATATTATAAATATCCATACATAAGAGCGTATCATCAGCCTCTTGAAATGATAGTCTAAGTCATATTTTTTTCAATCTTTTCAAAAAGCAAAAACAACTGAACCAAATGTTTACTTTAGTTTTATCTTTTCTCTGAAAAACTTTATAAATGCATGACTTAAAATGACTTTAATGAATTTGCCTTCTGGGATTAATAAAGTATTTTTTAAATTTGACTTAGGCCATTATTTGAAGAGGGTGACAATATGTGGACTGGTCGTTTCTGTGTGGCCCTGTGATGGACACGTCCAGACTCCACCCCTAACCCGAGGACAGCGAGGACACGTTCGTGCTCCCTGTGACTGAGAAACTGATTAACCTAGGATGGAAGATATTCTATCTAAGAACTACAGATTAAAAACACAAGACCAACAATAAAGGTAAAGCAGGAAAGACAAAAAAGAGGTTAAAAACACAAAATACAATGTGAGAAAATATGAGTTTATAAAGTTTACACAACCCATATAACTGGTGTGAAGACAGACATTTACTACATTTGCACTGCTGATTGCAGACTTATCTGTCCAAGGTGACAAATCAAACTTTGACCTCTGATTGAATATATTATGTGTAAAGTTTTCATTGATGAAAACATTTGGTGAATTTGGACTTTTACTGGCGACATCAGGACCCATCCTTCATGGTCAGAATCCACTTAATAACTCATAAAACCACAACACATTACAGCATGCTTTCAGCTTACCCGTCCATCTAAACATGATGATATTGGAACAAAAGAATAGTTGCACACGAGTAAGATGGAGAGATAGAATTATACAGATGGGGGCTAGACATATATATTATTAAAGATAACAGATAAAGCAGGCAGAGGGATGTGGTGAAGAAATGCTTTTTCGAGCTGTTCCAGGTACTAGTGAGAAATTGCTAAACTGCCAACAGAGAGTTCATTTGGAAGAGCAGCTGAAGGCTTCACAGCCTGGAAAACAACAAGCTCGTCCAAATGCTCCCTCTTCCTCTCCAGTTATGTTATTCTCTCTCTCTCTCTCTCTGTCCCATATTGATTTATATCTCTGTGTCCAATGGGACGTTCCATTAAACTGTATAAAATACACAAAATCTATTGGTTTTGATCAGAGGTGCAGCACTCACCGTGCGCACACATAAAATGACAAATCATGGTGGTACAGGCGGTAATAACAGCGCTGAGGAGCTCTAGCGAACAGTAAAATGCTATCAAAAGCTTTGATTTGTGCAACCATCTTTACGTATGACTTCACATGTTCTTTAGAGTACAATAATGTAACTATAAGGAGTGCACTGAATATACAGGCCATTTGTGTTTTAACATCAACATCATCAAATTAAGTTACTGAAACGTAAATTACGTTGCTATTTTAAAAATTTAAAGGATTTTCAGTGACCCTGTACAGGATTAAAAATGGGTTAAGAAGATGGATGGATGGATGGATGGATGGATGGATGGGTGGATGGATGGATGGATGGATGGATGGATGGATGGATGGATGGATGGAGGGAGGGAGGGAGGGAGGGAGGGAGGGAGGGAGGGAGGGAGGGAGGGAGGGAACTATTAGGACACTGATCAACTCTGTCACATTCCTTGGGCTGGTCTGTTTCTTCATTTGTGCCCTCGTAATCTTGTCATCATATGCCTACATGCATGTTCTTCTTCTTTAATAGGCATCATGAAGTCACTGTGGCAGAACAATGCATGGTTCTGGTCCTTGCACTTCACTTGCATTACAATTACAAGTAAACATTCACCATTGTCATAAAAAGACCTGCTTTTCTACACGTTTTTAGAATAGACCCTGTCATTATTCCTAGATGATGAATGTGTATTTAATGTATGCTGTGCAGTGTAAACACTAGGAGTGTTATTGCCTCCTGGCTGTCTGCTTGGTTGGCCTGGTTGGCTTCACAACATCAGAAGAGCTGGATGATGCAGGAGATGGAGCAGGTGGCGTGTACATGCTGAATTACAACAGGATCTCTGTAGTGACTTCGCCTGAATCGTGTTGCACAAATATGACCAGCAGTCTCCCTCTGCCACTCCTGCTGTTGTGTTTGTTGACTGCAAATAACTCCTTTCTGAGGCCCTTCACTTTCTTAACGACCTGAGTTTCGTGTCTTGCAAAGTCATTTTAGAAGCCAGTTGCAGATTCTGTAATATGTTGATTCATGACGTCCCCGGCTCTGACAATGAGGTGCTCGCAGACATTGCTTTCTTGTCTTCAACCAATCGACCCGACTCGACCCGACCCGACCCGCCGCCTCACGTCAGATCTGTTTACATTAGTTCTGACCCACTAGTAAGTGAACCCTCAGAGGCGAGTTATTCAAGGGGCGGTTCAACGGTTAATGTTAAAAGCATAGGCTAGATTTGAGTATTAAAAGCGGGGTATCCAGCAATATAAAAGGGGCTAGAGACATGTATGCAGGTCCATTCAGTCACGTCACATATATGACTGGTAAGTAAAATTGCTGTGAATTTTTATTTATCTCAGCTATGTCCCGTCTGCCTGCTGTGGATTGAAGCAGCGCTGATTTGACTTGTTTCTGAATTACAATCACAAAAAGAGAAAAATTCAACTGATAAAGACAGTTTGAAACCAGAAATGAGTTCAAGAAATGTTGTCAAAAAAAAAAGAAGTGTAACTGAGAAAAATTATTTCATTCTTAGTTTAAAATTTTTGATTTCTTGGTAAATATTCTGTGTTTTAATTCTCAGATTTTGGGTTTTGATTTGTAATTGATGCCACAGTACACAGGAACCGGGTCTTTTTACATTTCTTATGTGAGGGTAAAGCCACTTTGTGCAGATATACTGCCCCCCTTTGATTGGAGTGTGGAGTTAAATTTAAGTTTGTTCTTCTTCACCTTACACAGTGTTCCTTAAAAGTGTATATTAAAAAAAAGTCATCAGAAATGATAATAGTTTGTGTGTTATCAGCCCAAATACATTATAGTTAGTCTAATGTGACTTTTCTAATATGACTAATATGACATAGATGATCAGGTCACATGTAATTGTAAATTCATTTTAAAAAGCAGTACATTTTAAAGGTTATAATTTGGTACAATTATAGCGAGGTTATACTGTCACATTTTGTTTTAGAACATTAGAAAATGACTAAGACATGCCTGAAGCCTTGAACACTCATACATGCTTCATTCTTTACTGCATCAGGGGTCAAGACCTGTTTCATCTGTTGCTATGGCTCTTTGTTGACTAGGAACAAAATCTGTGGCACGGTGTGGTTAACGTGTGTGCCAAGAGAGCAGGGATGGTCTTCGAAGACCTGCCAGATCTCTTTAAAATCAGAGCTCTGAAGAAGTCAGTTCAGGTTGATCAGTGCCACCCCCGTTTTCAGAGCCCGTCCAGCTTCCACCCGGTGTCGGGTACAGTGTGCGAAACACACAGGAGGAAGAATCCTTTTTGTCCAAGCTGTTGCAAACATTCACTGTGATTTACTGTGGCTGGTTTTACATTGGTTATCATGCAGTTAGATTTGATGTTTACCTTGGCGTTGTTGCACAGATTGTTCTATGTAGCGTGCCTGGTATTGTGGCTGAATGTTATTTTTGTTTGTTGGGACTGGTGGCTTCAAACAAATTTATCCGGGGATAATAAAGTCTACTGAACTGAACTGAGCGCCGGTGGTATTGAATTGGTATTGGCTAATACAAAAACCCCAAGGATTTTCACTGGCGTAGGGACAGAAGAAGAAAGATTGCTCCATCCCTAATTGAAACATGCAGTTTCTTTGGTGTCTGTAGTATATATTTCATCATTTATTGCTGGGTATCCACACCCAGAGAATCTGTTTGGTAAAACTCCACATCTATCCACTCCCATAAATCCCATCCAATCTAATACTTTGTATGGGAAATTGCTGCTACAGCTATTTTAAAAAACTCTTTATTTCTGAGTTTACTGTTTATTTTGATTCATGATCAGCTGCACAAGGAGAGAAAAAAAATCATTTAATATTTTTTACAAAACCCTTTGAGACAAACTCTGACTGCTTAACTAATTACCAACATATATCACTGCTGGCTCCAACAAGCCAATTGCACCTGATAAGAAATACTTTCCTTTGTACAACATGTGCTTTCATGTTGGTTTTCGTTCAGTGTCGAAGTTTTTCTGAATACCAGAGCAGATGACTGACAGCTGAAGGCCTTGTAGTGTACAGTGCATAAGCCAATATGGCCCTATTTGTCTAGTATGGAGTGAAAGCGGGATAAGCGGATTGGAAAAGGACATTAGATGTATGACTGGGTTAGCGAGGGAATCAGCTCCAATGAGTAAACGCCCTGTACAAGAGTACAAGAGTCTGATTAATGGAAACTCATACTACTGACTGTGGGACTTCTGGGCAACACAAAATCATGACAGGCATGATAGAACGAATGACATGCAAAAATAAGGTACAAATTAACAAATGCTTGTGTGTGTCAGAGGGTGTGTGTAGGTGTCTTTTACGGTGGATGTCCATTACACGCAACAAGTCGCTTGCATTGCACCCCCCACTCCTTTTCTATGGAAAGTGAGGAGGTTTATTTATCACCAATGCCAGGGATCTTGAGAAAGCCAGGTATCTGGGCAGTGGATCAAAACGTTGAGTTTTATGGAAATGAGGGGTGTCCAGTGCTGGAGCGTTTTCCACTCGAAGTTGACCGCTCAAAGTCTCTGCGTCTTTGTTTGCGGGAAGGTTCAGGTCCGCTGTTTCTAGGAGTGAATGTGTGAAAAACACTGTGGAGGCTGTAGTTGCATTTCCATTACCCCTAGATTTGAACAAAAGCCAAATATCACAAAAGGAAACCTGTAAAAGAAACAGCTTTAATTCAAAAACTGCCAGATACGATAAAAAACGTTTTCACAAGGTGGTTTTTTAGGGAATTTGATCATCCAGTTAATCGCAAAATTGTCATGAAAACGCTTTTTGTGCCCTTCCACGTCTGTCAGCGCTGGATGTGATGTAGCCTTTCAATCTAAAGTCCTCAAAATCTAGTTCCACCTGTTTTGGTCTCATTAATACGATTTAGTTGTGCAGCATCACTATTTAATCAGCTATTTGTTTGATTTATCCTGTGACACGTATTTCAATGGGATTCAATGGGTCAAATTTCTGTGGTTTCTGGTTGAATTTAGTTTTTATATTGATCCACTACATCCAAATTGTAAAACTGAAGCCTGCACGTGGCTGAAATTTTAACGTACATGCCTCGGCACTACAGAGTAGGGGGATTAAATTGACTGCATGTGAAATCGCTCGAGTACAGTGGACATGCAGCCTCAGATCTAAGTGAGATCTTGTGTGTGATTGTGTGACACAGAGCAGCTGAGCCGCCAGTCAGAACTAACAAAATTATAGGCCTCATGGCCAAGATGGGATACACATGTGTTTGTGTGTGTTGGTAAGAAAAGAAGAACAAGAACAGAGGTTAAAACAGGATGAGATAGGATGAGAATTTCTGTCATCGGGAAGAGACTTGTAGTAAAGTCGCTACTCTTCCACTTTGAGAGGAGTCGGTTGAGGTGGTTTGAGCATCATGTTAAAATGGCTCCCTGAAGCTTCCCTTGGGAGGTGACTCTGGCATATCCAACTGAACAGCAGCCCTGGGAATCTGCCCTGGGGTCCAGGACACACAGAAAGGATTATACCTCTTGTATGTCTAGGCTGTCCTGGGAAAACCTTGATATTCCCCCAGAAGGGCTGGAGGAAGTGGCTCGGGAGAGGGCCATCTGGATCTCTCGTCTTAGGTCTCTGCCAGCAAGACCCAAACTTGAATAAGCAGTAGTTAATGGACGCATAGACACATTATCACACAGTATAATGGCAACTTTCTTGCAAATCCTAGAGATTTAAATGTAAAATCATCATCATAATGAAAGTTTTTCTAAAACAAAACAAGCAAACAAAAAAAAGTAAGCCAACCTTTATTACTCTAAATAATATACCTGTTAATGGTTTCTTACTTGAAAACAATTCCACCTCCCTGTCTTTTTGAGTGAAGTGGTTTATGGCACAGTCATGCAACTGGCCATTTGGTTTTAAATACATCAGCAACATAGGACACCATCTGCTCCATCCCAGTGTCATTCAAGGGTACCAGGTGGAAGTGGCAGTGTTAAAATGCCTCTCAGATGCCTTTGTTTCTCTTAATATGTGAAATAGCTCTTTGGCCTATTACATATACCTCTTCATTAAAAGCTAATCTAAAAAATGTCATGGATAATCAATCTGAAATGATGTCACTCTGACTGACCTTGCATAGTGTTGGGGTTTTGCTGTGGACCCAGGGGGCAGAACTTGTTGTAAAGATGGTAGTAACAACACATGCCCATTAGGAGTTAACGTATAATTAGTCACTTGAAAAATCTGTCACCGAGAAATGTTCCCCACCAAATGTGACAGAAACCCAACCTGTTACATAACTGAACCGTAGGCTTTGCCCTCACGCAGGGAGCTAAGGCAACTAAATTTAGATTATAAAAAAGAAGCCAAAATGACATCAAAGTGATAAAAAAATATGGCATTTACAATTTAGGAATTAAAGCCATTTTAAGTCAAATACCTCTGTTATCAAGTGCTTAAAAGTATTGATTGACTAACACGAAGTCGACTGGCCGGTGCCATCCATTCCTTCATTACTTTAGGACAAATGAAGCAGGTAAAACATCTGGAGTGGACGTCTGGTATTGAGTTAGTAGTTGCTTAACTGGAGGTCTCAGTATGTTGCTCAACAACATCAAAAGCCTGGAATGTCACAGATGACAACTAAAGTTGAGGATTCCAGAGTCCTTGGTGAAGAAAAAGAAAACCAAACCCGCACAACATCAACAGAAGCCAAGAATGTTCTGGAGAAGGTAAACAGCTGTCAACAGATGTCAAGATCTACAATCAAGAGACGCCTTCATGATTGTATATACGGGGGTTTACAGCGAGGAGCAACATATTAAAGATAACTCACATTTAAGAACAGAAAAGCCAGATTAGACTCTGACAGAAAGCTTCCCCATGTTCTGGATTCTGATGCTTAGGATAGAAAAAAGAATCTAGAAAAATACCTTCAAGAAAATCTTGAATCACAAGGTTGAGAAAAGAAAAGTTAAGACCAAAAAGGAACAGCTCACGACCCAAATCATATCACGTTACCGGGTCAAACATGGTTGAGGAAGTGGTTCGGTCGTGTCTGTATACTTATGGTGTGGTGGCAAACAGAAGAAAAATGAATTCTGAGATGCACAGAGCTGTACTCTGCACCTGCTGTGGTGCTCTGGTGGTTGGAGCATTTGTTTGCCGGTCTGAAGGTCCCTAGTTTGGAGGGACATAGTGGAAACATGATTACTTCCTTCTGACAGAGCTCTACCCTCTGCTCACACTGACTGATCTCAACCCAATAAAGCGTGCTTTTCAGTTACTGGAGACAAAACTGAAGTCACACCATCCTACTCTGACATCCAACTGGTTGTGTTATTACTTTGAACAGGACGGAGTTCATGAATAACAATATGCTGAACTGATACGTTCTGAGCGAAACGACAACAGTACAACAAACAGCTGACATCTTCTGATGCCTCGATGAAAATAACGTATTACAACTAAGATCTGTGTAAATCCATGCAGACACTGTGTGACGTCTTTTCATGTTCAAATGTCCAAGACAAACAAAACCTGGTTCAAAAGGAAATGTCTCACACACACTGCATTCGACGTATTTTTAATGCATAAACAGAAAAAAACATAAAAAAGTATATTATTTGTTTGCAGTTACATTGTTGGCAACAACATTTCCCCTGTTTGTTTACAGAAAACTGAAGCAAGCAACGGGGCAAAGGTGTTTAAATGACTGTTTACATTGTGATTATTGTATGAAGTGGGTGTACCATCCCTACAGAATTATAGTCCTAAATAATAATAATAAAATGTTAACAATTGTCTCGCCACCACTTCCATACAGAAGTAGTGCATTACTTTAGAACAGACAACAGAGAAAGGAAAGGGTGAAAAAAATTAGATTCAATTTCAGATGAAAATAGTTTGATGTTGATCCTAAACAGCAGTGGAACGAGGCTTCAAGCAGGTCTCTGCAGTTATTAGGTGTCAATTAAGGCGCCAACAGTCTTCTATGTGAGGAAAGGGGGGAAAACAGTTTGTGGAGGATCCATATACCATCAACCTCCTAAAATGATGGACAAAGTTATACGTTTTTCTCAATTTATTTAAAAAAGACAACTGTTTTTGTTTTTTTCTGTTTTCTGAAAAATGTGAGAAAAATACAACTTAGGCCATTATTTTAATAAGGTGGTAATGTGTAACTCTGGTGTGCAGGTTCTTTTAATGTAGTTAAAGATGTTACCCAGGAGAAAAGATACATCTCAGTTTGATCTCTGGCTTCTGGCAGGTATCACATGTGGTCTGGTAAAGAGTCCCTTCCCTTCGTAAGCACTCCAAACATGCTGGGGTTTATTTGGCCGGAAGGTTCAGTGCCTCGTCTCTTTATAAAAATATTGCCACATGGGTGGCAACATACAGGATGAGCTGGGGAAGAATCAAGAAAAAAAAGGAAATGAAGGAAATACCTGGCAGCCACAACGGCAGCCAAAAGCAATTTCCTTGTCTAAATGTAGTTATGCAAAGCTTATGGGCATCATCTGTGTTTGGTAATTAGTTTTATAATTACTGCAGTTTTCCTCCCCCTCTGTCATTCCATTTTTCTTGACACTGCGACTTTGGAATCAAAACATCTCACATTTGAAGCTTGCAAAGTTATTGTCCATTTATTGAGTGCGAGTGTGCAACGTGGGTGGATTTAGCTGAGCGAGGGAGCCCGTTTGTCTTGCAGAGTCAAACCGTGCTCAGCTGGAGGCCAACAAAAACACGACCAGTTTTACAGTAAAAGAGCTGAAACAACATGTTACAAATATATTTGCCAAGAAGTAGCAGCTGTTTAGGTAACTTCCTTTTAATATTACGATGAGAGTTAGCTGTGACAGACTGGCGACCTGTCAAGGGTGGATCCCCGCCTCTCGCCTGTAATGAGCTGGGCTCAGCTCCAGCAGACCCCCGTGACCCTGTACAGGATTAAACGGGTATAGAAAATAGATGGATGGATGAATGAAATTCAGATGTCAAAGGTTGAAGTTGCAACTTCATAGGTGGCATTTGAGATGGAGATAACAGTGATAACCCAAATGGCACATGTATAATCCAAACTACAAACGTTCTGTGTTTCCAACATCTTGGTTCATCCCCGGTGTCCTTTAGATTCAGAGAGAGTTTCTGTGGAGTCAGAGTTCACTGGGAACAGGTCCTCATGTTAAAGGATGGTTAACCTGAATGTAAAAGCTGGAGGAAGGTGAGAGTTGATACCTTGCAGCCAGAACAAAGATGAGTTCGATAAACCATAGACCGTTTCATGGTCCACCAGCCAAACCATGATCAACATGTTTTGGAAATGAATATACTGTTAACCTAAAAGGAATAGCCGTCCAACAAGAACTCAACTGGTACCGGTTATAGTCAATTAAATTACCATTGTGATTTACTACAAAAGGCATAAGTATAGTTTGTGTAAATCTATTGTTACCACCCATAAACAACAGCAAATCTGTTAGAGCCCATCGATTGTTTGAAATCAGCATGCTTACATTGTGGCCAGTCTCATAAGTGTGGGCTTCCTCAAAATGTAAACTAAATGCTGTTAAAATGCAAAAAAGATGTTTGTGTCACAGAGACTAATGTGACAAAAAGCTTAGAAATACATGATTTCACTCTGAAGACCACTCTAGCAAAACGCCACAGCTGTTATTATCTACCCGGCAGCCTCCTGGTTTGATGCTATCAAACATCTGGAACGTAAACATCCGACTGTCACGGTACTTTTGATGTTTCTTTTGAAATGATCCTGCAGAATGTGGGAGCCAGTTAGCTTTTGCAGGCTTTTGCAAGAACCAGAGAGTAAGCATAATGGAAAAAATAAATCTAAATTATAGCTGTAATGTAAAATTATTCCGTTTGTAAGTGAACAGCATGACATACTTCACACAGAGGTTTTCTCCTGGTCCACTTTTTAAAAAAATATTATATATTAGCATTGAAGTATGGAAGTATGGACTGAAGGAAACTACAACCTCAAAGGAACAAAGATAACTGAGGTTTCTTTTTTATTGTCCTCACAGGAGGGATTTGTATGGTAACTCCTGAACGTATTTCAGTGCCGTCATAGAACCTCACGTGTTTAATTCTGCACGACTGCGTCTACGCCGATGGGAAACGACGGCTCCAGTCATCAGTGTGACGGTGCTGAATCATGGTCGGGTGCAGCGTGCAGCATAGGCTGGACGATGGGAGGAGTTTGACGGTAGCAGAGTTTACGTGGTTGGTGTCGTCACGTGTGCTCTCAGTGTAATGGACTAAGACATTAGTCCTCTCAGCGGGCCACATCATGAAAGCATCAGCTCATACAAAGAGAAGAGATGGAGCTGCTGCGGCTCTCTCCATCGCTCAGCTTTAAGATAACCTCTGTCTCTCTATTTGACTGTTTCATTTATTATGATTTTTTTCTTCCATGCTTCCTGTTTATCCCTCTCTTTTTCCTCCCTGGCCTCCTTGTTTTGGTGCATCTCTTTTACTCCTTTTTATCTCTCTGATCACAACCATTTTACTACATAGAAGTTTGATTTTTTTAAAGCATTAGTCTAATTCTGCGTGGTGGTAATTGGATTGTGAATAAGTACAGAAACACCCTTAAAGATTCAGCCAGCTAACTAACGTTTGGACGCTGATTCCATCTACGAGAGGGTTTTTTTCAGACACTATTCATTGAAGAAGCATGTTGAGACAGGACACTGTCAAACACTTGTCCACGGGCAGCTTTTGAAATGTTCAAATAAAGAGAAAACAAAATAGATGGTGTACAATAACAGTATCATTTTGCAAGTTCAGTTCAGTTCGCCTTTATACATTTTTACCATATGAACGATTATGAAGGTTAAAACCATATCGACTTTGAATTGTCAGATATTCAGAGGAAAAATGGTGAAAGTGATATCACTGGCACATACAATGGAAGAGCTGGGAGAACCGAACTCTCACAAATGAAGTGCTGTGTTTCAACGAGGGTTGACTGCCGGATCAGGTGTGGATGCCCTCTACATGCATGGAGGGAAATACTGCAAACCGAGCGTGAACACTGACAGACGGCACTGCCCGGGAACACTTTTAAAGATCCACCTCGTTTCTCCAGAAATATAAGTTAGTTCTGTAAACACTTTCTGCTGAGACACTTGTGTTACCCCCTAGTGCTGCATGTCACACATGTGCATGCATGTGCGTGCATGTGCGTGCATGTGCGTGCATGTGCGTGCATGTGCGTGCATGTGCGTGCATGTGCGTGCATGTGTCTGTGTCCTGATTTTAGGCTAGCTCATGAATTGTGGCATTTGGTGTTTGTGACTTGCTGCATGCATAATAAACAGCCAGGTATCAGAGGGGGTCACACACATGCTCTGACTGCCAGACACACACAGACAGGCTGAGTCTCTATTAGAAACACTGCAACAACCGCAATGTGGACATATGAGCAGCAACAAACACTGCAGCTAATTCACAAATAAACATACTGACAAATATTCAGTCACAATTTTAAAATGTGAGTGGTCAGTAGTATTACAACATAAACAAAGTTGTGTAAGTGCGCACACACACACATGCACACACTGAGTGTCAGGATGTTTCAAAGGTCATGGTTGTTTGTGTGGAGTCCTCTAGCAGATGTGGAGATACAGCGACAGGTTGTCAAAACCTCCAATACTAAACTGCAGAGGAGCAACTGATGGGTCAATTACTGCAAAGGTCAATGCTGAACGGAGGAATCTGAAGTAGTGGAGGAGGGGAAGAGGACCAGCAAAGGTGGAGAGGAATTAGAGAAGTAAAAAGACGGGAAACAAGGAAATAGAGACTAGAAAAAGGTTTCATTCCTGAAGACAGACGGGAGAGCCAACACTTCCGTGTGCATATCGATCTTTAAATGTCTGAAAAATTTCCACTAAATAAAATAGAACATAAATTCTTTTTGTATGTGAAACAGGAAGAGTTACACGTACACATCTCACATTCAGTGTGTCCCAGAGTGCTGTTTGACTCCATTAATTCATTTGGGAAAATCTAGTGAAAGTCCAGTAAGTCCACGCACAAACTTCCTAATTCTTACCACGATTTATTAGTGAGCTGGTACATGTTTTTTTTTTTTTTATTTAAAATTTTTTTATCTGATACGTGTTTTTTTAATTTTTTTATCTGATACGTCCATCCATTATCTATACCCGCTTTATCCGTTTCTGGGTCACGGGGGTCCGTCGGAGCCTATTCCGACACATAGTAGGCGAAAAGCAGGGGTCCACCTGGACAGGTCGCCAGTCTGTCGCAGGGCCACATGGAAGACAAACAACCAATCACACTCACATTCACACCTAGGGAGAATTTAGGATGATCAATTAACCTGCATGTTTTTGGACTGTGGGAGGAAGCCGGAGTACCCGGAGGGAACCCACGCAAGCACGGGGAGAACATGCAAACTCCACACAGAAAGACCCACCGGGTCGGGAATCAAACCAGGAACCTTCTTGCTGTGAGGCCACAGTGTTTTTTTTTAATCTTTTGTTAAAATTTTGATCTGATACGTGTTTTTCAGCACATTGAAATAATTGAAATAAACATCATCCCGATGTGAACGTGAGCCATCACATTGTTTTCGGTTTTATGTTATTCTATATTTAATTATTCTTGGCAAATGTCGTATTTGCAAACATAAATGGTCTGGATCTAAACCCCGTTTTCGTCTTTTTGTTGTGGAACTGTGAACGTTTAAAGGGACTGCACTTTATTTAATTTTGTCCTTAAAAACTTAAAAGAAATGCACACAAACGAAAACAAAATCTGTTTTGTAACGGTTGTCCTCTGGCTTGTTTGTAATAAGCTGTTTAGCATGTGATCACTGTATATGAAGGTGATTTTCTACACCTATTATTTGTAGCTACTGAATAATAAAGTTTAATAATATAATTTAATTTAATCATTTTAAGGAAACTTTATTGAAACATAGAAATTACAGTGACACATTGAACATTAAGGCATCAGACAGGAACATATTCAACATGCAGGTTATTACAAATGTCAATAGTGTTGCCATTATACAGCATCAATAGGCACATACACTGAAAAAATAAAAATGGATATCAGTAAACAAATGAACTGTAGGAAATAAGAAAAGGTGTGTCATTAAGGTCAGACGTCTTTTAAACAGAGTTTGTAGCAGATTAACTGAATGGTTACATTTCTTGTTATTTATCATTTGAATGATTTAAAATAATTTTTAAATTCTATCTGAAATTAAAGGGTGGGTAACCTTCTGGAAGTGGTGTTTCTCTATCAGAATTACTAAAATAAGAATGAATGAACTTTTGCTCTCATAGTAAAATAATATACGTTTGGCTTCCAACTGAATCAAATTTTGTGTATTTAAATCCTGTCCAATTTTCCTCCAGAATTCAATTGTAATCGTCATAAAAATTCAGAAAGAAAACGTTTTAGTTCAGTTCGTCTTCACATTTACAAAATTCACAACTTTTCTCAATATCTTTTCTTTAGAAAAAGGTCCATATCGTTTCATCCACAAGTTGGGTTATTCTGATTTCTCTCCTTAAAAATTCTCAAACATAGAAAGTTTTGACGATGCAACACATTTATTAAAAGCTATTTAATAACTATTGGAAATAAAAAGGGTTCTACGCTCTACTGTTTCAAATACTTCATAAAAGTCCAAAAATGAAACCAAAGCATCAGATTCTACATGTTCACAGTAATCTGTCAAATCAAAAATAAGCCTAATATGGAGGCTTATATGTTAATTAGCCATAATGCGAGTTTGTGTTTTGTTAATAATTTCACCCAAACCTTTTCTTAGACGTCTGGCGAAGATCAATGAAAGTAATTTGTAGTCCATATCCAGCCCTCACTAGTGTTGGGGAACTGGCTTTACAGGTAGCTACCAGCTGCTCCAAAAACAGCCAGGAAGCCTCGTGCTGCTTTGGACATTTTTCATCAGAGGCCAAATAACCAGAGAGAGGAGCTCAAAAACACTGACAAGCAACTGAACGGAGGACACGGAGCTGATGTGATGTGATGGTGCGTCAAAGTGGACATGAAACACGTACTCAACACGTACTAGTGTTGCTGGCGCCGAGGCAGCACAGTCCACACTGAGAGTGTCGTTGGTCTGCAGTGTCCGGTTTAGGAATTAGTGTTGTTATCTGCTGCTTCATTGTTTGAGTCAGTTCTTTCTTATCTATGTCGTAGTTTTTCATTTCAAACAGTGAACTTTCAAATGTCTTCAAAAAACGAGTTTAAAACTCGGTTGGTGAACCATCTACACCAGAAGATTTTCTCCTTTTCATTTTTTTAGCAGCTTCAAGTAATTCAGATTTTGAAATTTTTTTGTCATAATCCAATTTTAATTCATTTGAAATAGGAGGGTAAATTCTTTACTATTATTGATAGATTTGTAAGACTCACACTGATTGTAACTAGAACCATATAACTGAGTAGAACTGACAAGTATGATTTAACTTTAGACGATGACTGATTGTGGCGTCATCTGTTCTCAAGGATGTTATATTCAGTCATTTCTGGGTTTTCGTCTCACCTCTCACTCTATTTTACTCTGCGTGTAACGTATAAACGTATAAAGGCTCCATTGGTCATATTACAATTTCAGTTTCCTATTTTTTCTTTTAATTTTGATTCTTCATCTAAAGTAAGTCTTCTTTATTTAATTGGGTGTTTATTTCTTTAAAAAAAACATATTTTTTTATGTTTCAGTGTTTTTTCAATTCTTTTCTATGGAAGATGGTCGTCTCACTAGTTTTGAATTTAAAAAACTCTCATTTTTGTGTACTGCTCTTTTTATCACAACTAAAAATATCCTTAGTAATCATTTCCCCTGTCTTGGTTTTATCATTCAGTAAATACATTTCCAAAATTCACTTTTTTCCCCCTGTTCAAATGGGTTAACCAAGGTTATCACTGTTATTTTATTTATTTTATCTGAAAAAGGGGCATAGCTGTGTGAGGTATCTGAGGCAAACGGAATTCTGGGAACTGATAATAATCATAGTTCGAGATTGTAGAGAACCATTCACATTGCTCCATGTATATTCTTTTTGATTGGGATGCATATGGCCGGAAGTTTAGTAAATTTTACCATAACTACACTGATGACACACAAATCTGTATAACCACCTCACCTGGAGACTATAATCCAATTCAAACATTGATTAAATGCATTGATCCAACTAAAGAGCGGATGTGACAAAATGTTCTTCAGTTAAATGAAGAGAAAATAGAAATAAAAGTGTTTGGAACCAAGTACGAAAAATTAAGCGTCAGCACTCAGCTACAAGTAGTAAAGTTAAAAACCAAGAGCCAAACCGGAAATCTGGGAGCTGTTCAAAACATCTACCGCTGCCGAGCGGTTACGAGCACGACCTAAATAAATCTGGTGTCCCCACTGACTGCAAAACTTGTGTCATCACCGGAGTGAGTCTCTTGTAAGAGACTAAATCTGCATTTGTGTGTCTGCAGAGCAAAAACCAGCCTTCCTTTTGGTGAAATTTCAGTTTACCTTTGACATAAGGAGGAACTATTTTAAGATTTTTAAAGTTATTAGAAGCGGCTTTTCCACTCTGATCCACCAGTGAAACGTTGTCAGCCAGGTAACCTGTCATACACATGTCAGAGCTTAACGATAGTTTGGGTATTTAAGGTCTTGACTTCGGAATAAAATTGCAATTTTTGTGCATTTAATGAGTTGTAATGCTTTGCAGTTAACAGACATCTGGTCTTATCCGAGTATCATTGGTAGCCAACTTTGCTGCGGAGCTCAGCATGAGATGCCCATCAAAGTTCACCTTGCACGACCTCCAAAAAACTGTAGATACTTATGCAACTTCCTGTGAAAACAGGACGTGACATCATGTCCCTGGAAAAGACTTTGGCTTGTACTCGTGCTCTTGTTTTATATTTTGCTTTTTCATGACAAAATCCACAGAGACAACCCACACACACCACACACCCTCTACGGGGCTCCACAGTCCCAAACACCCTCTACGGGACTCCACAGTCCCACACACCCTCTACAGGGCATCACAGTCCCAAACACCCTCTACGGGACTCCACAGTCCCACACACCCTCTACGTGCCTCCACAGTCCCACAGACCCTGTACGGGGCTCCACAGTCCCACAGACCCTGTACGGGGCTCCACAGTCCCACACACCCTCTACGGGCCTCCACAGTCCCACAGACCCTGTACGGGGCTCCACAATCCCACACACCCTGTACGGGCCTCCACAATCCCACACACCCTGTACGGGCCTCCACAGTCCCACACACCCTCTACGGGCCTCCACAGTCCCACACAACCTTAATGGGTCTCCACAGTCCCACACACCCTCTACGGGCCTCCACAGTCCCACACACCCTGTACGGGGCTCCACAGTCCCACACACCCTCTACGGGACTCCACAGTCCCACACACCCTCTACGGGGCTCCACAGTCCCACACACCCTCTACGGGCCTCCACAGTCCCACACACCCTGTACGGGGTTCCACAGTCCCACACACCCTGTATGGGGTTCCACAGTCCCACACACCCTCTACGGGCCTCCACAATCCCACACACCCTGTACGGGCCTCCACAGTCCCACACACCCTCTACGGGCCTCCACAGTCCCACACACCCTGTACGGGGTTCCACAGTCCCACACACCCTGTATGGGGTTCCACAGTCCCACACACCCTGTATGGGGTTCCACAGTCCCACACACCCTCTACGGGCCTCCACAGTCCCACACACCCTCTACGGGCCTCCACAAAACCACACACCCTGTACGGGCCTCCACAATCCCACACACCCTGTACGGGGTTCCACAGTCCCACACACCCTGTACGGGCCTCCACAATCCCACACACCCTGTACGGGCCTCCACAATCCCACACACCCTGTACGGGCCTCCACAATCCCACACACCCTGTACGGGCCTCCACAATCCACAAACAAGTGAAGTTTTGTGGCTGATTACAACACTGATGCCGAGGTGATGCTGAAGACGAGGTTTCCGTCCAGTCCCTTCGGATTCGGCCGACAGTGGAGATGAAGCCGACTTCATTGAAGGAAAAGATGCTTCCAGTGACATGTAAGAATATAGTTATGAAAATATTGTTTGTTTTTGAGTTGGAGAAAAGGAAGGAAAATAAGTGAATTATTATCTAACATTGTGTAACTTTCTTTATGTGCAGGTTTAATGATGACGATGAGAAGGAGAAGCTAGAGGTCTCCTGCTCTTCTAAGGGATTCTGGTAGGCCTGGGAGGCAGGTGGGCAGAGGGGGGAGGGGAAAGTATCGGCCTCCAGCAAAAAAGCCCTCCAGGACAGAAACACTCAGGTGAAAAGACGGCCAGGTGTGCAGCCGCCTCTTCAGACTTGGTGGAAAGTCCATCTCCATCTAAACTGTTAAGGATGTAATTTGATCAGGCTGTGGTCTAAACATTGTGTACCAAGACAAATGGAAATGCAGGAAAAAATATTGCTTCAGGCAAAATGATTTAAATGGACTGAAATTGAATGTCCCAGATGCTGAACTGTATCAGAACATTGGGATTCCAGCTGCCACAGATCTGAGACTTCTGGGATGATGATTCTGTCTTTCATGTGCCACATCATTGCAAGGTGGCGTCCACAGCAGCTCCTCACCTGCACTCGGCAGCCCCAAAGCTGCACTTTGATTGTAAAGAATTATTACTTTGATGATCATTTTTAAGGTTATTGTCTTTTTATAAAGTGTGCCTTTACTTATATATGTATTCCTGGTTGCATGTTTAATTTAGTAAAAACTATAATTTTATGAATCTGTTCTAAACTTTCAACACACAAAAGATTTTTAATTTTTGTTATTTATTACACTTTTTTATGAATGACATAGTTTTACATAAATATTATTTGTGTTCAAAAGTATCTGTTGTAAATAGTTTTATTTTGATGTTTATGTCTTGTGGCAACTTGTGCACAATGTGCATGTTACTTTCACTTTTATTTGCCATTTTAAAAGATAAGTGCCTCTCAAAAACTAAGTCATGAACAAACTATTGCACAACGGTTTTACACTGACAGTTGTGAGGGAGTCATGGGATTTCTGTTATTAGAAAAATATGTGTCAAGTTAAAAAACGTGGGGTTTTTTGTTTGTTTTTTGGTAGTTTTTTACACTTTTTAGTAATTTAATTATTTTGTATGGACATATTACATATTATTATTATTAGATGTATAGCAAATAAAAATTCTTTAAAAATGGCACTATAGCGTGTAAAAATGTAAAGATATGCTTGTTCTATGGTGGGTCATAAAAGGTTAAGGAGGAGAAAATGGAGAGGAGGAAGGGGCAAGGAGAGGAAGGACAAAACGAGGAAAGGAAAAATAGAGAGAGGGAAGCAGCATAAAGATGAAGACAGGGGGAGAAGTGTAGGGGAAATAAGAGGAGTATATGCAGAGAAAGAAAATACATCCAGAATAAGAATGAGACAGAAATGTTCTTTTCCAGGGTGTAAAATACTTGGGTTTTGCCAGGATGCACAAGCTTCCCTAAGAAGTACAAGCTTCCCTACGAAGTACAAGCTTCCCTACGAAGTACAAGCTTCCCTACGAAGCACAAGCTTCCCTACGAAGTACAAGCTTCACTACGAAGCACAAGCTTCACTACGAAGTACAAGCTTCACTACGAAGCACAAGCTTCACTACGAAGCACAAGCTTCCCTACGAAGCACAAGCTTCACTACGAAGCACAAGCTTCCCTACGAAGCACAAGCTTCACTACGAAGCACAAGCTTCCCTACGAAGTACAAGCTTCCCTACGAAGCACAAGCTTCACTACGAAGCACAAGCTTCCCTACGAAGTACAAGCTTCCCTACGAAGCACAAGCTTCACTACGAAGCACAAGCTTCACTACGAAGTAGGTGGTGTGCTTTGGCATCCATGTGTGCTTTGCAGCAGCTGCAACAATATTAGATGCCGACAACAGACAACCAACATCATTATGGGGTGTTTACAGAACAAATGACAAGGCCATCATGCTGACACTATGTGAAGGAAGATGTCACCCTCACCTGTACCATCCTCCATTTGATTACACATCAGTCCTGCTTGGTTGGAGTTGGTAAAGTCTGCTGATTCATGTGAAATCTATTTGTACATAAATTTAATCTGACACTTTGGAAGATGACACAGAAACACATTCTTCTATCTGGTTTGATTATTCATTATTATTTCTTATTATTAGGTGTGTATAATTTGTTTTTCCTTGATGTGATTTATTAAGATTCATTCTTTCTTTCCAGCTCCTGCATTCAATGTCTTTTTTTGATTGAGTCTTTATTTTCTGAAATGACATAGTTTTGTTAAAACAAGTAATCCATCTATACCCCTTGTTCATTTAGGGCCTACTCAGGTCTACTACTGAAGGATACTAGAGGCCATCCAAGCTCTCTTCAGGTGAAACACAGGGTGTAGCTTCATTGTTTGAACACATAAAGTCCATATAAATCCATCTTCAAATGCGGCGTGCGTGTATTTTCACACCTCACCAAGTGCAAATGTGTCAAAAAATGACCCATTTCCAGAATAAAAGAAAGAAAAAAGCACAAGCGTTTATACCAGAGGTGTAGCTCAAACAACGTGAAAGACAAACCACAGGACCAGCTGCCATCTCCTCAGATTCGGGCCTCTTCACTCGACCCAGCGGCTCCTTTTTGCTCCTCCAAATGTGTTTCTCCACTTCAGGACAACAAGCACCTTACATTCAAAGTTTGATAAATTATAATTGGGAAATGTGTTCAAATGCCCCTTTTAAAAAAGTGAAGAATGGAAACTGACATACACAACTCCAACTGCTCGTTCCTCAGCAGCTACAAGATGTATTTGAAGACCAGACGTTCACCTGCTATGGCAGCTTGAGTACGTTTTACTGCAAGAGAAACAGCCTGTGAGAGCAAAACCATTTTGGATGCATGGACTTGGGAGAATGTGAACCGAGAGGGGTTTGTCACTCTATTTACTATTTATGATGAAGGAACACTGACGGCGAGACTTAATTCAGAGTTGTGCTGTCGGAAGGGAAGCGGTGCTTTTGTTGTTGTTCGGATGCTGCTCAGCAGGTTTTGCTGGACAGTTCTGGACCTTACGGGGTCCTGCCTTCGCTCTGGTGTGACAGCAGCCCTTTGTTGTGGACGTTGCAGGTGCTGGTGTTCTGTCGCATGCCACATTCTGCATTTCCACAGTCTTTTCATATTGTGTTCATGTTAGACCTGTGCTTTTGTTTTGGTGGAAGTTGTCTTCATAGAATAAAAGCTGAACTTTTTCCACATTTGTTTGCTGTGGCACATGTTCTCACGCTGATCGCTGTGTCACTTGTACCTGAGGCTTTGTTAAGAGGTTTTAACTCTTAGACATTTTATATGATAACTTAAAATCATGTTCCTGGATAATTAAAGACAACCTTTATTAGAGCGGTAAAAACAGAAAAATAAACACAAGAAAAGAAAACGTCATGGAAAAAAAAGAATGGAAAGAAAGGAATGTTTAAGGTACAAACCCCCACCCCCGGCCCCACCCACACACACACACACACACACACACACACATTCACACCCACACACACACACACACACACACACACACACACACTCATACACACACACACACACACACACATACACACACACACACACACACACATACACACACACACACACACATACACACACACACACACACACACACACATAAACACACAAATGCACACACTGATACACCCACACACACACACACACACACACACACACACACACACACACACACATACACACAATCAATCTTCAATATGTTCATTGGTCAATAAGAGACTCAACTCTACACAGAGACAGTAAAAGTGTTTTTATTCTTACATTGTGGTCACACTGGCAAAACAAAAATGTTTCCAGCTGGTGATTGTGAGTTAATGAGTCATTAAGTATTAATTAATTGAATTAATTAATTAAAATGCGATATTACAAAATTACCAAAAAACAAATAAAACTAAAATCCCATCAGCAAGTACTAGGTGATAATTACCCTCACATTCAGCTTTTATAATGCCACCTTGTGAAATAACAAATGAATGCATTTACTTTTGGGGAATTATAAAGGATTTTTTAATTATAGTGAATTGAATTTGCAGTCACACTGGCTGAAGGAAAAGTAGCCATATAGACTCTGACAGCGACGTTGGCGTTTGTGACATCACCGGTCCCCCGATCCCACATTACATATGACACAAGTTTGAGTCCTTCCGAAGCCCGTAGAGATTCAACTGAAGCGCCTGAGATGTGAACGAGAACTGACAATACATGAGAGTCAATGAAGGATGTTGATCCTGGCAGAAATCGCCACGAAATGCTGGAACCACTGGTGGACAACCGTCAAACCGCTCATGACGACTGTTACAGAGCATAAAACTAATGTTTTTCCTAAAACGTTTGTCTACATTCTCTTTGCAAAGGCAGTTTGTTCACACGTGAAGGATGAATCCAACTAAATTCCTGTGTATGCTCTCTCTCTCTCGTTCTCACTCTCTCTTTCTCTCTGTTTCTTTCTCGCTCCGTGCAGGTATATGTACATGTACATGTGTGTATGTGTACATGTGTGTATGTGTACATGTGTACATGTGTGTATGTGTACGTGTGTGTATTTGTACATGTGTGTATGTGTACATGTGTGTATGTGTACATGTGTATGTGTACATGTGTACATGTGTGTATGTGTACATGTGTACATGTGTACATGTGTGTACATGTACATGTGTGTATGTGTACATGTGTGTATGTGTACATGTGTGTACATGTGTATGTGTAGATGTGTCTAGGTGTATGTGTGTGTATATGTGTGTATGTGTGTACATGTGTGTATGTGTACATGTGTGTATGTGTACATGTGTGTACATGTGTGTATGTGTACATGTGTGTACATGTGTGTATGTGTACATGTGTCTAGGTGTACGTGTGTGTATATGTGTGTATGTGTACGTGTGTGTATGTGTACTTGTGTGTACATGTGTGTATGTGTACGTGTGTGTATGTGTACATGTGTGTACATGTGTGTACATGTGTGTACATGTGTGTATGTGTATATGTGTATATCTGTACATGTGTGTATGTGTTTATGTGTGTATGTGTACACGTGTCTATGTGTACATGTGTGTATGTGTACATGTTTCTATCTGTACGTGTGTATGTGTACATGTGTCTATGTGTACATGTGTGTATGTGTACATGTTTCTATCTGTACGTGTCTATGTGTACATGTGTACATATGTGTACATGAGTGTATGTGTACATGAGTGTATGTGTACATGTGTGTATATGTACATGTGTGTATATGTACATGTGTGTATGTGTACATGTGTGTATGTGTACATGTGTGTATGTGTACATGTGTGTATATGTACATGTGTGTATGTGTACATGTGTGTACATGTGTGTATGTGTACGTGTGTGTATGTGTACATGTGTGTATGTGTACATGTGTGTATGTGTACATGTGTGTATATGTACATGTGTGTATGTGTACATGTGTGTACATGTGTGTATGTGTACATGTGTGTATGTGTACATGTGTGTATATGTACATGTGTGTATGTGTACATGTGTGTACATGTGTGTATGTGTACATGTGTGTATGTGTACATGTGTCTATGTGTACATGTGTGTATGTGTACATGTGTGTATGTGTACATGTGTGTATGTGTACGTGTGTGTATGTGTCCGTGTGTGTATGTGTACATGTGTGTACATGTGTGTATGTGTACATGTGTGTATGTGTGCATGTGTCTATGTGTACATGTGTGTATGTGTACATGTGTGTATATGTACATGTGTGTATATGGAGAAAAGTATACAATATTTGAAGTTCTCTGTGATGTAACTAAACACCTCTTATGTGTGTGACAGGATGCAGAATAAGCGTCTTAGGCCACTGAAGGCTCTAAGAGACCCAATTCAGATTTTCTTTTCCTCCGATGGGATAGAGATTCTATACGGCCAGTCGATGTGGGCTCCAGATGTTAAAAACGTTCATGGATTTAGAAGTTTCAAGCTATTTCAGGCTTCATTGGCTGTTTGCACTGTAGATCGTGATTGCCAATTCCAATTCTTTGTTAAATATATTAAATTTTTCTTACTGATGAGGGAAACATTAGCAAGCGAGGGAGAAAACAGGGCCAATTGCAGTGAACAGAGGTGAAACTGAAGACGCAATAAATAGACCTATTAGTGCTTTTAGTCCTCAGAGTTTCAGTATGTGTGTGTTTACGCCACATTGTCAGTTATCTCAGTAAACGTTAACTGCTGAAACAGAAGTCCCAAGTCCACCACGTTTTTCTTGAAGGTGTAAAGACACAACCAAACATTATTTAAGCCATTGCTTTCGGACGTGTTCTTGGATATCAGCAAAGGATTAGGCATATTTAAAGCAGCAAAGAAAGAGAAGAGCTCGTCCAGCTTGTTTATGCTGTTCACCAATGTCACATCTTCAAGGAAGTCTGACTCGCATTAATGGGCAAAAGCTCATTTGTCCACTCAGACGCTGGATGACAATGTGGACAGCTGATTCGTATTGGATATATTTTCACATATAAATGACATAGATTATTGACTACCTGACTGGCAGACCACAGTATGTGCACCTGCAGAGCTCTGTGATCAGTAACACAGGGGCCCCTCAGGGAACTGTCCTCTCACCCTTCTTCTTCACGCTCTACACTACAGACTTTATTGGTCAGTCCTGACCAGGAGTCCTGTCATCTTCAGAAGTTCTCTGATGACTCAGCCATAGTTGGATGTATCAGCAGGGGGGAGGTGTTATTAGTGATTTTGTCACATGGTGTGAGCTGAACCTTTTACAGCTCAATGTGACAAAAATCAAAGAACTGGTGCTCGACCAAATCTCCTGTGACCCCTGTTTCCACCCAGGGTGTCAATATGGACACAGTGGACTGCAAATATCTGTGAACCTACATTGATACTAATCTGGACTGGGCTCAGAAAACTGATGCCCTTTACAAAAAAGGCCAGGCTCTATTTCTTGAGGAGGCTCAGGTCATTCAACATTTGCTGATCAATGCTGAGAATGTTTAATGAGTCCGTGGTGAAGCTGCACTCTTTAGAGACAGTGATGGGGAGGCGGATGCTTCAGAAACTACAAAGCATCCTGGATCACACCACCCACCCCCTCCATCACCTCCTGGTCCAACACAGGAGCACATGGACCAAAAGGCTCACACCACCCATCTCTCAAACTGAGCCCCACAGAAGGTATTTCCTTCCTGTGGCAATAAAACTGTACAACTCCTCACAGTGAAAACACAGTTTAACCTTCTACCAATACTTCAATGTTAGCAGGTATACAATCCCACCTATTTTACAGTTTATCAATTGTTTGTACACTACTAAATTTGCACTCTGTATATAGCCTGTTTTTTATTTTTTTTTACTTTGTGTATTAGTTAAATGTGGCACTGTTACAAATTACATTTCCTTGGGGATTAATAAAGTATTCTGATTCTGATTTGTTAAGGTCTCTACTGATATAATGACGGCTGTGGACTCTGGTCCATATACACTTTCAGTTCCTCTTGTCCTAACATCTGCCTTTGATATTGTGGATCATGGAATTAAAAAAAAAACTGAAGTATGATTATCTGGGTCTGTCCTGCAGTGGTTTCATTTTTTTTTCTCACTGAGAGAACTTTCAAAGCTGTTATTAACAATATTCTGTCTGAAACATCTGCTTTGTCATGTGGAGTCCCACAGGGCTTAGTTTTGGTTCCAATTTTATTTTTTGTTGAATTAAACTCCACTTGGCCAAATTTCTGTTGTTTTAGGAATGTATCCACTTAGCAGAGTGTCTCTTTCCTATTGAAGAACTCGGTGAAGCTTCAACAGAAACCATCAACTGGCTAAACAATAACTATCTCCAGATAAATCCAAAACAAGTCTCTAATCATTGCACCAGATAAAACAGTCCCTTTAATCAAACAGCACCTGGGTTCTCTGGGTTCTTCTGTCCTGAGAAACCTGCCTGTTGTGTTTGACCAGTACTCACTGAAGGCAATTGGTCAAAATTGGCTTTTATCACTTTCTCAAGCTGAGAAAAAATCTGTAATTGATTATTCATGCTTTTACTTCTTTTCAGCTTGATTATTGTAATTCTGTTTTTACTTGTTTTAACAGTTTTATCTTCACTTCACTGGTCAACTGTCATGTTTGGAATTGATTTGAACATTTTGGTGTTAACATTTAGAGCATTACTTAGTAATACCCCTCAATTACAGACCTCTTGACCCTGTACTGATCCAGCCGCTCTCTCCGTTCCTCGGGTCAAAACCTCTTCATGGTCCCTGAAACGCACCTCAACACTCAGGGGGATGTGTTTTATCAGGCTCGAACGCCCTGTCCCTGTGTGTCTGATAATGATTCTTATAAAAAAAAAAAAAAAAACGCTGAAAAAACTGCTTTTTTCACCTCTGTTTGTATTTTTTAAAAGGTTTCTTGATTATGTTACCATTTATATTTGTGTTGCTGCCTTTTGTGAAGTACTTTGGGATTTCTGTCTGTGAAAAGTGCTATATAAATATACTTTACTTACTTACTTGCTTAAATCCTTTGCTGATCTCCAAGAATGTGGGTAATAGACGTACTGGGGATTGAATTTCCCAAACATGTAGTACCACCGTAAAGTAAGTTGGATATTTTATTGTTGATCAGATTGATTTTCTTTTGTCCATAATCAAAATGAGTAAATGATTCCCTTTTGTGAGCTTTACTCCATATGAATGACATGTCCTTAGATCAAATTTTTCCTTTTGATCATATCCAGCAGGACCTTGGTTATGGTGGCAGATCATCTAAAACGTATCTACACGTCAACATTTTGTTTTGGCTTATGTCACCTTGAACTTCAAATGAGTTAGTCAGCAAAAGAAAGGTGTCCGCATTATTTATGTGCTACTTTCTTCCTTAACTATCTCTATCTCATACACTCAGAAAAAATAAATAGAACACACACACACACACACACACACACACACACACACACACACACACACACACACACACACACACACACACACACACACACACACACTCAGTAAATTATTCTCTACTTTTCTGTTCTGTTCATTAAAATGCATGTGCCTCTTCAAAGCCCCGATGACAATGATGCCATCTGGTGCTGGAGGGAAACGCATGTGTTCACAGACGTTAGAGACATGCACATGTGAGGAAATACCTATACATAACTTTGATGCACTCTGAAGCACACACACAAACACACACCAGAAATTTCAGGCCTTTTGCTTTCATCTCCAGATCCCTCTTAGAAATCCAAAGCCCTTTTAAAAAAATATCCCTCTTTCCTTTCTAAAAGTGACGCACAAAACACCAATTTCAAAGACAAATTCCACTTAGATTCAGCAGTGAGTACTGTGGTACTCCAGGTACAAATTCTTTAAAGCGTAATGTTTCCTTTACAGAAAAATCATGTAATGGAGAACGAGTTGTGTGTTTTTCCCTATTTTTTTCCACATTATTTGATTGAGATTAATGTCACTGCAAGGCTGCACTCTAAGTCTGTAATTAGTATGTTCAGATTCATCAGAATGAAACAAGATAAAGTTTATATTGAAGTTAAATGAGACTGAGATTTAATAGATAATTCACAACCGGCGAAAATTCAGTTTTTTTCAGTCAGTGCAATGACACGAGAGCTGACCCATTCAAGAATAAGACTGAACAATACTGGAAGGCCGTTTGGAAGAAAGAGGCATCGCACAACACCAACATCACTTCCCATCAGCAGCGCAGTGGGCGGAAGAGGAAATACAACTCTGCATGACGTTTGGGTTATAAAATAAACCACAGATATGACACAAAACTAATCTATCTAATAGCTGTTATTGTAAACTGCATCTTAAATGATTAATCTGAAGTTTAAAGACAAACTCTCCTGGCCTTTGACCCCAACTAGAAACATGATCCTGGCAAGAGAGCTGCACGTTGAAACAAAGGAAAAGACAGTAAAGCTCCTTCAAAAAAGGCAACAGACAAAAAAAACTGATGTTCGTTGTCCCCAGTCAGTGTCTAAAATTTGGGGCAAGTACTCACAAAAGAAGAACGTTGTAAAACTGTCACGGCAGAAAACACTGGAGTTAAAATAGAAGATTCACAGCAAAGGAGAATAAAATGGAACAAACAAGAACGAACAGGACTCGATGTTTGTGACCAAACTGTCAATAAAACTGAGTGAAGGAAACAGAAACATACAGGAGTATGAAAAACTTTAGGCACCCCTAGTCTTGCATTTGTTTTATCAAACTTTAGGTAACATCTAAAGTTTGTGTTTTTCTATTTTCTTTAAGATACAGACAGAGGAAACAGGAATCTGGTTCTCTTATACCTCATCAGAAGGGGGTCACACTAAAAACTGACTTTCCTTATAGAGCCAGTTTGTTCTGTACTGTTACAGGACTAAATTAGTGTTTGAGAAATGTCGATCAATATGGGTTTTTACATGCACTTTTCTAATTCCACCAATCAAAAGTAAATTTGATGATCTTATTGACGGTTCCTTTTTCAGACAGGTTAAAAGTTTCCACCTCGACATGTTTCCACTAAACCTGTAGTCTTCTTCAGAAGACGTCAGGTGATGCCGTTGTGACGGGACTTGTTGGCTGTCCCGACAGCAGAGGACGATTCTGCCCCCGGCTGTCTGAGGCACCGCTGAGGACCGCGTTGGCGGTCCCGGTCCATGACATGGTTTTCCCTTTTGCAGTGGTCGGTCATGGCTGATCTCATCTCTGTTCGTTCGGCCGTGTCCTTTGTTGCTCTTGCGTATCGTCCCGATGCTTCTTTTCATTGCTTTTTGTGTTCCATTTTCCGTGTTTAAAATGTTGGCTGTTTCTCTAATGTATGTTTCATTGCAACATTTGCGTGGCATCTTAATATGTAATATATAACTATAATATATATATATATATATAATATATAACTTCACTTCTTTTGTTATTTTTTCATTTTTTGCAGGTAGCATGAAAGGTGTGTTTATGTTGTGTTTCTTCATTGCTCTTTTGATTTTCTCGGTGATACCTGTGTGGTAAGATGACCATCCCTGTGTTCTTTTCTGTGCTTGTGTGCCGATGAGACGACAGTCGGGAGCACAACCGTATTCTTTTTCTTTCTTGTCAGTGTGGACATCGTGCACACGCTGTATGTACGATGCACCGAAATTGGACCTCTGCTTTTAACCCATCAACTAGTTTCACTAGTGAGCAGTGGGGCTGCCAGCATCACCCGGGGAGTTTTTGGGAGCAGTTGGGAGTTAAGGGCCCTGCTCAGGGGCCCCCAGTGATTCACTATTGTTGCCAGCCCTGGCAGCCATGTGACATCTTCTGAGGAAGACTACAGGTGTAGAGGAAACATGTCAAGGTAAAAACTTTTAAGTTGCCTGAAAAAAAGAACTGTAAACAAAATAAACTATAAATGTAATCACAAGTAAATTTGATGGTAATATCGTCATTTTGTTTTATGGACACTGAACTGATGAAAACTGGGGAAACAGAAAAGAAAATAATCAATGGTCAATGACAAGGCTCCATCCTGCGAAGCCACATGAGGAAGTTGGAACCTGAGTGATGAAGTTTTTTCTTTGTAGAGAGGCCCATGCCTCGACAAAGTCATAAAAATCAGACATCCATCAAAGTTTAACTGTTACTTTATTTGTTTTGTGAGTCCTTCCTTCATTTTCCTACATGATTGCTTTTTTCCTGCTACTTAATCTGAATAAAATACCATTAACAGCAAGATTTTTGGTTGTTATTTTTCCTATTGTTGATGTTATTTATGTTTTATGAAGCCAGAATTCTCATTCGTTAACTTAGATTGTTTTGCATGTAATATCTGCAATTTATTTTTCAAAATAAAACAGCTAAATGAAAAAGTGTAATATTTTACTGAACAACTATTAATTTATTTCCCATTCTGAACCATGAATCAAGGAAGCAAAAACCGAAGTATATAACTAAGGAAGGTCAACTGTGGTTTGCTCGCCATCCTCTGAAGATGGCCCTTCAGCTGCGCTGCAAATGTGCAATGGATGTTGGCCTAGTGTGGTTATGAAAGACACAGAAGTTACTGCTTCCTTCAAATACTATTCACTTCATACAATATACAACAATATACAACATTCCCTCTTGGGAACATCCGGATCCATATATACTGAAATAAGACCTGCCCCCACTATTTTCCATGTCATCCTACCTTTGACTGAAGTGTTGGGTGGAGGGCCCTCAATACGCAGATTCCATGGTGGATCTCCCTGGTTGGCAAAGTCCCTCATTTTCAGATAGCTGATGGTTAGCCGAATGATTGAGGCTTTGTCGAGCTGGCTGGTGATGGCACCCGGTAGCGGCAGCATCTTGGCTAACTCATAAAATTCAAAATTCTCTTTCCCCCGCCGTGACCTCGCTGCATCCCTCGACTTCTCCTTCCTCAGAGCCTGAAGCCTGGATGAACATTAAAAAAACAAAGGGATGTCAGAAATATATATGAATGTTTTATACACACACACACACGCATATATATATATATATATATGTATATATATATATATATACATATATATATATATATATATATATATATATACATATATATGTGTATATATATATATATATATATAAATAAAACGAGAGAGAGAGAGTAAAGTGTTGAATATTCTTTCTAGTTTGAGAATAAAATAAGGCGCAATCATGAATCATTGTCAATTCCACTTAATGAAACCACTATTTTATATGACTTGCCAAAACATATTAATTGCAAAAGCAAAGAAAAACAAGTGAAAAACAGATTGTTTAATGTATGTGTTGTTATGTAATTAAATTCTTTTATATAATATTTATATAAAGTATGGTACAACGGCTCCTATGCTGTTAACAGTCAGACAAAACACAGCAAAAGCTCAAATATCCCGACTTTAAACTGTTAGTGTGGTTTAAGCATTGATCTCCCCATTGAACTCCCACACAAATCTAATTCTTCACTGTCCTTGTTGTGCAACACACGTTTTCATCTGGCTATGATATGATGCTGGTGGCAAATCCACACACGGCGTCACAAAAATCCTCCGGTCAGTGTGTTTGTGGACTTGGACACCGCATGAACCTGACGTTTCCAAGTCTGACACAGCCTGGATGATAGATCCTGAAAGCACCATGGAAACGTTCAAAAGGATCAAGTCCACACATGAGGAAACTCACCACAATCTATCTTTCTTTCTTTCTTTCTTTCTTTCTTTCTTTCTTTCTTTCTTTCTTTCTTTCTTTCTTTCTTTCTTTCTTTCTTTCGTTCTTTCTTTCTTTCTTACTTTCTTTCTTTCTTTCTTTCTTTCTTTCTTTCTTTCTTTCTTTCTTTCTTTCTTTCTTTCTGTTTTATTACAAACAAGAATACAAATGTGGATGATATTTTCATGCCAAACAGAAATAAATAAATAAATGAATGAAATTTTCTTTCCAAAATAATGTGACGTGATCCCGTCTAACCTGACGCTCTTGAAATGGCTGATGCTTATGAGGACTTCACAGTGGACAACGCATGGCAGTAAGTTGTGTATGACTACAAATCCAAACCCACCACAACAGGATCAGACATTGTCAGCTTAGGATGGAAGAAGTCCCACGTAAAACCGGTGTGGAATGCTCTACCGTTAACAACCACCAAGTCCTGATGGTCAGAAATGTTTCTGCTTCCCACAGATTCCCAATAAAAATGGGCCACCTGTTTGTAAAGGACACATATGCTTTTTCTGGCTTTCAAAGGTTAAAAATGGTCTCAAACTGTCATATCCCTAGTGTTCTTTTGGCAGTGTCACTTCAAGAGATGAAGTATGCAATGAATCAATGTTTTGAATGAGCAGTCACACCAAACAAGTTTCTTCTTATGCAAGCATGGGTTGAATTTACTCACTGGTCCTCTAGAGGCCAAGGCCCTAAAACCCAACCTCTGGGCCTGTCCCCAGTTGGGATCAGCCAGTCTTTGTTGCTGTGGCATGTGACAGGCAGATATGTGTCTGATTGGTTTGGGAAGTTCACTGACAGACTTCCAGTTGATGGAAGGGTGGAATGGTAGTGTTTTCCCACAACATAGCTAAACAATCTCCACTTCTCCTTTCATTGACTCAATACAGTTAACTGCACGACAACTACTTTTGAATGGTGGCTAGATAAGGTCTGTGCACCAGTATGGCTTCCAGACCCAGAAAACTTGGGAAAAGCCAGAATGACGTACCTCGATGAACGCTGCAAACATAGATCATGCTACTTTAATAACATGATACTGAAAATGTTACAAATGCAGTGCTTTGTCAAGTATCTTTGGTTTTCTGTTTAATTCACTCACCACTTGTCCTTCAATATGCCAGACGTTTTGACTCATAGACTGAACAAACAATTTCTGGCACTGGATAATTAATGGATTGCATTTATATAGCACTTTTCATTTCATACAGCAATCTCTTATTACACAGGGAGCCATCGTGCTGTTTTGTCTAAGGGAGTCTATGCTTTATAAGCATGCAGACAAAAATCCCACTCTCTTCCTCTCATGCTGGATTTGAGAGCTTTGGACATACATTTAGTAAAGTTTGACCTGCTGAAATCCCAACCTGTTCTCATCAAATACTGCTGCAGCTGTATTTGACACTGACATCATTCTGGAATCTTAACCTTTGAACAAGTGACAAGGTCCTCATGACTAAGTTGGACAGGTTGGCAGAAAATCACAGGCAGGACTGGAATGGAACAAAAATCTGCAATGGACATTTTGACCTGAAGCCCCCCCCTCAGTCAGTACTAACAACACCCAGTACGCCTCCTCAACAACCCCTCAAATTTGTGTAGTTGAGGTTTCCTGCATACAAGTGCATCAAAAAATATACTGATGTAGTTTCTCTGGTCAGGGGTTTGACTCAATCCGTCCGCTAACTCCTCAGACAGGAAGGCAGAAGGACATGTGAGTGATTCATTAAAATGGTCCATTGGGTGCTGCTCTAGTGATGCTGCATTCAGGAGTTACGTTGCATGGCCCCAAGGTGAGTTGCTCCACTGACAAAGTGCCTGGTTTGCCTGATACTCAGTCCTGCCGTGATCAAAGGCTCCAAATCTTAACATTGCAAGACCATTTGAAGACTTTTATAAGTATCACTTTTACATTGAACATAAAAAACTACGTGGTTGGATTTTCAGAATGTCGCACCAGCGACCACGCTAAAACAGTAGCACCCTGCTGGTCCCCATGTGTAAGTATTTAGACGTTGAAAATAAACACTCGAGGGACACATGAAGACATGTAGACATATGCAGACATATGAACACATGAACACATGTAGACATATACAGACACATGCAGACACATGAACACATGAACACATGCAGACAGATGAACACATGCAAACACATGAACACATGTAGACATATACAGACACACGCAGACACATGAACACATGAACACATATACAGACACATGAACACATGCAAACACATGAACACATGTAGACATATACAGACACACGCAGACACATGAACACATGAACACATGTAGACATATACAGACACATGAACACATGCAGACACATGCGCACATGCAGACACATGGACACATGCAGACACATGGACACATGGACACATGCAGACACATGAACACATGGACACATGGACACATGAACACATGTAGACACATGAACACATGAACACATGAACACATGAACACATGAACACATGCAGACACATGAACACATGAACACATGTAGACATATACAGACACATGCAGACACATGAACACATGAACAAATGAACACATATACAGACACATGAACACATGCAGACACATGAACACATGAACACATGCAGACACATGAACACATGAACACATGTAGACATATACAGACACATGCAAACACATGAACACATGAACACATGTAGACATATACAGACACATGAACACATGCAGACACATGAACACATGAACACATGCAGACACATGAATACATGAACACATGCAGACACATGGACACATGGACACATGCAGACACATGGACACATGGACACATGAACACATGTAGACACATGAACACATGCAGACACATGGACACATGGACACATGCAGACACATGGACACATGGACACATGAACACATGTAGACACATGAACACATGAACACATGCAGACACATGGACACATGGACACATGCACACATGAACACATGTAGACACATGAACACATGAACACATGCAGACACATGGACACATGGACACATGAACACATACAGACAGATGAACACATGGACACTAACATATTGACACATTAACACATGGACACATTAACACATGTAGACACATGAACACATGGACACATGGACACATTAACACATGGACACATGGACACATGGACACAATAACACCTGGACACATGGACACATTAACACATGGACACCTGAACACATTAACACATGGACACATGGACACATTAACACATGCAGACACATGGACACATTAACACATTAACACATTAACACATGGACACATTAACACATGCAGACACATGGACACATGGAGACACATGGACACATTAACACATGGACACCTGTACACATTAACACATGGACACATTAACACATGCAGACACATGGACACATTAACACATGGACACATGGACACATTAACACATGAACACATTAAAACACATTAACACATGGACACATTAACACATGGACACATTAACACATGGACACATGGACACATTAACACATGGACACATTAACACATGCAGACACATGAACACATTAACACATGGACACATTAACACATGGACACATTAACACATGGACACATGGACACATTAACACATGGACACATTAGCACATGGACACATTAACACATGGACACATGGACACATTAACACATGCAGACACATGAACACATGGACACATTAACACATGGACACATTAACACATGGACACATTAACACATTGACACATTAGCACATGGACACATTAACACATGGACACATGGACACATTAACACATGCAGACACATGAACACATGGACACATTAACACATGAACACATGGACACATTAACACGTGGACACATGGACACATTAACACATGAACACATGGAGACATTAACACATGGAAACAATACCACATGGACACATGGACACATTAACACATTAACACATGAACACAATAACACATTAACACATGAACACAATAACACATGAACACATGGATACATGGACACATGGAAACATTAACACATGGACACATTAACACATGGACACATGGACACATTAACACATGCAGACACATGAACACATTGACACATGAACACATGGACACATTAACACATGGACACATGAACGCAAGAACACATGCAGACACATGGACACATGCAGACACATGGACACATGCAGACACATGCAGACACATGGAAACATTAACACATGGACACAATAACACATGAACACATGGACACATGGACTCAATTAACACATGAACACATGGACACATGGACTCAATTAACACATGGACACATTAACACATGGACACATGGACACATTAACACATGCAGACACATGAACACATGGACACATTAACACATGAACACATGGACACATTAACACATGGACACATTAACACATGGACACATGGACACATGGACACATTAACACATGGACACATGGACACAATAACACATGCAGACACATGCAGACACATTAACACATGAACACATGCAGACACATGCAGACACATGGACACATTAACACATGGACACATGGACACATGGACACATGGACACATTAACACATGGACACATGAGCGCATGAACACCTGCAGACACATGCAGACACATGGACACATTAACACATGGACACATTAACACATTAACACATTAACACATTAACACATTAACACATGAACACATTAACACATGGACACATTTCTTATTGTTGATGTTCTAAGTTTCTTTCTTTCTGTTTAATGACTCTGATCTCCTCAATATTACCAAAAAACACCAAAGCAGACCTACGTGCGTTTACACCTCCAGCTTCTCTGGATGTTCCTGATCAAAGCTTCTGTTGAGGCACTCACGCGAAGATGCACTCAACTGGATTTTATTCATGTATTATAGATAAGCCAAGATCATAGAAGAAGGTTGTATATCGGATTTTCTTCTATTTGTTCCTTCTGATTTTTGTTATCTAATTAATTTAAAATTTTTCAGATAATAGAAGCAACTGAAGGTACATTTTTCTGCTAATTGAGATTCGCTCCAAAATGTCACTCCACTTCGGAGCGACTGAGTCAAGTGCAGGTTACAGTTAGTCTGGCGTCTCTCCCTAATGTAACCAGTCATCATCTTGGCAGGAAAATAATTAGTGTTAACTGAATAAAATGGTTTCTAATGAAATGCTGAAACATGTCATTTGAGTCTGTATATCTGAATGCAAAGAAGCAGGAATTAGTCTTAGCATCTTCTGAATGTATGAACTGTCCATCAGTCAATAACAAACCAGAAAAGTGGAAGTGAGATATAAGAGGTGCAGAACTCATACCCGACCCTTTAACGGCGCTTAAAAAAGCCAACATCTTATTTCCAAATGTTCTCCCTCAGCTGAGGCTGCTCGTGAGTTGCCAGTCGCCACTCGCTCTGCCCTGTTTCACTGTCGCAGCTGACAGCTCTACAGTCTCTGGACGCAGCCATCTGCCGTGCTACGTCAGTAAGACTGACTGACTTATAATTCTCATGAACTTGACTCCTATTTGTTGGGTCATGTCACTCTTTTATACCGCTGATGACATGTTTGGTCAGTTTATCTTCGTATGACTTGTTAAACACTACCCTGATGTAAATCAGTCTGTCAGATTCTTGCACGTTATTCTTTCCCAAACACATATTCTGCTTTGTCTGTGTCCTTTCTTGCCGTGTGTGGGTGTTTTTACATTGTCTGCTCTGCGAGAGGTCTTGTATGTATGAAGCAAAAGAAAGCTGAATTATTGATGGCAGATAAGGTTCATAGCACACTCTGTCTCACTTAAACCGTCTTGCATCCTTCTCCCTCCAAATGACTCTTCCTTCGCCAAGTTCCTGATCTGATGTTGCTGCTTTTGTTATGTGTCAATCAAAAGGCAAGGGACATAAGGGACTGAGGAATATGAGGAATTTATCTACAAGGTAGATATGTGCCAAAATGCATGAGCTTGTAGATTTGATGTGAAAACTTTTAAGAGTAAAATGTGAGAACTTGCACCTAAAAATCTGAACTTGAGCATCAAAATCTTCTGCTGTAAGAAAAATGAATTGGACGTTACAAAAGAAGAAAGATCATGAAAAAAAAATTGTATTTGTAGGTCTCAATTTTCACTGGCAGAGGACTTTCAGACAAACGTGATTTCAATGTGAATGAGCAGAAATCTATTTACAGATGTGTAGATTTATGTTCACACAAATAACATTACACTGACAAATTATCATCCTGTGAAGTTTAATAGAGTAGAGTAGCATAGTAGAATAAATGATCCCCTGTTTCCTAATATCGTTTCAGCAGTTACTCCAACTGTCTGCATATATATTAGTGGTTAGTACCATGTAAACACCTTTATCCGCCATGTGTGTGTATATATATATATATATATATATATATATATATATATATATATATATATATATATATATATATATATATACACACAATAATAGTGGGCCTGTACATTTGTGTGAAAATCCTCTGCATTTCTTTTACATGCTCTTACATGATCTTTCTTCTTCTCTAACTTCAAATTCAGTTCACCTGTGTGTAATGTTTTCTGGTGCACAAGTTCTCATACTGTTCTACTAGTTTCCCCATCAGCCCTAGAACCTCGTGGCACCTATGAACCTTTATAGAAGGATCAAACCATGAGGACAGAGAACCAGTGGGAACAGCAGAGCCGGCGCATCCAAAGCTGTGCGACAACACACACTGTTGACTTAAAATCACCCAACATACAATCGTAAACAAATACAAACAAAGTTGCATATCAGTTTTCATGTGTTTGCCTGTGAGAGTGAGAGAGCAGGCAAGATAATAATAGAGGGATAATATGAATATGGTGGTTTGATTGGTGACATTTCATCTTGGGATTGACATTTCTAGACAACAGATTACACATCGACACACAAGGTTTCTATTGGAGCAGATAAAATCTTTTTAGCTCGATGAAAAGCAAGACAAGGACAAGAAAATGTTACACTTACTGACTTTAGAGTGAGTGACTGATGGGGTGACGACGCAGCTCTCCTCCTTAGATGACTACACAAATGAGTCGCTCCAACTCAACACATTATCAGCAGATGAGTGACTGTTTTTTTGGAACTAGGTTGCTGATTTACCTTTTTTACTAATCAGCACCGTTCCAAAAGGGTCTGGATGTCAAATGTCAATAAACAGAATACAATCAGAATGCAACAGATTTGCAAACCTAAAAAAAACCAACAACATTCCATATATTTACAATAGAACAGTCAAAGCATGTAATGAAGCTGAAAGAGAGACATTTATTAAAAATATTAGCTCGTACTGAGTTTGGGAACGACATCTCAAAAATGGTCTGGAAAAGTCAATGGCCCTAAGGAAAACACTTAGTAACATCTTAAACCTGTATCAAATAAACAAAATCTAGTGAACGCAGGTGACAGAAGGTGCAAAGAAAAAGAAGGTAGTAAGAAATGGAAAACATTTGGTAGAGAAAAATACATGATGGGTGGAAAAGAGGGCCTGGAGATACTTTGGTGAATGCAGTGAGAACTAGAAATGATCGAATGAATCATGCACTGAATTCAATAACCATGAAAGGTGGATTTGCAATCACTGTATTACTTTTGTTCCAGTCAGCTTTAAAATCTTATACGCCTTCATACTCAGAGACGTGTGTGCTGATGCCTCCGAGGGAGGGGAATTATAACCAGAGCGCTGAGCACCAACCTTCAATAATGGTGACACAAGGGCAACGAGGTCCACAGAGGGTCACATGGGACTCACCTGGACATTCACAGCTGCTGCTCGCTACAATAGGCCCCAGTGTGAACAATTATAAGTCTACCTTTATTTGCACTCAAGGCTATTCAATGTCAGGAGCCCCCGCTGCACTCTTAAAGCCTCTGACAGGCAGAATGAGACCACAGACGTTTTCCAAGGCTTGATTAAACAATGAGGCTAACTAGTTAATTCTACACACGAGACTGTAACACAGAAAATTAAAGCACGTCAACCCAGTAATGACCTCCGAACTCAATGTGGAGCAAAGTGGAGGCAGCGTGGCGTATGCATAAAAACAGTGACTAATGGTAGAAGGACGTTTGGTGCGTAAACGTCAGGATATTTGCAAACCATTTCAACCTGTCTGCTCTGCAGATGCACACGTCAGCGTCATCCAAATGTGTTGTGCAAAACTCAACAGACTACATTACTTAAATTACCTTATTGTGCTTCATGAAGAAACATTGAAGTGGAGATGCCACTGGCCCTTTAAATCATTACATCCTGAGGGGCTGTGAGGTGTGACTCATCTTAACACACAAAATCACAATACTGGAAATCAATAATAACTACAAGGCCCACGTTACACAGATGCACAGATACGTTCCCAGATATTGCATTCCAAGTCTGGGGGTCACTGTGGCTTCTGTTATACTTCAGTAAATCATAATACTGCAAAGGAAAAGTTTACATTTCTGTTCTCCATTTTAGACTAGACAATTAAAAACACAAAGATCTCATGAATAGAAATGTCACTTAATCGAACCATCAACTCCTTGACTACAATTCTACCAAAGCAGTGATAAATTATTTAAAACATGTAGGGTTTATGACGGTTATGATAACTATGCAATAACAACAACAACAATAATAATAATAGTAATAATCATGCTTACGCTTGGGATCAGTACAAATGTGTGCTTCATCTGGCTTTATAACTATTTTATCATTCATTTGAATTTTCTCCATAATTTACATACTCACCTACACATACTTATGATCTTAATCATGACAGGTCTAACAGACACACTGAAGCCGTACTAACGTCACCAGTCTCCAGGCCGACCTGCAGACACGACCACCTTTTCTACCCAGATGGACCTGCGTGCCTGAGAGAGTGGTTTTGTACCTGATGCTTGTCCTTGAATAAAGACATGATGGTCAAACCCTCTGTTTTTTTATCTGTGTGCATGCGCGTGTGTGTGTGTGTGTCTGTGTGTGTGTGTGTGGACATCCCATCAGCAGAGCATCTGTGTTCCCAGCTCCCCAGAGGGATCTTCCTGTCAGCTGGACAGGTCTATATGTCCAACGGTAGGACAATGGACCCAACAAAGAGAAACAAAGAACAGCCAGAATGAGATGGAACGGAAGTGATTTTGAACCAGCAATACTTCAATGTGTGTGCACATGCATGTATGCATATGTTGCTTTTGGGTGTCGGTGGAGTTTCCGTCGGGGTTTTGCAGAGTGTTTTTCTTTGTTATAATAGCTGAATGTTTTGCAAGCAAACACACAGAAGCTCTGACCTTTAATGAAAATATTTTGAAAATGATTCAATTTTAAACACAACCCTCATTTATCCAAAATTCTACATTTTGCCAGTCCAGATGGGATTATTAACCCATATGTGACTGCATCCCCTGCACTAAAGGTCCTCTTTACCTTACTGTCACCTTTCTTTCGTTAATGTTCTGTTTCACTTACCCTTTCTTGGATTGTCTTTGCCTGTTGTTTTCGGATTCCAACCCTGATCACCTACCTGTTAATTAGGATGAATCTTTCCTGGATACTTCTGGTTTTTACAATAAACTGCTTGAAGCATTACGTCTGTTTGACTCTATTTGTCATAATTTGGTTATGTTTTGGTTTCTTAAATTCCAGTTCGACTTCCCTTGTTCCCATGAATCCTGACTATTTGCAGATATATCTCATTAGCCCAGTGAATACTGCATGTGAGCTTTTTGAATCGGGACTTGGCTAAGGAGGAGTCACGCAGCTGGGCACTATCCACGATGTCCATGCGATGTTGTACAGACGTGCCAACCGAGACTGCCCCACATGGGTGAAAGTATTCCCAGAAAACTCCTGCTTCCCTCTGCTGTAGGATGCTTATGTTATGAATGCATACAGTAAATTATTGGTTTAGTATGCTTTTCCGTCAACCCATAGATTTTGACCTTTGTGTGAACTGTCAGTTTAAGAAGTCTGTTAAAACACAAAACACATAAATAAAAAAACGAAGGAAACCGACACTCATCATCTAAAAATATTTAAAAGAATCTTGATTTCCATCTTGTCTCTGCCTTTTATATTCATAACATTGAGAAAGAACATCCCGTAGCGGGACAGTTTAGCGACTACAGACCAAACTTTCTGCATTATTTTCATGACTCTGTACTTATGGTGTCAGGGAAGTGATGCCACAGGTGAATTTATGTCTGAAGTAATCTTTTCTTAAATATGATTTCCCTTGTTGTCAGAGCATCTGCCAAGAGTCTAAATGCCACCTTAGACAAGATCTGACCAACACCCAGAGAGTCTACAAAGAACCATAAATATCAAATACTTGTTATTAGATTTATTTTACTCAGGTGAAATGTCAAGGAAATAAGTAATAGTTATGATAAACCAATACATGAGGGAATTTGTACTAGCTTACACGAGACAATCAACTCATTAAATTATCTTCAATGCAGAGTAGAGAAATGAGATTTTATTCTCCATGTCAGTTAGCACTCTCATCCAATTAGTACATTGCCAGCACTGAGAGCAACGTAGTGCAACTCATAAGCTCACCAACAAGCCAGTATCTTTATTCAAAGAAGCTATTAAATCGGGCAATAAAATGCATCTTTATACATTTCACCCTGTTTGGTTTTCAACTCCAGCTAATCGTGATGCTGGCAAAGTAAAATCTGCGATGCTGATAAAGGACTCCATAAAATGCTTTGTCATGATGAGAGCTGAGCTAGATATGGTGTTTGGCTGATTCCCACTGTGATCCATCTACCTTAAATGTTGCCAAAAGTGGCTTCACGAAAGCAAACAAACACCATAAATGGAGAGTTTATGGTTTTTGTTTGTTTGTTTGTTTGTTTATGGTGTTCCACAAAAACCACAAAATAGAGTTGGTATCTATTCAGCATTGTCCCAAAGATCACTAAGCATGATGTGATAGACGCATTTTCCAAAGTAACCTTTTGAAAAAGTATTACCATTAGGCATTTAATGTCAAATGATCAAAAATTCAGATGCTGACTACTAAATATAAGACCTTGAAGCTCCAAGTCTCAGTTAGTAAGCAATCTTATTATAGAGACTCAGAGTGATATCTTCTGTTTATCAGAAACGTGTGTTAGTTTAAATGAATCACAACTGCCTGGTTATATTAATCATGAGATTCCCTGAAGCTCGGGCTGAGGAGTAGCGGCCATCTAACTCCAACTATCAAATAAAATCTAAACCAAAATGTGATTATTCTACGTTTGAAAGCCTCAAACTTAGTCTCAAACTATCTGGCTGGAAATCTGAGAATTATTAGTTTCTTTAGTGAAAATATCATCAGAAATAGAGAAAAAAAACAACTAAGCTCAAACAACAAATGCTATGGGTATTTCTGGGGCTATGGGGTGGAGGTGACCGATGTGAAGCAGCAGCTTCTACTGGTCCTAACACACTAAAGTTTACATCAACTAGATGTTTTATTAAACAGAAATGTTTTAAGTTTAGTTTTAAAGGTGGAGGTGGTGTCAGCCTCCTTCACCCAAACTGGAAGTTGGTTCCATAGTGATGGTTCCTGATAGCAGAAGACCCGTCCTCCAGATCTACATCTGGATCTTCTAGGAACTACGAGTAAACCTGCACCCTGAGAACGGAGAACTCTGTTAGGAACATGAGGAACCATCAGATCTTTGAGAAAACCAGGAGTTTGGATGTTTAGGACTTTATAACAAGTGATAACATTTTGAATTGGAGTTTTCCGGGGAGCCAATGGAGGGAGGTGAACACTGGAGAAACATGGTCTCTCTTGTTGATTCCTGTCAGCATTCGCGCTGCTGCATTTTGGATCATTTTGGATCTTCAGAGAATTAGTTGGACATCCAGCCAACAACACATTACAGTAATCTAGTCTAGAAGATACGAACGCGTGAATTAGTTTTCCAGCATCACTCTGGGAGAGGATGCTCCTAATCTTTGCTAAATTACTTAGACGGTCTTACAAACCTGATTAATATGATGCTGAAATGATAAACACTGATATAAGATAACACCAAGCTTTCACACAGTTGTACTGGAGACCATCACAACACTGTCTAATCCCTTTTTAAGGTGTTTGGCACCAAAACAGCAACCTCTGTTTTATCAGAATTTAGAAATTTAGAAGCAAGACCTTATTGGACATCCAGTCCTTGATGTCGTTAAGATACGCATGAAGTTTGTTTAATGGGTCCGTTTCATCTTTATAGACAAATACAGCTGTGTATAATCAGCATAACAATAAAAATGAATGCAGTGGTTTTAGATAATTCTTCCCAACAACAGCATTTTAAAAGCTGTAGGATAACTACCTGAACTAAGACAGGTATTTCTATGCACAAGAGCCACTGGCCCCATTGAGTCAAGCACCTCCTTTAGAAGGTGAGAGGGAATGCTGTTGGTGAGACAATTTGTAGGCTTGAGGTCATGAATTACTTCAGATAGCAGAGACAGTGAAATAGGCATACACTGGTTAAAAACAGACACAAAGGGGGTTCACAAGGATCAGGGTCGGGTGGTGGAGGTAAAGACCGCAGAGCAGAGGATTTCTGAACAAAGACATTTCAAAAGTTATTACAAAGAGCAGGTGTAGGCACAAGGTCCTACCTGTGGGTTCACAATGGAATTCAAAACACTGAACAAAGGTTTGGGCTTTTGGATATTACTAGACATTAAGTTGGAAATATAGGAGGATTGAACAGATTTTACAGCTCTCTGGTATTCCAAAAGGCAATCTCTCAGAATTTCAAAGTGGATTTGCAACTTGCTCTCTTTCCATCTTCTCTGAGCACACCTACATGAGCGCCTGAGAGAGCGAACAGAATCATCAATCCATCCATCCATCCATCCATCCATCCATCCATCCATCCATCCATCCATCCATCCATCCATCCATCCATCCATCCATCCATCCATCCATCCATCCATCCATCCATCCATCCATCACAACTATATAGCTTGATGCAGAAGCTCTGCAATGTCACTTGAAATTCTTTGTTTTTGTCTTTTCTTCATAATTTTTTTTTTGAATGAAATCAACATTTTTTCCAAATGATTTTTCATTCTAGTTTGGATGCTGTGATGCTTGATGGATTTCCATTGTCACACTTTTTAATCACTTGTTATGATGAGTAACAACAACAATGAGAAAATTGCGTGCAAACTGGAACAGTGACTAAAAGCCTAAATTTTACTCAAATTCAGATCCCAAATTCCAGATTAGTTGAAAAGGAGACGTTGTGGATGTAGAGAAGGAAGAAAGCAGAGAGAGAGAGAGATTTAAAGGATCTCTTGCTTAGATTACAATGTGGAACTGAGATTTATGACATATAAGTTTTTCTATCTTGGAACAGTAATGAGGACTTGATAATGATAGACAGGAAATATAAGGAACTTTTTTTTTTTTTTTAAGACTTTGTGGTTCTAGTGATCTTTATTGAAACTTGCTTAACAAGAAAGCTGAGGTAAAGCGAGGGGAAAGACACGCAGCAAAGAGTCACAGGGCAGGATTTAATCTTGGACTGCTTGTATAGGGACAACCAAGTGAGCCTCACAGCGCCCAGGTGTTATGAGCTTCACCAAGAAATGGTTGCAGGAGCATATTCCCGATGCCAGGGTTTATCTCTATCATACAATATTTTACACAGCATGGGCAGACAAAGATCTGAAGAGAAACCTAAAAACGTACCGGTGGTAGAACTCCAGTGCTTGGCAACAGCAGGTGTTGGCATCATCTGCTCAGTTGTTGCTAAGTTGTTGCTAAGCCTCAGAGACAATAGCCAAAAGTCTGGGTGGCGATATCTAAAGATTTCAACCACGGTTCTGTCTTCTGACTGCTGGAGCGTATACCCGACTTCAGCGTCCCTCTGCCCAGATTTAGACAAGACAGCTAGACAGAGACTTGAAGAGGAGTGGAAGAAGGACAGGCAGTGGTATTACAATACTTGTTAACAGCCAATGGTGTAATCCAGGACACGATACTGTGAAATATCATTTCTGCAGCCCCGATAATGAACTGCTGCTGTGAGTTTGAGTCCTTATTATTAACTGCTCGAGTTCACCAAAGGTATCGTAGAGGCAGCTTACATCCTGCCATCAGCTAGAACAAACGCTGCGAGTGACATCATCAGTTCTGCAGTTGCTAAGTTACAGACACAACAGCCCAGCGCGTTTTTAGCCGTCACTGGTGATTTCAACCACGTTTCTCTCAGCCACATGTCCAGTGTTTCATCATTTTGTCAAATATTTCACCAGTGAAAACAAAAAGTTGGATTTGTTTTATGCAAACGTCAGAGATGCATACATCTCCTCTGCATGACCTCCTATCGGTAAGGAAGATCATAATGTGGTCTTTCTCTCCTCCACCTACAAACCCATCAACGAGGGGAAACCTGGACTCTGACCACAAGAACTGTGAGGACATGGTCAAAGGAAGATGAAGAAACTCGGCAGAGATGTTTGGAGGCTACAGACTGGGATGTTCCCTGTCAGCCACATGGAAACGCAACTAAAAAACGAACAAAATGGTCATAATTTAGGCAAACATGACTAATAAAAAATGTGCCATCGTGAGACAGCATGTCTCAGCTTCTTCCACAGATGTTTAACAGGATGTAGATCAGGACTCATAGAAGGCCATTTCAGAATAGTCCAGTGTTTAGTTCGAAGTTGTTCTTGGTTGGTTTTAATTGTGTGTTTAATTGTCAAAAAGTTCCAGTTTTGTCTGGCATGTCCAAAGGACATTCTCCCAGAAGCTTTGTGGTTTGTAATATGCATGATGAGAGTCTCTGTCATTTGTATGCTGTTCTTTCAACAGTAGGGTCCTCCTCGGTCCTCCACTTTGGTTCAAACAGTGATTAATGGTGGACCTTGACATTGGAGCTAACCTTGAAGAGATCTGTTTCTTCATTTTCTAACCAGTTTTCCTCTTGTGACCACATCTAAGGAGTTTGGCTACAGTCCTGTGGACCTTAAACTTCAGAATTAAATATCCAACTGTAGTCACAGGAACATAAAACTGATTAAAAGCAGCAAGGGTGGGTGCTATTATTAGAATATGACCAATCATACTAGGGCTTTAGCTCCCTCCTGACCTGCAAGCAGGTCTAAGCTTTGAGAGCTCTAGTTCCTTCCAGTAGGAGCTGTGCACGCTTGCAACAGGTTTTTGGCTGTCGGTTGTTGAATTTGCATCATACACAGTTCACATGTATGCATTCAAGATCTGCATGTGTGAATCTGTTTTGTGGGGTTCACACATTATAACATTGATGTAATGCCATACTTCAGTCATTCAGGGTTTGTAGCAAGGTGTTGTATATTTAACTCCTTTTGTGGACAGTGCAATTTAATTTGCAGTCATCTTTTAGGGGAGCAGTATCAGGCCAATGACTGAAAAAGAACTGAACAAATTAATAAAGAAGGCTGGTTCTGTTCTGGGAATTGTTCTGCAGCCTCTAGAACTGAGTGTGTAAAGGAGGATGTTTTACAAAATGAAAAATATAATGAACACCTGAGCATCCTCTTTACAAGACAGCGATCAAACATCAGTGTCTTCAGTCAGAGGCTTCTTTAGATCAGATTGGGGATCCTTCCTTAACCATCTGGGATGACACTTATGGCAAAATCTGTCTGATGAAGAAATAATATCTATCTGTCTGTCTATCTATTGATCTACCTATCTATGACAAAGAACCTGTTTGAGCATGTAATATTCAAATTGATGAGGCGGAGGGCAAAAAAGATGTCAGTAAATATTTTGTAATGTGAGCACTTATGAAAATATTTTACATGTTTTCTTTTTAAGATGTAGTTTATACACTTACACTTAAGTATCTTAAGTTATGCACAATCTGGTTATTAATTGTGTAATTTACATAAGTGATTATTATGACAGATCTTCTCCAACTGCACTGAACAGCCATTAAAATAAAAACAAAAACACCTGCAATTCTATGTATCTGTTCTGTGGTTCTGTTTTGTGGTTCTGTGCATCTGTTTTGTGGTTTTTCCTGTTTTGTGGTTCTGTGCGTCTGTTTTGTGGTTCGGCGCATCTGTTTTGTGGTTCTGCATATCTATTTTGTGGTTCTGCATATCTGTATTGTGGTTCTGTGTGACTGTTTTGTGGTTCTGTGTATCTGTTTTGTGGTTCTGTGCATCTGTTTTGCGGTTATGTGTGTCTGTTTTGGGGTTTTTCCTGTTTTGTGGTTCTGTGCGTCTGTTTTGTGGTTCTGCACGTCTATTTTGTGGTTCTGCATATCTGTATTGTGGTTCTGTGTGTCTGTTTTGTGGTTCTGTGTGTCTGTTTTGTGGTTCTGTGTGTCTGTTTTATGGTTCTGCGTATCTGTTTTGTGGTTTTGTGCATCTGTTTTTTTTGTTCTGTGCATCTGTTTTGTGGTTCTGTGCATCTGTTTTGTGGTTCTGTGCATCTGTTTTGTGGTTCTGTGCGTCTGTTTTGTGGTTCTGCACGTCTATTTTGTGGTTCTGCATATCTGTTTTGTGGTTCTGTGTGTCTGTTTTGTGGTTCTGCGTATCTGTTTTGTGGTTCTGTGTGTCTGTTTTGTGGTTCTGCGTATCTGTTTTGTGGTTTTGTGCATCTGTTTTTTTTGTTCTGTGCATCTGTTTTGTGGTTCTGTGCATCTGTTTTGTGGTTCTGCGCGTCTGTTTTGTGGTTCTGCGTATCCGTTTTTTTTTTCTTTCTTTTTTTTTCATTCTTTGGTAATAAAACAGTTCTCGATGTCCTGAGATTATTCACTAATGAAAAAACATGTATGTAATTGTAGGTATATTATTTTATTTATCAGTCCATCTCCCTAAATAGTAAATGACTGAACTTGAAGGTTGAAAGTACATTGGCACTTGTGTACTTTTATACCCTACAAATACAAAAAAAAAAAAAAGCCAACCAAAACAACTCAAACATGCTTTCATTGATGTGGAAGCAAGTTAACAGGTTGGTATGATTAATGACTGAGCGCTGTGGCAGTCGGCAATCGTACCAGGTCAGAACTCGCTGAGACCAGATGTCTCGACTGCACACAGTCACATTAGTGTACCTGCAGTAGCAATGGCACTTAATATAAAATATAATGACCTGTTCGGAGAAATATTAACTATAATGATATCAACTTATAATTAATCTCTGCATTGTTAAACATTTTCAACTGTACAGTTTCCCTTGTGATAATTAGGTTCAGCCAAAGCCAAATGAGTGTAAAAAAACTTTATTTAATGTTCAGTACTGCATGTGAGCTATAGCTTAGTGACTCGAATACAACAGATGTTACATTCACTCCGAGCTGCAGGTAGATGTACATTATACGATGCTGGTTTCAGCAGATTATCTTCTTTTAAAAATACCACAAAACATAAAAATGCACTCCAATAAAAAACACACACAAAAACACTTCTGATAAACCAAACAAGGAAAAAAACATGTTGTTTTTTTTATGTGCGAGGTGCCTCTCCAGCTCAGAGACTTCAGAGGTAGAAAAAAAAACTCTCTGCACTAACAAGGCCGGGTGAACCTGGCCACGGGCGACAGCGAGCAGCAGCTCAGGCAGGTGGACACAGGGTGAAGTCAAAACTCACCACAGTACAATAAATACATGGATGAAATGGCTCGGTAGTCCGGGATTTGTGTAATTCTCTGTTTGCTAAGGGCAGTCCAATGAGCCTAAAGATATTGTATCACCGGAGCAGAAAGGAAGAAAAGAAAGTTGTTATCACAAAAAGAAGACAGGGAAAAGCTTTTGTCTACAGTTTTTATTGACAGATTCCAAAAAGGAAACACAAGATGTATATTTTCGACATCTCTCAGGAACATGTGTCAAAGGTGGGTTAGCGACTTCTAACTCAGACGCCTCCATGTGGAAAACAAGGAATTTAGAGGACTGATAAGTAATGTTCCCTGACAAGCTGCTTAGTCTAGCGAAGTCTGCAGGGGCCAACAGACACACACACACACACACACACACACACACACACACACACACACACACACACATATATATATATGAACTATTTAAGAAGTGCAAACTCAGTTTTCTTATAAAAAAAGTTATCAAATCGTCAATGTGATCTCCTACCCTGAGATATATTTATGTTTAGAACATGATGCAGGTTCAAAATTCTTAAAATGCCAATTCATAAAAAGAAAAACAGACCAAAAAAAGCCAAAGAAAAGGCATCTTCACAGTTTCATCACAAACCTCCATCCTAAGCAATCATCAGGCAACAGTGGACAGGAAAAAACTAATTAACAGGGACAAAACACCTCCAGCGGTACCAGGCTGGGAAGGTGGCCATCTGCCTCCACCAGCTGGGGGTCTGAGATTACAGAAGAAAAAACAACTAAAGCAGAGGTCTTAGTCCACGGTTACCTGACTGTGAGGCAGAAAATATTAAAACGCTTACTGTAATAATAATGACGTATACATACACAAAGAGTAATTAGATAAGATGGGGAAAGAGCCCAGTCCATCATAAGAGGTTCCTCTGCAGTCTAGGCGGATAGCAGCGCGACTAAAGCAATGGGTCAGGGCACCCGAGGCAGCCGTAACAGCTTTCAAAAGAAAACTTTAATCTTCAATGTGGAAGGGTGTCTGTATCTCCAACGCAACCTGGGAGCTGGCACCACAAGGATGGGATGGGATCCTGATAATTGAAGGCTCTGCCTCCCATCCTACTTTTGGACACAAATAGGCCTGCAGTCTGAGAGCGAAGCGCTTTGTTGGGATGAACATGGAATTATGAGTTCTTTGAGCTAAGCATGAGCAAGGCCTTTAAGGGTTTTATATGTAAGAAGAATCATTTCAAATTCTCTCCTGGATTTACCTGGGAGCCAATAAAGTGAAACTAAAACTGAGAAAATATAATCTCTCACGTTGATTCTCGTTAGACGTCTTACCAACAGGACTTTGGATTAGCTGCAAGCTTTTCAGAGTCATATTAAAACCTCCTAGTAGGAACGAATTGCAGGGTCCAATCCTTCAGTAACCTGAAGTAACCTTAATGCATTCATTTGCTCATTATTCACATGAGCAGATGTGTTGTTCTATCAGACAAACAAGACTAAAACCAAACTTAAGCCTGTCAGGGAATGGTGATTAACGGTGTTAAACGCAGCACTGAGATCTATTAGGACAAGTAAAGTCTGGCGCCAAGAGAAGAACTTTCACCACTGCTGTTTCTGTACTATAAAGCCATCTAAATCTTGATTCCGGGTTTTTGACTAAATCACTTTTGTGCAAATAGTTAAGTAGTTCACTTGTAATAGTTTTTTTCCCAGTACTTTAGGAAAACAGGGTAATTGGTATAAGTCTTTACCTAGCACTCCCGAATCAAAACTATTTTTTTTATGATTGCAGAGACCCTAAAAGTCTGAGACACGTACCTTGTCAATAGAGATTGATTACATCCAACGTGTAAATATTAATTATGAGAAACAATCTGCTCGGAATGGAGTCTGAGAGACATGATGGTTTAGATTAGTATTTCCCAGGAGCAGGACTGGGAAACACTGATAAACAGTATTTTTCATTTGAATCACACCTGATTCAAATGAACCACCATCAGCTTCACTAAGGTATGTATAAATTAGTACTGACCCACTGAATTGTGCCAGGATTGTTAGAGCAGGAAAGCGTCTAAAAAAACATGCAGGTTCGTGGGTCCTGAGGACCAGGATTGGGACACACTGGATTAGATTAAGTTATGTTAGCTGCCAGTTTAAGGAGCTCAACAGTGCAGAAAAAGTTAGGCAGAAAAGAGGCTCAACAGTTCCCTACATTCTGCTCCAGGAAAACAATCGGATTTGTGAAAAAGTAATGAAGCCAGAAAGTTAAAAGGAATTCATGACTCAAAAGACGTATGGCAGTTACACTGGTGACAATGCTAAAAAAGCCTTTTTTTTTCTTATATTCCTTGAATCATGTTGAATAATAAACAGTTCTGTCTTTGCAAGGAGACATGAAAAGGTTATCCTTCCAGACTGTGACATTCTTCCAACTTTGTGGAGCTTTTCCAGCTTTCTCAAAGTCTGCGCTAAGGTGAGCAGCTCTAAACTAAAGATGAAAAGAAAGCGCATACTGTTAAGGTGGCTCACGCCACGGGTTCCAAGAGTTGTCATGTGGGTTTCGTACCTTCAAACCCTCCCTCCACTAAATTCTAGTAAATTATAGGGAAACACTGAGTGTTTCCATATAGTGTGTACATATATATATATATATATCCACTCCATCTGGGGGAAGGTCTTGGGGCAGATCCAGGACACACTGGGGGATTATATCAGTCGGCTGGCTGGGGAAGGCCTTGGTATTCCCCCATTGGAGTTATAGGAAGGTACTGGGATTGTTTGCTTAGGCTGCTGCCCCTGTGACCCAAACTTGTTCAAGTTGAAGTTAATGGATGAATCGACATCTAGTCAATTTTAAATAATTTATTATTTATTATTACTTTTGTCAGTCTCGAGTTATTTCAGTGACAATTGTGAGTTTTTCTTTCTTTAATAAAAAGGTACCAACAAAGTTGTCCACCTGTGTATATCCGTCGGTAACTCCAAAAAGTTATTTCCTGCTCATGTTCCGATACACATGCACACTGTTTCTCTCTGCCTACACTAATTTATTATTTAAAGGTTTCCACCCAGACAAAGACACAGGTAAGTGAAAAAATATAGAAAAAGTAAAATACAAAGACAGACAAACTTCAATGAATGACTTTGGAATGTTATCTTCAAAATAAAAAGATTCAGATGCAGAGCAGGAGAATCTCCTGCTTTCAGGTATGAAAACAATTGAAAGTGGCAAAAAATTAGAAGAAAAAGGCAAAGTAGGAGAAAGAGTTGGGCAAAGCCAAAAAGTTAACATTAACACAGCTGGATCAAATCTGCAAGATAAGACCACATACTCACATCGGAGCCCTTCACACCACCGGCCCCACTCACTGCCACGAAGAAGAGAGGCGAGAGGAATACAGGGGACGTAGTAGGAATTAAAATTTAGAGGGAATTGCTGGAAGAGTGAATTCATTTATTTTTACCTTCTACATCCCTCCCTATGTCCTAAATGTATTTTTGGCAAAATATTCAGACTAGCAGCTGTTTGCAACAAACAAATCAAACAAAAACTATTTAAATAGCTAAAAACAAATAATATTCTTGGAATTTCACGCAAAATGCCATTTTTTAATGACCAAACTTATTCTCTTTCACATACAACTGGAAATAGGCTCACAGATGAAATAATCATTTTAGTCCAGTCTTCCAATTGTTGTTGTACTTTTAAACTTCTAAATAAGTCATTTCAGTGGATCAATGCACAAATCAGTCTATTTTTTAACCATCACATTTAAGAGTTGTGGAATGAAAAAAAAAAAGCAAAAAACAAACTACTTTGCATTGAAATGTAAGGAGACATCAGGTGTCAGCTGTTTAGAGAGACCTGGTCTGCATTTAGTTCATTCAAATGAAGTGTCAGTGGTCTCAGATTCAGTCGTACAACTACTTTGTGGCATAAATTAGTCATTCACTGCTCCTTGTGATGCAAGTTGTCTGTTATCTGTAAGTATTTCCAGTTGTATCTGTAAGTACTTCCAGCTGTATCTGTAAGTATTTCCAGCTGTATCTGTAAGTATTTCCAGTTGTGTCTATGAGTATTTCCAGTTGTATCTGTAAGTATTTCCAGTTGTGAGTATTGCTGTGAGTATTTCCAGTTGTGTCTGTGAGTATTTCCAGTTGTATCTGTAAGTATTTCCAGCTGTATCTGTAAGTATTTCCAGTTGTATCTGTAAGTATTTCCAGTTGTATCTGTAAGTATTTCCAGTTGTATCTGTAAGTATTTCCAGTTGTATCTGTAAGTATTTCCAGCTGTATCTGTAAGTATTTCCAGTTGTATCTGTACGTATTTCCAGCTGTATCTGTAAGTATTTCCAGTTGTATCTGTAAGTATTTCCAGCTGTATCTGTAAGTATTTCCAGTTGTATTTGTAAGTATTTCCAGTTGTATTTGTAAGTATTTCCAGTTGTATCTGTAAGTATTTCCAGCTGTATCTGTAAGTATTTCCAGCTGTATCTGTAAGTATTTCCAGTTGTATTTGTAAGTATTTCCAGTTGTATCTGTAAGTATTTCCAGCTGTATCTGTAAGTATTTCCAGTTGTATCTGTAAGTATTTCCAGTTGTATCTGTAAGTATTTCCAGTTGTATCTGTAAGTATTTCCAGTTGTATCTGTACGTATTTCCAGCTGTATCTGTAAGTATTTCCAGTTGTATCTGTAAGTATTTCCAGCTGTATCTGTAAGTATTTCCAGTTGTATTTGTAAGTATTTCCAGTTGTATCTGTAAGTATTTCCAGCTGTATCTGTAAGTATTTCCAGTTGTATCTGTAAGTATTTCCAGTTGTATTTGTAAGTATTTCCAGTTGTATCTGTAAGTATTTCCAGCTGTATCTGTAAGTATTTCCAGTTGTATCTGTAAGTATTTCCAGTTGTATCTGTAAGTATTTCCAGCTGTATCTGTAAGTATTTCCAGTTGTATTTGTAAGTATTTCCAGTTGTATCTGTAAGTATTTCCAGCTGTATCTGTAAGTATTTCCAGTTGTATCTGTAAGTATTTCCAGTTGTATCTGTAAGTATTTCCAGTTGTATCTGTAAGTATTTCCAGCTGTATCTGTAAGTATTTCCAGTTGTATCTGTAAGTATTTCCAGTTGTATCTGTAAGTATTTCCAGTTGTATTTGTAAGTATTTCCAGTTGTATCTGTAAGTATTTCCAGCTGTATCTGTAAGTATTTCCAGCTGTATCTGTAAGTATTTCCAGTTGTATTTGTAAGTATTTCCAGTTGTATCTGTAAGTATTTCCAGCTGTATCTGTAAGTATTTCCAGTTGTATCTGTAAGTATTTCCAGTTGTATCTGTAAGTATTTCCAGTTGTATCTGTAAGTATTTCCAGTTGTATCTGTACGTATTTCCAGCTGTATCTGTAAGTATTTCCAGTTGTATCTGTAAGTATTTCCAGCTGTATCTGTAAGTATTTCCAGTTGTATTTGTAAGTATTTCCAGTTGTATCTGTAAGTATTTCCAGCTGTATCTGTAAGTATTTCCAGCTGTATCTGTAAGTATTTCCAGTTGTATTTGTAAGTATTTCCAGTTGTATCTGTAAGTATTTCCAGCTGTATCTGTAAGTATTTCCAGTTGTATCTGTAAGTATTTCCAGTTGTATCTGTAAGTATTTCCAGCTGTATCTGTAAGTATTTCCAGTTGTATTTGTAAGTATTTCCAGTTGTATCTGTAAGTATTTCCAGCTGTATCTGTAAGTATTTCCAGTTGTATCTGTAAGTATTTCCAGTTGTATCTGTAAGTATTTCCAGTTGTATCTGTAAGTATTTCCAGCTGTATCTGTAAGTATTTCCAGTTGTATTTGTAAGTATTTCCAGTTGTATATGTGTGTAAATGGTTTTGTGTGTGTATGTAGAAAAGTAGTATGTGTGAGGGTGTTTTAGTCGTATCTGTGCACACTTCAGTTGCATCTGTGAATGGATACTGTTCCAGTTGTATATATAAGAGTATTTCTCTTGTCTCTGTGTGAGAGATTTCACTTGTGTGTGTGTGAGGTTTATCATTATCTAAATGAGTTTAGTTTCATATGTGTTTATGAACCCTAAGTTCAGAATAACGGCACCTCGTAATGACATGTAGAGGTCATTTGGACGTTGATTTTGTTCAGGATGTTCTGGAATGACTTGTTAGCTGGGATCACCAACAGTTGGAGAAGTTGAGCTGAGGGTGGTGTTCTTACATCTAACCGGATAAATCTGAGAGATAAGCTTAAATATGTAACATGCTTTTACTTTGTATATTCTTGTTAGCACTATTTGTTTTAGTTTGACACACAAAATAAAAGAGTTTAAAATGTACAACACGCACAATAGCAACATGAACACATCACTGGGTACACCTCAGGTGTGATAGATCTACATTTTAACAAAGAAACACACATAAACACAACTAAAGTAAGTGATCACAGCCTAGACTCCCGACTGGACATGAAAATGTATCCACACATACATATAACCACAACATTTAATACTGGTCTGACTGACAAGCACACGCCAATTACAATGAATAAAAAACCCTTTTTTCAAACCTTTGCGCATACATTTGCACTCATATTCTTTGTCTGGTGTTCACTAAGGTAAAGCCCCAGTGGTATATTGCCTTCAAGTATTACAAATATATTTCACAGCCCTTCATAGCATCACTCTGATCTTAATACTGCTTTCAGCAGTTTTGAACTGTTCTACGAGCTCTTAACCGCCGTCTTCTTTCAGTTCTTTATGTGACTCCTTTGTTCTGCAGAACTATAATCTATAATCATGTCACCTGCATGTACACAGAAATATGCAAAATATAACACAAAATGTACCAAGTGTGATAAGCCTTTTATGATTTATGAATAATGCTAGACATTACTTCTCACTCTCTTACTCTCTCTTTCTCTCTCACACCAACACGCCAAAATACTTAGTTAACTATTCTTTTATTACTTACTAACAGCATCTTAATATTCTGTGTATTTAATGCAGGAAGTTTGCTTTTTGTGTTGAGTGTTTTAATGACTTGGCGCTGTGCAAGTAAAATGAATTGTATTTAATTAAACAAGGAAGCAACAATGATCAGTGAGAAACGGCACACATAAATAAATTAATTAAAAATAAATAAATGAAACATTAAAACAGATGAAAAACAGGAAGGAAACAATAAAAAGCACTGACAGCATTTTGCCAGCAGCATGTAACAGGTATGTCATTAGCACAGTCAGAGACGACGCCATGCAGCTGCATGACTGGAGCGCTTATGAGCTAAGATTACAAAGGAATGACGTCTAATTATGACACTAGATCGGCCAAATCCTGTTGTATAAATGGCATCCGAAAAGAAACAAAAGATGATTAACTGAGATTGAGAAGGAAAAAAGAATCCCACTCATTCCAGATCAAATATAAAATAAAAAAAAATGACCAAATGAGAGGAAGTTCAGCAGTCAAGTAGTACACTAATGATATTAACATGCATGACAACCGGCTTTCGTTCTACTGCAACTGCTGGAGTGAACAGACACATTACCATGGCGAGGAAGTATGCTGCTGGCCAGCCAAATGAAGGGTCTTGGGCCGGGTGGCGGAGCAGCTGCCTGCATTAGACGACCGCTCCCAGTAGGGATCACTGTGAAACACGTGCACACACACACACGTGCACACACACACGCACACACGCACACACACACACACACACACACACACAAAAACAAAACAAAAAAAAGCAAAAAAAAACCCTAATAAATTACAGACATAATAACAGGGGAAAGAAAACCAGTGTAGGACAAGGAAACCTAGATGATGAAAGAGATAAAGAAAGACACAAGAAACGCAACTCAAGAATGACAAGAGAGGAGAAGAAAAAATGATTAAACCAATAAAATCATACACAGCACAATGTTATGGACTACCATACACTTAACTGCAAAGTAAGATAGTTTTTAAGCAAGCACTAAATAATAATTTAGCAATTTCTTCATATTGAAAAAACAATTGGGCATTTCTACCTCAGTGGGGAAAAGTGATCTAATTAAAGGGAAAAAACAAAAGCTGATACTTGATTCATAAACCAAGACACCAAACTGACGGGTCACTGGTGTGAGTCCAGTACTACAGTCATGTAAAGATTAAAGTGTACCCTTCATTTCATTTGTAGTGTGTGTACTTGCGTTCTCCACGTCACTTTATATACATTTAACAACACATCTGAGTCTGAATACATTACATTTATGAAAGCATCAACAAGTTAACCTTTTTCATTCTTGCCCATGAATTAAGGACCCCTATTAGGTATGAGATACGCATATTGTTCTACTGGACAGTTCCTTTCTTCTGAAATACTCCAGAAAAGGTATTATTATTATTATTATTATTATTGTTGTTGTTGTTCTTGTTGTTGTTCTTGTTGTTTTTACTATTAGCAACAACAACAATAAGAGAATCAGAATCAAAACGTTTTATTGTCAGAGTTAGACACATCAAACACTACAACAACCACCACACTACACACACTGCACCCATCACTGTCTTATCTCTTATCTATTAATCTTGTCTTTTTATGTTTCACATCGGTGATTTTAGTCCTCTTTGTTAGAAGTAGGAATTTAAATGTTGATAAAATATGTTAGATCAGACTGTCAAAGCGGGCTGGTGAAGGACACACACCCTTTCGCACACACCCACGCACCTTCAGTACATCTGCTGCAAGATCAAAAAGTACATATATATATATATATATATATATATATATATATATATATATATATATATATATATATATATATATATATATATATATATATATATCATTGATTAAGGTTTTACCAAATCATGGTACCAACCATTAATATTCATACAGAAAGTTGTAAAAAAAAGAAAACATTTTTGCTGCAGCTTGGCCTCGTCTCTGACCATGGCTGCAGCAAACCAGACTGCAATGGAGAAAGTGAGGATGGATTCCATAATATGAGTGTAGAAGTTTTCCACCATCAGGAGATTAAACTTCTTTTACTGCCGTAAGAAGTACATCCTTGTCAAGTTGGGTTAAACAGGAGAGCAAAGAGGCAGAATTTAAAACCATGTCCGCAGTCACTGTCTGCAAAGAGAAGTATTTACATTTCACACCCCTATCAAAGACAGGTTGTTAAAACCACTGTCAGGATGGATTTTCTTTTATATATATCAATCTATATGGAGAGACGAATTGCAGCAGTAGCCAAGATAAAAAAAAAGAAAAAAGACGAAATATAAGGCAGTGGGAGGGGGGGGGCGTTAAGAGAGATTGGGAAAGAAAGAAAGAAAGAAAGAAAGAAAGAAAGAAAGAAAGAAAGAAAGAAAGAAAGAAAGAAAGAAAGAAAGAAAGAAAGAAAGAAAGAAAGAAAGAAAGAAAGAAAGAAAGAAAGAAAGAAAGAAAGAAAGAAAGTGGAAAGAGAGCGGAGGAATCAGCGAAGCATTGCCGGTTTGCAGGAGAAAATGAGTCGCAGTGTGCAGCGCCCCATAAAACTACTGACATTGACAGTCATACTTTATGGACAAGAATTAATGTGAAAAAGCTTTTTTCTCTCTCTGTTATTGAACTAGCTACTGTTTTTGTTTGAGGGGGAAATGAGGACGCTGCCAGTATAATTTAGTTCAGTTTATAGCTACACGAAAAGGCAGAGAGACTTCCTTTTCAAATTAATTGACCAACATGTAGGTCCAAAGATTGTTTTCCTCTTTGATTTAATCTCCAGATGCATGACTAGGACTAGGACATTTGCTCAGGAGGAAAGAAAAAAAGAAGAATAAAAGATAAGAAGAACATGGTCAGTTGCCAAACCAAAAACAGGTTTGTTCTCCTAAAGGTTGGAGAACTTCACAGATTATAAAGCAAGTTTCAACCAAGACAGGGATGACTGAATCAAATTTAATCTATGTGACAGTTTTAAAATGTTTTAAGTCACTTGTTTATAAAAATGTAAAGTGTCCAAGTATACCGATATTGTCAAGTATACTGAACACGGTGGTCACTTTCTAGTAATAGTATTCAAGTAAAAAAGACTACACGTACTATATTACTGGTACTACTATAAATGAGGCTGATAACAATGACATCACATCATGACATTGTGATGACAGTTTGCATTTATATCCGATGATAATGATGATGGATGACGGATGGGGGATGATGATGATGCTGTTCTTCCGCTGTAGTGAAACAGTCTACCTCTGGAGTGAGAGTGAGGCTCACATGAGCACCAATCACATCCCTTCTTTCCCTCTTCCCCGTTTCCAGTGGCATCCCGCTGCCACCAGGTTTCTCCGTCTCTTTTGTTTCTGCTACGTCTGGATTCACTACATTGTAATTTCTTACTTGACTACTTGTTTCTTTTTCCTTTTCATTTTCCTCACTTCGGGC
>CM026210.1:26813223-26870723 GCA_014839995.1 Xenentodon cancila | reverse complement strand
ACACACACACACACACACACAGAGGAAGGATGACATGTTTATTAATCACCTCTTTAGCTGCAGTACCAGCCTGATTTATCACTGATTTCTTTGCTTTCAACGGCTTTGTGGCGTTTACAGGTAGAATCATTCAGCAGTACATCTTTCACATGAATGCACCCAGACACACTCACGTACTGTGTGTGTTACATACTATTACACGTTCATAAAGTTAAGAACAAGCTCAAGTGGACCTGCGAACGGTCAACTCACAGAACTTCAGGCACAAAGAAACACATGCTCTATCACACACTCACCACCTAAATGAAAGTTACTGATTTTGTTGTCAAGATGATTACAATTAATTAAAAAAAAAAATAAGATAGACCTTTTTGGTGTATCGTCTCAGAAATTCAGTTTCATTAAATCACAATAAATTGAAGGTCTCACATTGAGTTTGATAATGTTCATTTGGTAATCGCCTTTACCTATTTTGATTACTATTTGATTATTTGATTATTATAAGACAGTTTCTCTTGGAGACTGACAGAGGAAAAAGAGACTGCAGAGGGAGGAGTGAATGAAGCAGGATTCAGGAGAAAACAAGACAAACCTGTAAATCCCAGCGTTCACAGTAAAACATACCGTGTATGATAGCTGGTCAGACGGAGTATCCAGCAGGTCTCATCACTGACGCTGGGTCACTAAGGACTGACGAGTGTACAACACAAGTAAACCAGTGAAGGGGTCTAAACCTTACAAGGTGCTTAAGGTTAGGGGAACCCTCTGAGGAACTGAGGGCCTCACTCGGGCTGGGGTCATTTAGACACGAGCCGTAGTGCCTTGCAAGGGTTAGAGGCAGTAATGTAATCAAGTCTAGAGATGTGGATCTTGTCTAGGGAAAACATCACTATAGGCCTTTTTTCCGTTTTTTGTAAGGTTACGTTTTGAGACTTTAATGAATTTAACTCTGTACGTTAGACAAAGGTCTCCCAAGTAATCCTTGACCTGTGTGGTTACATCAGTTACTGATGAAAGACAGTTGTGATGTGACGCAGTTTTATGAAGGACTGGAATAGGAATAAAGACGCCAGGTCTGTAATAATAGAAGTAAATATGTATATTGCACATATCTGCTTTTAACCTTCACTAAACTGTATGTTCACATCTTGACTTCTGTGTAATTTATATATATATAATATTAATCAGAGAATAATCTTTACTATAATACATTCTGTTATACTATAACTGCATTCTATCATTTTCAAAATGATTTGAACATTTTAAAGTTAGATAGATTACTTAAAAGTAAAAAGCATTTTAGACACAAGTGAACATCCCGTCAAATTTGTCCCAAAGTCAGAACATCTAATGTTCAGAGAGATGAAAACAAAGGAACAAAAAAACCCAAAAACAAGAACTACATCTCAGGCTTCAACGAGCATGTTTAATGTTAAATATTAAATATTAAATGTTAAATGTTAAATGTTAACGCACATCGCAGCACAGTTAGAAGACCGAACAAGTGCAGGTTGTTTAAAAGGCTTCATGAGGTTCCCAAACATTGGAATAAACCACTAAAAGACTAGTGGAACCGTACCCGATGGACTGGTGGACGTGTTTACTGTAAATGTCCAGCACCGTGTTTGGTAAAAAACAGACAACATTCAAGTGACACATCTCATACCCACTATCAGTCCTGGGGGCAGAGGGGTTTGGCTTTGCATTGCTTTGCCTTTCCATACAAGAGGGTCTTTTTTAAATATGAATTTTTCTGTTGATCTTTAATTTAACGGCAGCCCTCGGCACAAGCATTAATTAGTGTAAACATTTACAATGGTGAGATACAATACCGGTCTACTTGGATTAAAGACATGACTCTTATTAAAAAATCTGTATCAGGTTTGAGCAAACACAGAAAATGAGAGCTAATGTGGGTGTGACTACACTACAAATGGGATAAAGTGTCAGTTGCAGGTTAAAACACATGCACAAATGAGAGTGCACGTGCAGTTTGTGTGAAACGTGGACGGGTGGTACTGGAAAATCAATTTCCCTTAGGGGATTAATAAATTATATATTGAATTGAATTGAATTGAATTAAATTGTATTTTCGCATTTACAAACTCATCACAAACAAAAAAAAAAAAAAAAGGGGGGGGGGGGGGGGGGGGGTTGCAAAGCATTACAAGTGTAGTCACACAGGAATCTGCTGAACTGGCAGAACAAACCGGTGCTGAATATTTTGACTTCTGCGTAAAGTTAAATGCATTAGCACTGTTTAAGAACACAATGCAATACTGTTTTTATGTCATTAAACAAAAAATCAGAACTTGAGTGATAAATTGGATGTCAAAGAGACATACAGACAAGGAGAAAGACAGAGAGGTGTTCAGTGCCTGTCTGATCCGGTAAACCCAGCGGACTCAGACACAGATCACGCTGCTGTCTGTCAGTCTCAATCTACCACTCCTTCTTTCCCTCTCCTCTCCCTTTTCACTTTTTCTCAGGCCTTGATTCTCCCTGAGCTCCAAATCTTTCTCTAACTTTTGAATTCGAACAGATGCTTTGGTATGTGTGTCAAAACAACAGAGATGGTGTACACATCGGTGCACAATGATACACAAAACACATACCAAAGTACTCAGGAGCCCATAAATGACACTCGCCTTCGCTCATGCAGCTGTTTTGCAGACAGTTAAATGAAAACATGCAACATGAGAACCAAAGAATTTAGCACCAATTCCCACTTGAAGACTTCTTTAAAGACACTTTAAACACTTTCATACAGCTACCCAGTTGATAAAGGTGCTACACAAAACACTGCAGTCTACGTTTGCATTTGAGCCACTCTTCACCAATACCAACCTCACCTATACTAACTTAATCATTTAAAAAGACCTGTCAGCACAGCAAAGCTTTTGCTGCAAAAAGCAACAAAGCATCTGTTAACGCACACATACATATATTTGTGAGGCATCAGCACTCACGCGTATCTGAGAGCAGAGAAATCTCACAGCAGTTTGATAGTCTTGGTTCTATGACTTCAAACTTTAAATAGATGACAATGTGATAACAGTTCAGTTGCTGCAGCATTGTCCGTCACCCTGATGGCAAATCTGCCTGAAACGTCCCTGAACCCAGCAAGGAACCTTCTTTAAATGATTGTGTTGTTGCTGTGACTTATCAATTCAAATGGATGACAGTAACTTAGACACTTTTATTTCAAAGTGTGTGACAATTTCAACATGAAATATAAGAGAATATATATATATATATATATATAAATATATATATATAAGAATCACTTTTGTTAACATTCAAAATATGTAAAATACTGAGATAATTAGTCTAAATAATTCGGAGTCATGAAGCAGAGTTAACGGAATTGAAATATTTTGGGTAAATATGAACACAATAGCACATTGTTATAGATTAACCCTAGTTAGTGACTTCTATTTAATCAAGGAAATTACCTGACAGCAAATTTAAGCTATTTTTATCTATTTTATCAATCCATTATATATGCATTTTTTTGGATGAAGTGAAAAAAATGTGATGGTTTTATAAAATCTGAAATTCATCATCATCAAACCATTCACAGAAGTCACTATTTTCTGGGCAGTTCTCCTGTAACTGCAGCACCGCTGGAAGCCACATCTGGCTGCATGTGATCAGGCCAGTGGTTCAGGAGAGCAGCCGGCGGCGTTCTCAAAACCACGACTACAGTCTGCACGTACTTCGTTGTTTACATGTGTACTCTGCACCTGTCTAGCGGTTGTTGTTAGTACGTAGTATTGCACTGTTGAAACAACTATGCTGCGGGACAGGTGCAAGCCTGTCACATGACTGAGCTGACTGGCTTCTTCTGGAGTGGTGCATTGCATTATGGGATCTAATATATGAGGTCAACATGATCCGATGCGCACTAGGAAAACTCATGAAAGTGGCAAACTATCAACATACAAGGCGAGGCGAGGCGAGGCGAGGCGAGGCGAGGCGAGGCGAGGCGAGGCGAGGCGAGGCGAGGCGAGGCAAGGCACATAATGAAAACATGAGAAGGAAAGAGCGATACAGAATCATTACAGTGCAGTGGCATAATAAAGAAAGGTTAGACTTTATCTAGAGTTACAGTGTAGTACTTAAATAAACATTGTTTAAATGTAAATTCAGAGTTGTTTCAGTAATTCAGTCAAAGGCAGCTGTAAACAAATGAGTTTTGAACCTTGATTTAAAGGAACTGAGGGTTCCAGCATTCCTGCAGTCTTCTGGAAGTTTGTTTGAGCCAGTGTCAGGACCTCAGAACTGGACTGATGTGGTCCACTTTCTTAGTTCTAGTGAGAACTCAGGCAGCTGCGTTCTGGATCAGCTGCAGCTGTCTGATCGACTTTAGACAGACCTGTGAAGACACTGTTGCAGTGATCAATACGACTGAAGATAAATGTATGGATGAGTTTTTCAAGGTCCAGCTGAGACATTAGTCCTTTGATCCTGGAGATGTTCTCCAGGTGAGAGAAGGCCAACTTTGTAATTGTCCTAATGTGTTGCTGAAGGTTCAGGTCTCAGTCCATGACCTCACCCAGATTTCAGGCCTCATCAGTGGTTATTAAACCATGTGCTACACTGCTTTTTGTTTTGGGTCATATCTCAAGAACTATAGGGGTTACAAAAACGTTTTTTCTGAAGGCACGTTTTATTAAGAAAGGCTTTTAGATGGAAAATTGGATGTATGTGGTTACAACCAAAGGTGTAGATTGTAACCCGTCTGCTTTGGTTAAAGGATACTTCATTACTACAGTATGTGGATTCAATATTGTACTGAACTTTTCTGTCTTCAAGGTTTTGACTCACGTCAAGTGTATTTTTAATTACTTCTGGACTGGCTTCAACCAAAAGTTAGATGTTTGGCACTTTGTTGTAAAATAGCTCTGTAGTCAATGAACTAGAAGAAGTCCATATCCGCCACTTCTTCTCTCAAGCCGACTTTCTGCTGAACTTTCAGTAGTCAGAGTATCGGATATTTGTGAAATATCTTCATGTCTGTAATTATTAGTTCTGTTTTGTATATTGTTGCACATAAGTTTTGATGCCTTTTAGTTGATTTTATTTTATATAGTTTGTTTTGCTTATTTTTTAACCTTGAAAGACAAAGTCTGCCAAATCAAATTCCTTGTTTATTTGCACAAATCTGGCAAGATAAGAGATAAGATAGGACTTTACTGATCCCACAAGAGGAAATTTGTGAGCAAAGTTAATTCTGTAAATTGTTGATTTTGATTCTGATATATAAAAACAATAGTCACAAAGTTGTTACAAAGACTTTTACATTCTAGCTCATAAATCAACAGTTTTTTTCCTCACAAATTGTTGTACATATTTTATAACTGTGACGGTTGTGGAGGCTCTGTGGTATTTTTTCCCCTCCCCTTCGTTCTGGTACAGACCAGGTGGATGGCAGGGGCGTGGCCAGCCATTTTCAGACACCTGCACTCAATCCCCTCGTCAGCCTCAGGCCTATTTACCAGGCCTTCTCACCACTCCTGTTTGCCAGGAGATTTCCGTCCGAATAGTCGGGCCGAGCCGAGCCGAGCCGAGCCGAGCCGAGCCGGGCCAAGTTAAGTTCTGCTTTGGGGATTGTTAAGCCAAGTCAAGTCAAGTCAAGCCAAGTCAAGTTTCCGCTTTGGGGATTGTCGAGTCAAGCCTAGCCAAGCCAAGTTTCCGCTTTGGGGATTGTCGAGTCAAGCCAAGCCAAGTCAAGTTTCCGCTTTGGGGATTGTCGAGTCAAGTCCAGCCAAGTCAAGCCAAGCCACGTTCCGCTTTGGGGATTGTCGAGTCAAGCCTAGCCAAGCCAAGTTTCCGCTTTGGGGATTGTCGAGTCAAGCCTAGCCAAGTCAAGTTTCCGCTTTGGGGATTGTCGAGTCAAGCCTAGCCAAGCCAAGCCAAGTCCAGCCAAGTCAAGCCAAGCCACGTTCCGCTTTGGGGATTGTCGAGTCAAGCCTAGCCAAGTCAAGTTTCCGCTTTGGGGATTGTCGAGTCAAGCCAAGCCAAGCCAAGTCAAGTCCAGCCAAGTCAAGCCAAGCCACGTTCCGCTTTGGGGATTGTCGAGTCAAGCCTAGCCAAGCCAAGTTTCCGCTTTGGGGATTGTCAAGCCTAGCCAAGCCAAAGACACCTGCACTCAATCCCCTCGTCAGCCTCAGGCCTATTTACCAGGCCTTCTCACCACTCCTGTTTGCCAGGAGATTTCCGTCCGAATAGTCGGGCCGAGCCGAGCCGAGCCGAGCCGAGCCGAGCCGAGCCGAGCCGAGCCGGGCCAAGTTAAGTTCTGCTTTGGGGATTGTTAAGCCAAGTCAAGTCAAGTCAAGCCAAGTCAAGTTTCCGCTTTGGGGATTGTCGAGTCAAGCCTAGCCAAGCCAAGTTTCCGCTTTGGGGATTGTCGAGTCAAGCCAAGCCAAGTCAAGTTTCCGCTTTGGGGATTGTCGAGTCAAGTCCAGCCAAGTCAAGCCAAGCCACGTTCCGCTTTGGGGATTGTCGAGTCAAGCCTAGCCAAGCCAAGTTTCCGCTTTGGGGATTGTCGAGTCAAGCCTAGCCAAGTCAAGTTTCCGCTTTGGGGATTGTCGAGTCAAGCCTAGCCAAGCCAAGCCAAGTCCAGCCAAGTCAAGCCAAGCCACGTTCCGCTTTGGGGATTGTCGAGTCAAGCCTAGCCAAGTCAAGTTTCCGCTTTGGGGATTGTCGAGTCAAGCCAAGCCAAGCCAAGTCAAGTCCAGCCAAGTCAAGCCAAGCCACGTTCCGCTTTGGGGATTGTCGAGTCAAGCCTAGCCAAGCCAAGTTTCCGCTTTGGGGATTGTCAAGCCTAGCCAAGCCAAGTTTCCGCTTTGGGGATTGTCGAGTCAAGCCAAGCCAAGTTCCGCTTTGGGGATTTTTAAGTCAAGCCAAGCCAAGTTCCGCTTTGGGGATTTTTAAGTCAAGCCTAGCCAAGTCAAGTTTCCGCTTTGGGGATTGTCGAGTCAAGCCTAGCCAAGCCAAGTTTCCGCTTTGGGGATTGTCGAGTCAAGCCTAGCCAAGTCAAGTCAAGCCAAGTCAAGCTCCGCTTCGGGGATGCTACGTCTGCCAAGCCTGGTTCCTGCCTTGTTCTGTGTTCCATGTTGGGAAAATAAATCATTTTCTACCTTCCTTGGCTCTCTGCTCTGGGGTTCTGTTCAGTCGGTCCATGACAGAATCTCCTGGCCATAATTGAACCCCGCAGAGACGCAAGCTTGGAGGGCTGTCCTAGGACAGTGCGCTTAGGGATTGTCGAGTCAAGCCAAGCCAAGTTCCGCTTTGGGGATTGTCGAGTCAAGCCTAGCCAAGTCAAGTTTCCGCTTTGGGGATTGTCGAGCCAAGCCAAGTCAAGTCCAGCCAAGTCAAGCCAAGCCACGTTCCGCTTTGGGGATTGTCGAGTCAAGCCTAACCAAGCCAAGTCAAGTCCAGCCAAGTCAAGCCAAGCCACGTTCCGCTTTGGGGATTGTCGAGTCAAGCCTAGCCAAGTCAAGTTTCCGCTTTGGGGATTGTCGAGTCAAGCCTAGCCAAGTTTCCGCTTTGGGGATTGTCGAGCCAAGCCACGTTCCGCTTTGGGGATTGTCAAGCCTAGCCAAGCCAAGTCAAGTCCAGCCAAGTCAAGCCAAGCCAAGTTCCGCTTTGGGGATTGTCGAGTCAAGCCTAGCCAAGTCAAGTTTCCGCTTTGGGGATTGTCGAGTCAAGCCTAGCCAAGTCAAGTTTCCGCTTTGGGGATTGTCGAGTCAAGCCTAGCCAAGTCAAGTTTCCGCTTTGGGGATTGTCGAGTCAAGCCTAGCCAAGTCAAGTTTCCGCTTTGGGGATTGTCGAGTCAAGCCTAGCCAAGCCAAGTTTCCGCTTTGGGGATTGTCGAGTCAAGCCTAGCCAAGCCAAGTTTCCGCTTTGGGGATTGTCGAGTCAAGCCTAGCCAAGCCAAGTTTCCGCTTTGGGGATTGTCGAGCCAAGCCAAGTCAAGCCAAGCCAAGTTTCCGCTTTGGGGATTGTCGAGCCAAGCCAAGTTCCGCTTTGGGGATTGTCGAGCCAAGCCAAGCCAAGTCAAGTTTCCGCTTTGGGGATTGTCGAGTCAAGCCTAGCCAAGCCAAGTCAAGTCAAGTCCAGCCAAGTCAAGCCAAGCCACGTTCCGCTTTGGGGATTGTCGAGTCAAGCCTAGCCAAGTCAAGTTTCCGCTTTTGGGATTGTCGAGTCAAGCCTAGCCAAGCCAAGTTTCCGCTTTGGGGATTGTCGAGTCAAGCCTAGCCAAGTCAAGCCAAGTCAAGTCAAGCTCCGCTTCGGGGATGCTACGTCTGCCAAGCCTGGTTCCTGCCTTGTTCTGTGTTCCATGTTGGGAAAATAAATCATTTTCTACCTTCCTTGGCTCTCTGCTCTGGGGTTCTGTTCAGTCGGTCCATGACAATAACAGTTCTCACCATTTGTGAAAAAACCTAAGTGAAAGTAAAAAAAACTTGTCTGAAGCCAATTATCCGAGTTTCACAGGATTTGGTCCATTTAAACTTAGACTGTGCTAACAAGGCTACTTTTTTATTAGACTTTTCCTTTTTCAAATCATTTAAAAGTGATGCGCTGAGTGAACTTCTGGGTGTGGCCCAATTTTCTTTATGTTTTTGGCTTTGATCTGGTGATGTAGTCATCCAAACTGAACTGATCTTGGTGCTACTGATAGAGAGATACGATGTTATTTGGACACTACATCTCCTCATGTTTCATCAACAGTGGATGCTACATCACACATGTGAACAGTTCAAGACAACTGAGATTAAGATACTGGATATCCTGCACTTGCTGCTTATTGCACTTCTGGTTAGATGCTAAACTGCATTTTGTTGCTTTGTACTGCACATGTGCAATGACAGTAAAGTTTAATCTTTTGTAATCTTTTTTTAATTTTTGGTAAACTTGTGGAAGGCTTCAGCTGTAAGCAGTTGTCTACAGTGATTACTGCTGAAGTCATCCAGCCATGGGCTACTGCAGAGCGGCTTGGACCCCAATGATCACTGCTTGCATTTACATTTATTTATTTACATGTTTTACAATCTTATGGGAATTTGGCATCTCTTATCTTATCTGTATTTTTTCAAGAAATACACCACTTTGTTAAACTACACATGATTGGATTGTGATAGTTATGACAACGTAACATCGGTTTTTGGATGCCCCTTTCACTGGACATTTCAGAGGATGTATTCAGGACAATGAACCTCCCCTTTGCATCAGTAAACGCTGATTTCTTCTTAGAGCTGTGGAGGAACAGTTTCTTACACAACTTCTTCTCTTGACAAGGTCAAGTTCAAATGCATTTACCAGTTTTAAAAATGCATAATTCATGGCAGTGTGATGACTTAGTGCTCAGCGCTGTCGCCTCACAGCGAGAGGGTTCCTGGTTCAACTCCTGGCCTTGCAGGATGCGTTCTGTGTCCTCAGTTGTCCCCATGCCTGTGTGGGTTCTGTCCTGGTAGTCCGGCTTCCCTCCGCAGTCCGAAAACATGCATGCTAGGTCGCCTGGCGACGATCACGACTGCACAGGACTAAGCGGGTGGGTGGATGTGTAATTCATAGTTCAAACAAGTCAAACTCACTGTTCTCACACACACTGAGATCAGGCTCTTGTCCACAAACACATACACATCTTTAATATCTTATAACAGCTCAAAGTGCCAGGCTGCTGCCTTTTCCTTTTAGGTAACTGATCTTGCTGGCATGTTACATCTTAAGTGATTTTTAAATCTTGCTTTACTACATCACAACATCATCATGAATACAATGTTCAGCCTTCTGGCAGCTAAGGGCAGGTTTGATTCTGAAAACCCTTAAGTTCATATTGGCCACTATGATCACTTCTGCTTTAAGTAACTTCTCACTTCATTCAGATCTTAGACAGCAAATCCAAATGCAGTTATAATAAGGTTCTCAAAGACTCACAGTTTTCTTACAACATGAAAAATGGAATGCCACATCACCTGCAGTCCAGCAAGTCCAGACAGCACTTTCATCTCCTCCTGCTCTTCTGGGAAAAAGCAAGGTGTTCCCAAGCCAGACAAGAGATAGAATTTCTCCAGCAGGTCCTGGGTCTACCCCAAGACTTCCCTCTGTTTGGACCTGTTCTGAACATCTCCTCAGGAAGGCATTCAAGTGGCATCCTAACCACATACCCAAACGACCTCAACTAGCTCATTTTGATGTGGAGAAACAGTGAGTCTCTCCCAGGTGACTGAACTTCTCAACATTCAATTCAATTGTATTTAGTAGTGGAGTTGGGATGATTTAGATCTATTGACGACTGAGGTCAGGTCAGAGAGGTCTGCAGGAACCAATCAGTCTAGAGTCAGGTCAGGGAGGTCTACAGGAACCAAACAGTCTAGAGTCAGGTCATGGAGGGCTACAGGAACAAAACAGTCCAGAGTCAGGTCAAGGAGGTCTACAGGAACCAAACAGTCTAGAGTCAGGTCATAGCCTAAGGAAGTCGCTAAAGCTGAAGAAATGCCCACAGCCACTGCCGGGTGGACCTGGCCGATTTCCTCTCTAATTCTGGCAATTTTATTGCTAAAGAAGCTCATAAGTTTAGTGAGAGAGTTGTGGCTTTTTGTCAGCCTGGCTATAGCGCTGAACAAAAAATGTGGATTATTTTTATTATCCTCTATCAACATTGAATAATAAGCTGTTCTAGCTTTGCGAAGCGCTTTTTTTATACTTATAGACTATCTTTCCATGCACGATAAATATCTACAGACCTACTAGAGTACCACTTTCTTTCCATTTTACGTACTTTCTGTTTTAACATATGAATATGTGAGTTAAACCAGGGAGTTAAGCTCCTACGGTTAGAGACCCTCTTTCTCAAACCACCCCTTGGTTGCTCTAAAAAATTATTTCCTAAAAGGTTATGAATAGAACCTCTGACATATATATATATATATATATATATATATATATATATATATATATATATATATATATATATATATATATATATATATATATATATATATATATATATATATATATATATAAGCATTTAGATTTTGCAACAAAGGGCTTCTTTTTTTTGTGTGTGCGTGGGTGTGTGAGTGTTTTCTTCACCAGCCCTTTTGACAGTCCACCATATTTTATTGGTACATGTTAATTACATGAACATAACTTTTACATACTATCTATGTGTAGATATATTTGTGCATATATCTTTAAATGGTCATATATATATATATATATATATATATATATATATATATATATATATATATATATATATATATATATATATATATATAAATAAAACCACTTAAGTTTTAAGTATATAAAACGCAGCCTGGCAGCAGTGGCAGCACCACCACTTCCACCACCACCCCTGGCCCACCACCTGCAGGTCAGGGGCCGCAGCAAAAGGGGAGGGAAAGCTGAAACCCGAAGATGGGGCTGGGTCAGCCCCCCAAAAAGGGGCTGAATTGCACACACAGAACCCTCCTGGTGAGCCAGAAGTGGATATGTTGAAAGTCCGTGGGCAACCAGTCACAGAATTTAAGTATCTGTGATGACTTTTTGATGATATTCTATAATTTAGTTTGCTAGCAAAAAAGACTTAAAAATAATTTCAAAATGTTAGATGAAGTCATTTCTTTCCTTTCATCGTTTTGTAGTATAAAATGTTCCTGCACAAACGTTCTGGGGTGTCTACACAGGTACTCACATACAACTTGCTCTTGACAGGGGTTCACGCACCCTGTATTTCAAAGCCCATATTTCTTAGATTTTCTCAGGGAGTCAACAGAGATGATTGATATTTGGATATTTCATATTACAGGATTTCCATTTCAGGCTCTGACACTCTGATATTTTATTCATTTGCTGTTTCTTCTGCACAAAACACACCAATCACCTGATCATTTATAAGAGTAGGTTTTATGAATGGACTGGTATGATAAAAAGGATAGGACCTAGAAAATGTAAAGCTTTGCATATAAAGCTCTCAAACATTGATACTAAAAGGGTGCACTTGGCTGTCATGGGGTTCTGCTGCAGCCTTTCCTGGCTCATTACAGGTGAGAGGCAACACCCTGACAGGTCACAGTCTATCACAGGGGAACCCACACAAGCACGGAGAACATGCAAACTCCACACAGAAGGTCTCCTGCCAGGGCCAGCATTTGAACCAGGAACCTTCTTGCTGTGAGGCAACAGTGTAAACCACTAAGCCACAGTGCTGCCCCTCTTAAACCAAGCTGGGATATGATTAAAGTCTAATCTTCTGTTTCACAAACAAAATGCTGATACTGTGATAATACTGACAGTCTACAATTGGTGTTGCTGTAAAGCTGTTGAGATCTAAGTCAACAAAACATCACGAGGGATAACACTGATGTCTGTTCAAAGGGGTATATTTCTTGTTTGCACAGATTACATGCTGAGATGTTATCAAATCAGTGTAGTATTATGATTGAACAAAATGCCACCGTTTAAATGTGGTGATGCAGGAAAAAGTTGTGATGCAGAACATCTTATGATTAAAAAAAAAAGATTTTTCTGTACAAACAGGCATCACGCTTTCAAGTTTTTCAGGTAACATCAAAATGGCCCAAGAGTCAGAGCTTCTTTTCGGGAGGCTACATTTCACTGAAAATGACGATGGAAATGATTTCACAGCTCAACAAAGTTGCAAACATAGTCACTTTGTAGTACAGCCCTCAAGTGGTGTAACGTGGAGAACAATTCCAGTCAGGTTTGTTCGTTTATGTGGTCACAATTGTGAAAATGCAAGTTTAAAGGTAAATGCCCTACTTATTTGAATTCTATCAGGTATCTGGATGTGTGTAATAAATTGCTGCTTTTTTGTTTTTTTGTTGGGACAAAACAGATAACTGCTCTCTGTACACTATTGTTTAAATTTAGTAAACAAAACGTGATGCAGGTATTTTATAATCGGCTGCTAAACAGAACCTAAAAGCAGATTTTATAGCTGCTCAATTCCCAGTTAATGCCTGAGGAAAAAAATCACTGTACAGTCACTGTAGCAAGAAATGTTGCCAAAAGGATAACCACAACAACCAGCTCTAACAGCTAAAGTAAAGCCATCCCCTTCTCAGTTCAGCTGCTGATTTTACAGTTTAGTTTGATGTCACACTTGTATTAAATGCCAAACATAAGAAAAATAGACACATGAACACAATATGGGCTTCATAGCTGCAACTGCAATGTGAATCCATCAAGACTCACAAATGGACTCACCCTGTGGAAGGATGCCCATGAATTATGGCTGTTTGCATTGAATGAATGAATGTTGTCAGGTCAGTAACTGGGAACGTTTAAGGGGAGACTACATGCACTTGCAGTTGGAAAACAAATTGTATGATGTTTGTTGCAATCATGATAAAATTCCAAAGATATGTTGAAGTCCTTCTTCTCACTTGGCAGAGCAAGTTCTTGAGCCTGTCCTGTCATCCAATGTAGGATTTTGGCAACTGTGAGTTTTAAAGATAAGTGTTAGTGTGAACTGTTAAAAAGAAAAAAAAGAAGGGGGGGGGGGTCAAGTCAGTATGTATGTACAACCTGTAACGTACTCAATCTCAACCATTCTCAATCTCTTGAAGAAAGTCCTGGAAAAAGTCCATGCTGTTTACTTCTCTGCCGTATTTCACAGAACCCTCTCACTAAAGTCAGGTTGGCAACTTTGTGGGATAAAAGCTGCAACCGCCTATTAAATAAAATAAAAATAAAAAAAGCCAAAGGATGCAATGGTAAACACTGCATTTCTTGCACTAAACCTAATTTCAAATAAAGCAAACAAAGACAAATATAGATACCCCGTCATCGTCCCCTGGGACAAAAAACAGCAAGCAAAGGTCTGGGTGCTCCGTGACCTTGAGCAGGTCACACAACTGCAGGCCTTTTCCGAGCAGATCCAGCACTGGAACAACTCTCATGGCTGACTACAACCCTAAAACACAAATGATTTTAACACAAAAAAATCTAAATGACCTTACAGCAGTAGTTTTTGTACTGATCATATGTAAATACTCTTTAATTATATAAAAAAATAATGAACTTCAAATGTAGTGTTTTTATTGCCATTGCTACTGAATTTTAATTTAAGATTACCTGATTATGGGGACTTTTTTATCCATGGATACTTTTCCGGTGTATCCACAGTTGAAGGTGTCATTAACCAGCTCATTAATATTCTCATCAGTTGCTCTGGTTACCCGACAGCTTGAAAGCATGGCAAAAACATTATATAGGTTTTTTATTTCCTAACAATGTCACAGTTCCTGACTGCCCAGAACTTCATTTTCTGTTTGTTGTCAATGTATTAAGCTGGAGAAATCTTCTACACATAAAAGCGACAAAATAATTATCCTTTTTGTGTGTAGAAAGTTGCGCTATGAGAAATTACATCACATTCCCAGAGTTTTGTCAAAGTAGATTTCACAGTAAAAAGTCCAATATGTTACCCAGTTTTCTGACACTTAATTACCTTCATAATAAACTGTGACAATTGTGGATCTGTGACATCACTGGTTGACACCTGTACGCCGTCTAAATCACCAGCGCAGAGGTGGGGAGTGGCCACCATACTGGCCACCGTAACTTCTCCTGCAGCCCTTCGAATGACGAGAGGGCAAAAGTAAAATACTGCATTTTAGCTGAAATGACTTTTCAACAAATTTGATTAAAAGTAGCAAACAGCAACAAAATGGAGACAGTAAAGAGGATTTTTGACCTTCTTGTCAATGCTGGCCAAGTTTATTTTTATATTAGCAACCATTTCTGCATAACAAGCACGTAATACACTTGAAATTTGCTACTTGAAAAAAAAAAAAAAAGCGATGACTTCTAAACATAGATACATAAACTCTAATCTAAACATAGATATGCAGGTTCTTTACTGAGAGCGCCTGTGTCAATGCCGCTTCCTAAAGGAGGAACCCTTTAGTCTGCTGTTGGAGAGGACTGTTTTTGGGCGTTGCCACTGTTGCATTCCTCTACTGGACAGATCATCTCTGGATACACAAATGGGAAATATACTCTCTTCATCCACTTGGGAACTTATCCAGTTCAAGATGTCCACTGAGCTTTAAAATGAATACATATAAAAACACTAAATATACTACAGAAAATACTGATTCCTAATGAGAAATGAAGGTGTAACAAAGCTGCTTCCCACTGATTCCTCTGAGTACGGAGGCACGACAGCTAGTTGGCGTTGCCCACCTCCACCTAGAAATGGAAAAACAGCAGTTGTATCCCGTTAGAGCTAGACATTGTAAGCACTTGATGCTTGACCACAGCACTACAATGCCAATCTTATATCTAGAAAGACCTCAAACTTTCACCAGTCCATACATACCTGTGGACGTGTGCAGCCACCAGCCACCACTGACACTTCAAGTCTTGCATAGGATGTTTACAGCAAATCTGTCAACTTATAACACAGTTGCATATGATCTGGCATGTTTCCTCACACAGCTTTCTCATTCATCTGACCATGCAATTGAGTTTACAGAAGGACTTTCTAATATTAAGACATAAAAATGGTGATGCCCAATGTACACATTGAGAAGAAGAAGAAAACGGAACATACCTCTGAATGTGTAATGTTTTTTTAGCTACTGGTAGACAGCGTTTACCAAGACCAGCCAGCGTAAGTTTGAGTTCTACATCTCCTTTTGGTGTCTTTAAGCATTGTTTATCGAAGGGAAAGTTCACCAAAAAGGTTTTTGAACATCTGTTGCCTTTTGCCCTTTCTACGGAAAAGTCCAGGAAAAGATCTGAAAATGATATGTTAGAACGATGCTCGCATCAACGGAATTATTCTGTAACATTTCAGTACAATCAGAGATAAGAAATCCCACAACACAAACTGTTGTCCAGAGCTGGAGCTCAGGTGAAGCATACCTAGGCATTTCCAACTGCCTGTCCTGAACTTCTGCGCTGGGGCCATCTCACTACTTGTCCGGTCTCAGGGGTTTCCTTTGGGCACCTTGTTCCTCAGCAGGTACTACTGAATTGTCCTGTGTAACTTCCCTCACGTTCCCTGAAGAGCTCAACCTGCTGTTCAGCATCAACACCAGACTTTGTGTTGCCAACTAGACACGACACAGAAACTGATGAAGCTTTATAGATAAATCTAAAAGGAGACGCTGCAAACCAAACCAACGTCACGTGATTTTTATTTTCAAGCTATAACATTTGGCTATCACCACATTTAATCGAATTTTAATAAGAAGCATGAACTGATTAACGTACCTGATTTCGCCCCGTGTCAGTAGCACCCGCTCCGTCAGCCGTCATGTAGTTGAACTAATTTTGAACGCATCCACAGTTGGAGGAATCGATGTGCCCTGTGCTCCATACATGCCGTCTGCGACCCCGTGACGTAGTTTGGACAGTTACCTCTCAGTAGCATCTTCATATTCATAATGAAGGAACCACAACCGTAAAGTTGTACTTCGTATTTATAATTCGTATTATATTCGTATTTTATTTTGGTTGTAACTATTTGAATTGTGTCCTCAGAGAAGTAATACGAGACAAAATTAAGGTTTTATATATAATTTTACTCCTATGAAAATTTATGTTTATGTAAAATTTTTTAAATTCATGCACATGTTTAGATAAATATGCAAGAATGCTGACATACACAGATGCATTGTTTTTGACAGTGGTCTTACTCCATAGAGAGGCACGTGAAACAACCAGGCACCCAGGACTCCCCAGGTCCTGCTTGGCTATAAATGGGCCAAAATGACACTTATATAAGTTGCCATCCCCCCTCAATCCTAGCTGACTCCACAATTGTTTTTTTCCATGTGCAGCTCTGTGTGCTGTGTGTACCTGAATGTATGAAAAAACCAAAGGTGGAGCATGCAGGGTGGAGAACTCCCAGCCCCAGCTTTCTGCTTGACTAGAGGTTTTTCTTCCAATTGATGTTAATTTGTTTGTTTGTTTGGGTCTGTTTGTGTCTTGAGTGCATTAATCAGATAGTGGTAAGTCCAAGACAAACATCACCAAGTGCAATGCAAAGCATCTGACACAGTGGTGTAAAACACGCCTCCACTGGACTCTGGAGCAGTGGAGACGCCTTCTCTGCAGTGATGAATCGGAAAAGAACCCTGAATGCTTCAGCATACTAAGACATTTTGGACAATTCCAGCTCCCAACTTTGTCGAACAGTTTGGAGCTGGTTCCTTCCTCTTCCAACATGACTGTCACACCAGGTGTGATGAACCTGACTGGCCTGCACAGAGTCCTGACCTCAACCCAACAGAACACCTTTGGGATGAATTAGAGCAGAGACTGAGAACCAGACCTTCTGGTCCAACATCAGTGTGACCTCACAAATTTGCTCCTGGAAGAATGGTCAAATATTCCCATAAACACTCCTTGTGGACAGACTTCCCAGAAGAGCTGAAGCTGTTACAGCTGCAAAGGTGGACCGACGTCATATTGAACCTTCTGGATCAGGAATGGGAGGTCACTTAAGTTCATATGGAGTCAAGGCAGGTATATAAACATATATATATATATATATATATATATACACATATACATACACATATACATACATATATATATATATATATATATATATATATATATACATACACATATACATACATATATATATATATATATATATATATATATATATATATATATATATATATATATATATACACATATATATATACATATATACGCACACTTGGATACTCCCATGTTAAAATGTCCAAATTCAGAACAGAAATAAACATATTTACAGGTTCGAAAAAGCATTTTGGTCACATCCGTTTATTGTCACTTCCTTGCAACTCTGAGGTGGGTGGATTTTACTACTATATTAAACAAAATATTTATTTCTACTATCGACTGACAGTTGGCTCGGCCAATGGCTAGCTATTATCCCTTCGTCATCGTTGTGCCCCCAAACTTACTGACACAATTGGCACTTTGTACTAACCCAGCGTCGGCTAAACGCAACAGTTGTTTTTTTTGTTTTACCATTGAGTGAACAACAGTATATTCTGCTGTAAACATCTGCCAGCAGCTCTGCATTTGTTTCAGCAGAGATTGGCTGAAGGAGCTGGTAGCCACAGCTAACCTTGATTGATGTCCGGTGGGTTTGTTCCCGTTGGCTACCGAGGCAACTTGTCTGGACTCAGTACCAAGAAAAAGAGGCTTTTAAAATCATGGGTTACATTTAGGCTTTGAGAGATACAGTGTGTGGTTAGCACAAGCTTTCAAATTCCAAATGAACCAAAGCTTAGTTATATCATTATCCACAGCACATGTCTTTCTGTGTCACTGTTCCTCACACTTCTAGGAAGTATAGATTAGGAAGGATATCCAGCTAGTAACTGCTGCTTATCCAAGGTCGGGTCTCTGAGGCAGCAGCCTGAGCAGAGAGAAAGACCCCGCCCTCCCTGGTCACCTCCTCCACCTTCTCCAGGACAATGCTGTATCATTATCAGGCCAGCTAGGAGATGTAATTCCTTGTGCGTGTCCTGGGTCTTCCCTAGTGTACCCTCCCAAATATACTTTTATTTTACTGGTGACACTAAAAATACTAAAACGTTGTACTTATCATAAGAGTTCATGGCCTACAGATTTGAGGTTGAGACCTTTTAGTGTTGAAATTTTGCAGCAACACCGGGGAGGGGGGGACTGGTTAGGTCATGGGGTAGGTTGAAACACCGTTAATATCCAGGCCACTGAAAGGTGGTTCCATTCTAACTATATTTGGTATCTCTTTATCTTACACTTGCTTTTTCCAATTCTTTCTCCCTTTTCGTGTCCCGTTTCTTTTCTCTCCTACCTCTCAGTACTCTTATATTTAAACGTCACCAGGGACGTCACTAGAATTTTTTTAATGGGGGGCTTTGACCCTCTGTGTTGGGGGGGTGATGTGATACTTCAAACTACAAATAAACTGCAAAAAATGTAATTTATACAGAAATTAACATTATAGTGTGATTACAGTGTTTTAAAACATTCTATTAACAAACTATCAGTGTGTCACAATCTTCAGTAAGTCAGTGTGAATATTTAAAGGGTTAAAAGTCACTGTGCTGTTTGGTGTCATGGTGTCCACCACACTGAACACGGACCAGAGATAGCAAATAAGAGAGCTCTCCTAAGAGATTAAAAAAAAAAGACCATCAACAAGAAACTTCATTCAGAAGTTTAAGTTCCACAGGCCTGTAGACAACCTCCCTGGATGTGGACACAAGAGAAAAACCCAGGACAAACTGAAGAGACGGATAACACAGCTGGAAACCAAAGAGGCCAGAACTACTTCCAAAGAGATTTAAGGTAAGGTCCAAGATCAAGGTCAATTAGTGTAAAATCACACCATCTTTCACTGAACCAAAGTGGACGATCGAGGAGGACTCCACTGTTGGACAAGCAGCAAAGCTTCTGGGAGAATGTCCTTCAGACAGATGACACAAAACTGGAGCTGTTTGACAAGTCGCATCAGCTCCATGTTCACAGACACAAAAATGAACCATTTACAGAAATGAAGATTGTATCTACCATGAAACATGGAGGAGGCTTGGTTCTGTTCTGGAGCTGATTTTTTGGGTCTGGTTCAGGGTGCCTTGAATCTCTGCAGCAGCAATGAAATCGTAAGACTATTAAAACGTTCTGGAGACAAATGTGCTGTCCGGTGTCAGAAAACTTGGTCTCAGTTGCAGCTCATGCTCCTCCAACAGGATAATGACCCAAAACACACAACTAAAAATGGCCAAGAAACACTCAGAACTAAACACTGACATATGCTCTTTGTGGGTCTTGGTCCAAATCCTGTTGAACATGCATGGAAAAAGCTGAAACATGCAGTCTGGAGAGGCAGAAGCAGATACAATTTGACTAGCAAGTTTCTAATTTATTACACCTATTCACTTTCATAAAATTACAATGAGATTACATCATAAATAACAGTAAAATCCTGACCCACCTGTGCAGCAGAGGTCTGTCTCTGTCTCTCTTTGGCCTTCACTCAATCTAGATGTTGACGTCAAGACACAGATGTCAGGACTGATTAATGTAGGCGTATTACTCATTTCCATTCATTGCATTAGATCGGTTGAGGTTTCTGTGGAAAGTGTTTCAGCAGTTTTCAGTCTCTTCCGTTTAGTGAAAGGTAGCGGCGAAAATGCAGATTGAATTTTAGCTGCATGGTCATCTCTCAAAGACCGTATGGACTGAAGTTGATGATGACGCATCGACAGAGCAGCCAGTGTCACCAGGGCAATAAAAACATGGACTAGATTTACAAAGATTCTCTCAGTGGAAAAGCCAAATGGAGTGGGTCTCTCGTTCAGAATTTATATTGAGATAACATGAAACAACCAAAACTTTCTGTTACTTTCATAAGCAGCCACACATAGCTTAGGGGGGCTTAAGAACATTTATGGGTGAGCTGAAGCCCCAGTAAAACAGGCCTACAACAGCGCCCCTACATGCCATCCAACTTGCCTCTCCGTGAGTTCCAGTTCCGTTCTTGTTTTTCTGCCCATCGATTTCCTTCTCGTCTGCTTTAGAACCTTAAATTTCTATAATCTTTTTATTTGTTTTAGTTCCCTAACTTAATTCCTTTCTTGTTCCCACTCACTCATTACTCATTTCCTCTCCTCTTCAGTAATTATCTCCCCATCTCTCCTTCTCCTCGATCGTCTTTCTATCTCCGTTTTTACAGTTACCCTTTTTTTCATTTTTTCTCCTCTTTCAATATCTTTGATACATCTTCTCTTTCATTTTCCTAACTTCTTTAGTTATCTCCGCTCACTCGTTCACTTCCATGGAAACAGGCAGTGAGTGAAAAAAGCTTTCAGTTTCCAAGGAGACCTACCACAGTGGGGTGTATATGTATTTGAGTTTGGGTCTGTCCTGCATGGGAAAAGTGAGCGGCTGGTAAAAGACGCCCAGCAACAGCCTTTTTCCATTTCCTCAGTCTGAACATAAAAACCGCTTAAGCAACATCTTTAAGGCCTGTCACACCTTGACAATTAGCCAGTGCATGCTGAAGCATCAAAGCTTCTCTACAACGCTGGAAGCTGCACTGGCTGTCATGCCCGCCGTTGCATCAGCATGTCGGCGGCTGATGAGGCCATGCTCATGCTGCTGGACAGCTAGTCTGTATTCTCTTCTCAGGTTCCATCTCTGGGACGGACATCTGCTCCCCATTGAGTCTTGAGGTGATGACCGACAGGTTCCTGCTGTGAACCGTATTAACAATCCCCCTAAACACTGGCAATGCGCCATTGAATGGTGGCTGTGAGTTGGAAACACGTTCAGTAAGTTCTGTGGTCGAGCGGAACACGTGGAACATGTCGACATACGTCAATACGTCAGAGTCAATTTTGATATAAATTAGGTTTAAAGCACATTTTTCATAGTTCTGGGTACGCTAGACATTACCTCGACATATTTCAACCTATAAGTAACTTACAAATAATGTGTGTAAACGTGTCACAGGCCGCGTGTGAGCCATACTCAACTCAACTTTATTTATGAAGCACTTTAAAACAACACAGGCGACCAAAGTTCTGAACAACAACATGAGTTCAGAAAATCACAAAAAACAAAAAAACATTAAAAACATGTGAAACAAATGTAAACATAAAATCATAAAACAAAACAAAACAATAAGATAAAACACTAAAACTGAGATCTCAAACTAATTTAAAAGCCAAAGTGAAAAAGTGTTTTTTAAGAGAGGATATAAAAACAGGAAGTGAGTGGGTCTGTCTGATATGTGAAGGCAGATCGCTCCAGTTCGGAGCAGCGACTGAAACAGTGCGGTCGCCTCGAAGCTTCGTCTGAGTCTGAGAGACGACTGACAACCACTGATCAGCTGACCCGAGGGAGCGAGCAGGAGTGAAGCAGCTCAGCTCGGCTCAAGCAGGTCAGACACTTTGGAGCGAGACCACGGAGATATTTAAAGACAAATAAAAGAATTTTAAAATCAATGCGTAAACGAACCGGGGGTGATGCTCTCTTTTATAAAAATAATTTAAAAATAATTTAAAAAAGGCAGAAATAAGAAATGATAAGGTGGAAAACAACTTCTTACTGTAAATAATTCCAGTGTTGTTGCATCCACATGTTCTGCAGATACAATTTTCACAGCTGAACTTCAAAGAGCAACATAAACGTAGTGTGAAGAAAGAAACAAGGACAAGAGAAAACAAAAGTACTCACTCACTCGCTCGCTCGCTCACTCACTCGCTCACTCACTCTCTCACTCACTCACTCACTCACTCACTCACTCACTAGCTCACTCACTAGCTCGCTCACTCTTTCACTCACTCACTCACTCACTCACTCACTCTCTAGCTCACTCACTCACTCGCTCACTCAGTCACTCGCTCTCTCTCTCACTCACTCACTCACTCACTCACTAGCTCACTCACTCACTCACTAGCTCGCTCACTCTCTCACTCACTCACTCACTCACTCACTCACTCACTCACTCACTCACTCACTAGCTCACTCACTCACTAGCTCACTCACTCACTCGCTCACTCTCTCACTCACTCACTCACTCACTCACTCACTCACTAGCTCACTCACTCACTCGCTCACTCAGTCACTCGCTCTCTCTCTCACTCACTCACTCACTCACTAGCTCACTCACTCACTCGCTCACTCACTCACTCGCTCTCTCTCTCACTCACTCACTCACTCACTCACTCACTAGCTCACTCACTCACTCGCTCACTCAGTCACTCACTCACTCTCTCACTCACTCTCTCTCTCTCTCACTCTCTCTCTCTCTCTCTCACTCGCTCTCTCTCTCTCTCTCTCTCTCTCTCACTCACTCACTCACTCACTCACTCACTCACTCACTCACTCACATACATATATATATATATATATATATATATATATATATATATATATATATATATATATATATATATATATATATATATATATATAATGAATATAAAGCCCATATTGCCACTGTGTAAATACAGTTTATTTGCTTATCGTGCCTTTAATATATGCTTGAATTTCATTACATTTAAATAACTAATGCATGTGTGACAGTCTTAAAACGAATGAATGTTAAGGTCATGATTAACAAAGCACAAATCAGTGCATCAACAAGCAAAGTAAAAGATAGATCTGTTATAAAAAAGATAAAGACAAAAGGACAGAATGATTCCCGTTTTAGTTTAGTTTTAAATTCAGTTTGAGACCTGACAAACTGATGTTTCATACAGCCACATTTTTTTAGAACATACCACTTCTTCAAATTATTTAAAGCTTATTAAAACATGAACTGGATAAGTTAGTTTCAATATATGTATATGTCTAAATATGATGCATAAAAAAATCACGATGTCTAATCCAGTTGAATGTGGGATTTGAATTTTCAGTCCTGATGATCGTCCTCAAGCAGAATCTGTAAATGCATTTGTATATAGCATCTGTGTTTTTTTACTGCTCCTGAAGTACCTCATAAAATTCATGTTAACTTCATCTTTATTCATTTTAGAGCATCTCTTTTACAAACATAATGAGCATTGTTTGTTATGTGTGTGGTTTAATTTTGAGCTACAGTAGAAATGAAGCAGAAGGAACTGTGTTAACAAGCACAGCAAGATTTAAAATACCTACATTGTTTTAACGATAACGATATTACTGGATCTCATAATATGATAGCATTTACATCCTCTGCCAAAAAGCTTTAAATGTATGAGCATCCCTTTAAAAAACAAAGCCTTATTCAGATTTCTTCCTTGTGGAAATGTTTTTTTCCACAGTTTTGACTCAGGTGGAGCTTTGGCCATACTTGTGAAGCAGCAGCAGCATGCATCACGCAGGCCGCACAAACGTGGCCAGAACAGTGCAATTAAAATGTTTAGTTAGGGGTGCACATGGTCGGTCCTCGAGGGCTGGTGTCCTGCAGGTTTCCCTGTCATCATCAGCATGTCATCAAGGTCTGCACAAGTCTGTTAATGACACTGATGTTAAAGCAGGAACACATCTAAAACCTGCAGGACAGCAGACCTCCAGGACGACTGTGAACCCACTGTGTACGGTGCTTGTCTACTGTCACTGATTAAATACTCCACATAACATTATTGCTTACTCCAAATATGACCTTATTCACATTAGGCCATGGATCCAGATTACAAACAAACCAGTTCCCACCAGCCACTGTAATCAAGCAACGCTACATACTGTATCATCGATCTAAAAAACAACTGCTAAAACTGCTCATCTTGCAATGTTCTGCTGGGAAAACCTGTATCCTACTTTCACAGCAATGTTATTTTGGCACATGCCACCAACCTACATTTTTTTTTGCCCACCAGTAGATCCTCCCTACTAGGCAATATAATTTTGCCCCAGTAGCTGCCTCCTTCAGCAGGTCAGCAGTGGAGCCCTTCACAATTACTACTGGAAGTACCAAAAGAACTCAACAAAGAGTCTGAGGTGTTCATTTGATCTTCAGCTTTCCAAAAGTCCAATTTGATGGGACCTGATGGCATCCCTGAGAAGTAACCCCAATCCACAGAGTCCCTATGCCACAACCCACAGGACCTAAAAGATCTATAGCATTCCAGGACCAAACACTTCCGGGACGAGACACTTCCCAGTACCAGACACTTCCCAGTACCAAACACTTCCAGGATGAGACACTTCCCAGTACCAGACACTTCCGGGACGAGACACTTCCCAGTACCAAACACTTCCAGGATGAGACACTTCCCAATACCAAACGCTTCCTCAGTCCAGACACTTCCCAGTACCAAACACTTCCAGGATGAGACACTTCCCAGTACCAAACACTTCCGGGACGAGACACTTCCCAGTACCAAACACTTCCAGGATGAGACACTTCCCAGTACCAAACACTTCCGGGACAAGACACTTCCCAGTACCAAACACTTCCAGGATGAGACACTTCCCAGTACCAAACACTTCCGGGACGAGACACTTCCCAGTACCAAACACTTCCGGGATGAGACACTTCCCAGTACCAGACACTTTCCAGTACCAAACACTTCCGGGACGAGACACTTCCCAGTACCAAACACTTCCCAGTACCAAACACTTCCCAGTACCAGACACTTCCGGGATGAGACACTTCCCAGTACCAAACACTTCCGGGACGAGACACTTCCCAGTACCAAACACTTCCGGGACGAGACACTTCCCAGTACCAAACACTTCCCAGTACCAGACACTTCCCAGTACCAGACACTTCCGGGATGAGACACTTCCCAGTACCAAACACTTCCGGGACGAGACACTTCCCAGTACCAAACACGTCCAGGATGAGACACTTCCCAGTACCAAACACTTCCGGGACGAGACACTTCCCAGTACCAAACACTTCCGGGACGAGACACTTCCCAGTACCAAACACTTCCCAGTACCAGACACTTCCCAGTACCAAACACTTCCGGGACAAGACACTTCCCAGTACCAAACACTTCCGGAATGAGACACTTCCCAGTACCAAACACTTCCGGGACGAGACACTTCCCAGTACCAAACACGTCCAGGATGAGACACTTCCCAGTACCAAACACTTCCGGGACGAGACACTTCCCAGTACCAAACACTTCCGGGATGAGACACTTCCCAGTACCAAACACTTCCGGGACGAGACACTTCCCAGTACCAAACACTTCCCAGTACCAGACACTTCCCAGTACCAGACACTTCCCAGTACCAAGCACTTCCCAGTACCAGACACTTCCCAGTACCAGTGACCTACTAACACAAAGGAAATCAACAACACAAACAGCTGCAAGCTGTAGATGTTAGTTTGCCACTCACTATTTTAAATGGCAGTTGTACCCCTCCTGTCACTCAGGATTTAATGCTATAAAATGTTCAAAAACAAGTTTTTATGACTTTAGGTTAATAAACGACTAACTGGGTAAACGCCTCTGTTTATGCCTACACTCACTTTTACTTAATTAAATCACAGGCTACTTTTTAGCATTTGTCTGCTAACCAAAATGATGTATTTCTACTCTTTATACTTACAGCTGACCTGCACATTCACATCAACTTACATAAATATGCATATTTTCTCCCACACACAAGCAGATAAACGCACAGTGAGTTGGCACAAGCCACTTTTACAGTGCTGCATGCCCTGTGTTTATTACCCCAATTCAGCATGTCGCCTGTCCTTTTTACATGAACTGACGCAGGTTCAGGTGTCCGTCAATAATAACTTGCCTCAGAGGGTTCACTGACTTGTGGAGTCAGGTCTGATGTAAACAGAATGATGCGGTGGGATTTGGACCGTGAGCTCCTCATCCCAGAGCTGAAGACGGCATAAATTGTCATATTACAGAATCCACAATATGGAACTGCTGCTACAATCACGGCTGTGGCTTTGCATGAAACGAAACCCACGTCATTTTTATTTCTGTCCATTTTAAACTTCCACTTTGTCCTTTTTCATCACCTAATGTTTAATTAGGGGAGTTAACACTTTGGACCATCTGTACTCTAAACTCAGTAAAGCATACAAAGTTTGCTCCCTCTTATAATCTGTCTTCCTGTCACTCCTCCTGAATGACATGATTTACATAAATATTTGTAAGTTTAAAGGTATCTGGCACACTTAGAGATTTGAATGCACTTCTTTTTATATTTATATTTTGATGTATAAGTCCTCAACAACCTGCAGTGTCCACCCTGCAGTTTAGGACGCACCGAATCCTTTCTCCGTGGTGATTCTTGACCTTCACCACGGATGACGACAGAGGCTGGCGGGAATGGTTAAAAGATCTTTTCAATCCCGCCAACATACAGTATCATCCAGAGAAGAAGCTGAGTCTATGGACTCTGGGATAGGCTTGCCCATTACTGGAGCTGAGGTCAGAAGGTAGTCCCCTCCTCAGCCTCCCTAGTAAAGAAGAGAATTCGGTTTACAGTCAAACCTCAAATTCAGGAAGAACAATACAGGTTCCATCCTTGCTATGGACCACTGGACCCGCTCTATTCCCTTAGATTCCCTAGTCCTGGAGGAAGCATAGGAGTTTGCCCAACCGGACCACATGTGCAGGATACCCTGTTTCCCTTGGAGTTGATCCGTTGTTATAAGCTTTCCTGTCACTGGACAAACAGAGCGAGAGTTTGAACCACATTGAAAGTTCGAGAGCTGGATTTATTCCTGGTAGTTGGATTCCATCAAGGGTGCCCTTTGTCATAAATTCTGTGTAACTTTTAAGGACAGAACTTCAAGCCAAATTCAAGAGGCGGAGGACTTATGGTCCAGTGGCATCCGAATTTCATCTCTGCTTTCTGATGTGGTCCTGTTGGTGTCATCGAGTGGGGATCTTCAGCTGTCACTGGAGAGGTTTGCAACTGAAGTGTAGGTGGTGGAAATGAGAATCAGAATCTCCAGATCTGAGACCAGTGTGTTGCAATTGAAAGAATGCAATTGCAAATACATGCAGTTGAAATGAGTTTCCCCCATTGGGTGCTGGCCTCCTCCTTATACCTCAGTTGCAAAGGGACTGGGAGCACCGTGGTCTGGTTTTGCACAGTCCTCAGGTCTCACCCACAGTCTCAAAAGTGGTGCACCTACAAGCTCTGCATCCTTGCTGGATTTGTGAAACTAAGAGTTTACCCAGAGGTCTCTGAATGACATGAGGACTGTGTGGTAGTCTCTTCATTTAAACACTGCAATGTCTCGGTCTTTGTAAAATTATACATACAAAAATAATGAGTTCTGTTCTGATTTCTTGCCAGATCAATATGCGCTGTGTAAATACACTTTGCCACAGTCCAACGCCTAAATATCTTCTAAAATGCTTTTAATCTTCTGCTAGAACACTTTCATTCACTTTGATGGCTGCGATTCAAAGCAGCTGGCAGGGCGCTGCTGTTTCGGTCCTGCCGTGTAGGACAAGAGCGTGACATCGTGAGACGTTCAGTCATCCAAGGGGCACATGGAGTAGAGTAGCTGCTTCTCCACATCGAGAGGAGACAAACGAGCCTGGTCGGACTAGTTGGTAGTTGGTCTCCTTGGTGAGGTGTTAAACCAACAGAGAGCATTTATCCTCAAAAAAAAATCCTCCCAAAGAATTTGTTAATTTATAAAGTGTATGAACTATATACAGTGGCAACAAAGATGAAAAAAACACATAAATGAAGATACAAAAACAAATGTTCAAGCTGAATATCTTGGAGATGCATTAACACACACTGACAACTGATATAAAAACATACACGTTAACACATACTCTGAGAATTTACAGCACACACACACGTACACATTCGCACACGCACACGTACACATTCGCACACGCACACACACACACACGCACACACACACACACATACGCACACACACTTAACCACACAACTCTGCAGGCAGACAGCAATGTGACAGTGCAAGGAGAAAGCCTGGCCAATCTGCATTAATATTTATGGGCTGCTTTGCAAAGAGAGAAACATTGATAAGCTGTCGTTTTGAATAACGATGACTTAATTTGAAAAAATTGCATTAAAGAAAAATATTCTGGTAAAATTAAAGCAAGAGAGAGGGTGTGCAGAAGAGAATCACCACAGAGAATCATTTTGTCAACCTCCGCAGACTGAAAGCATGTGAGACAGAGACTTAATTAAGGAATGAAAAATGAAGGAAATTTACTTCCCCAACAGTATTTTATATATTAGTTTTTCTAAGCTGCAGAGTCTCATGAAAGAAAAAGTTTTCTCTTTGAGAAAGGGGGAAAAGAGAAATATCACTATTAGGCTGACTATATGCAAAAATAAAATAAAATAAAAATGCACAGATCTAAAAAAAATTAAAAAAAAGTTAAAGCCTTGAAAAGGAAAAAAGATCAAATACACATTTAAAAATGTAGTAAGCTGACTGCTACAGAAAATCTGTGTCATGATCTTGTCGGTGGTGCAAAGTAGTCTGACGGACTGACGAGACAAACAAGTGTGTGAGAGGTTTTATGACAGCAGTCAATCCAACAGCAGAAAACGTTTTTAAAAATGCTGATGTGTTTCTTTTTCGTCTGCTTGTCAGGTATACCATGTTTCCAACGTGTGCTCTGCCTGCCGGTGGAGGTGTGCTCACCTGTGCCGAGAGTGAGACCAGAGAGCAGAGGAACAGTTTCCTCTGTAACACGTGACCACATGCTGGCTTTGGTCTGAAGCTGGAGCTTAAAGCTCAAATATGGCAGAACGTGCTGTCCTTAATAAACCTCTCCAAATGTTCACATCATTCTCTTTCTGTCCGTCTCACAGCTCAGAGCGGCTGGTCCGCCTTTCCTCAGTCAGCGCACACTTACTGGAGTGTCTGCTGTACTCTAAACATCACAACACTGTAATGCTTTACTCGGTCTCGGAGTCACAGCTATGACAAGTATGCAGTCCTGTCAGTGGCTGTGACTTACTCTAACGCCAGGTCAAGCCCAGATTGTGCGCCACGTATGCATCACATAGCATATTTTTGGAGACGCGCATAACTAATGTTCCAAAAGAACGCAGGCTAGTCAAAGCAGCCACGACGCGTCCACTTACATGTTGTAAACTGTAATTACATTCATATACACAACTCAGCGCTCAGAAAGCAGAATAAAGAATTTCCTTAGTTTGGCTTGTTTAATGTATAACTCCTATCCAAACGCAGTGACCCTCTGGCCATGCCCGCTGGGTTACAATGCTCACATATTGGGAGACAGTGGCTGTTGTGAACAAGTCTGTCCTCTATCAGCCCCTGTTGTCCAGAGCACTGAGCTGATTTTCATTAGCGATAGTGCTCACACAAATCAAAAAGTCAAGGCGTTCAGGTGCCACGCCACGCTTTAATTTCCTGTTGTTGGAGAACTGAAGGATTGTGGGGCAGCACTGAGAAACAGGAAGCATGATAAAACTGGAGTACAGCAGCCCTTGGAAATGGAGGAGGCAGCGAGCAAGTGAGTGTTTAGGTGATTTTGCTCGCGACAATGTGCATGTTTGAATTAGTCCATGGGATTGTGTGTTTCTGAGTGTGAGACACACGGCATTTGAAGGAGCTTTTTCTTCCCAGTGTGCTTCATAAAAAATCTCTTGGACTCATGAATATCTGACCGACTGCCATATGACGTGTTTACCTGTTTACAGGTCTCCATACAGCTTACTGAAGCATGCTGCTGTGGAAACCATGCAATGCCTGACAATTAGAAGGCGGTGGTGGGGGGGGTGGGGGTGCTCTGCCTGGAAATTATAACCATGCATCTGTGGTTCTGTTTCCTTTACCCTGTATTGGTACAAAACCTCGATATCACAAAGAAAACCATTGGAAAACCATTTTTCAGCAAAGGTAGTCTGTCAATCTAAAGTCATCCAGCTGTTTTTGGCCTCATTAGTACACTGTAGTAGTGCTATAACACTACTGAGTCATTGTGCATTGCTACATTTCATGAGGGCTTTGCCTTCGAATGATCAGCCGCTGCCATCTTCTGCAAGTTTAGCTGCAGTTACAATAATTTGTCTCAAGATGTTTTGTCTATCTGCGCAGTGGAGATTTTCTGTGTTTTGAAGAGAAGTGTAGCAGGATGTGATGTGGAGAGAGAACTAGGAGGGTTACAGAGAAAAACACCCTTCAATGGAAACACCGGCTCCTTTGTCACAAACTCAATTTTGATTTTGAAACAAATTTTAATAGGCCCAGATTTCAAATTAGAACTAATTAATATAATACAGTAGTTTTCCATACATATACGTTTTCCATAGGAATATGGACAACCAAATTGATGCAGTATGAAGTATGCATGAAAATAGAAGGTCCTGATTCCAATCCCTGTTGAGGTTATTGTGTCAAGCGTTTTTGTTTTTCCTAATACACCATATGTCATACACCAGCCACTGGAAGTTTCATTGTTGTCAAAAGGCGTTTTCAGAGTCGACCACGAAGACCCTTGAAGAGGAGTCAGGGGACATTATTGATTGGTACTGCGTGAAATAACGGCCCCGCTGTCTTTTTGGTTGGCCTTGCTGGCTGCACCAACATCTGAAGAGCCAGTTTTCAATCTACTGCTGACACTGACCGCTCCGTTGATACAACATCATCAGCTCCAGTCAGCGTGGTCTTTGAGAAACGAGCCTGTAAGCAAAAATCCAGCATCCATCCATCCATTATCTGTACCCGCTTAATCCGTTTCCGGGTCACGGGGGTCTGTCGGAGCCTATCCCGACGCATATCAGGCGAAAGGCAGGGGTACACCCTGGACAGGTCGCCAGTCTATCCAGGGCCACATACAAACAACCAATCACACTCACATTCACACCTAGGGAGAATTTAGAAAGATCAATGAACCTACCCTGCATGTTTTTGGACTGTGGGAGGAAGCCGGAGTACCCGGAGCGAACCCACGCAAGCACGGGGAGAACATGCAAACTCCACACAGAAAGACCCACCGGGCCGGGAATTGAACCGGGAACCTTCTTGCTGTGAGGCAACAGTGCTAACCACTAAGCCACCGTGCTGCCCAAAATCCAGCATTCGTTTTACAAATAACTCAGCTGCACAGATACTGAAAGCTGCTGTAACTCCACGGTCCACAGGGACCTCATGGATGAAATCATTTCAAGAGGAAAGTAAGTCATCACCGCGGTTGGCACCAACTCCAGCTGACTAACAGGAGAATGTCATGTAATTTATTAAACCAACCCCCCATTTTCCCAAATATTGTTGACACATTTTAACTATTGTAAACTCTTTAAAAAAAGAAAAAAACAGCTCATTGACTGTCTTGTTATCTAATATCTATCATATAATACATTTATTATCAATCAGTCCACCTTGTCCACAAGTAGACAGACTGAGTGAAGGCAAGAAACAAAGACAGAGACAGACTTTTGCTGCTCAGGTGGGTCAAGACTTTACTGTTATGATGCAATTTTATCACAATTTTATGGAAGTGAATAGGCGTAATAAATTGGGAACATCCCAGTCAAATTGTAAAATATAAGGATTAATGTATAACCGTCACTGATAAAGATTAGAAAGAGGAAGGAATCCAGAGCTGCACAATGAGGACGCATTTGTTGGAAATAAAAAACAGAAATGAAATATGAAATATGAAATTTGCCGACCACTGACAACAGAAAACTGGACCTTCTCCAGACTGCACGTTTCAGCAGTTCAACAGGATCCACACTGCCACTCAAACGTTTGGACACAAAGTTTGGTACGTTGATCAGGACTCAGAGAAGGACACACAACAGCCACAACAGCCCAGTGTTTGGTTCTGAGTGTTTCTTGGCTGTTTTCACTTGTGTGATTTGGGTAGTTATCCTGTTAGAGGACCCATGAGCTGCAACTGAGACCCAGCTTTCTGACATTAGGCAGCACATTTGTCTCCAGAATGACTTGATGGTCTTGAGATTTCATTGTTAGAGATGATGTGACATGGCAAAAAGCTTCAGATTTGTCTCATCTGTCCAAAGGACATTTTCTCAGTAGCTTTGTGTCAACACGCATTTAGAAAATTCCAGCCTGTCTTTTTTTATGATTTTATTCCAACAGTGGAGTCCTCCTCAGTCGTCCACTTTGGTTCCAACAGTGATGGATGGTGTGATTTAACACTGATGGATCTTGAGCTTGGAGCTCTCCTTGATTCTCCTTGAAATGTTGTTCTGATTTACATCTGTATCATCCGTCTCTTCAGTTTGTCTTCAGTTTTCCTGTTTTTCTGTTTCCAGGGAGGTTGTCTACAGTCCTATGGACCATAAACTTCTGAATAAGATTTGCAACTGTGATCACATGAACATGAAACTGGTCGAAGATGGTCTTCTAGCCTTCACCTTTACAGTTTACACAAACACACTTAAATGCAGCGTATGAACAACTATTACATAAATAAAAAACAAGCTGAAGAAAGCGCTCTACTAAGCTTGGTAACTATGTGGGACTCCGTCAGCAGCATACAGGTACCAGTCGGCCAAGTAGGCGGCGGCCTCAGTCGTCTCTGAGGCAATTACCATATGGGAGGAGTTTGATGAGGCCATGAAAAAGGACTTTCAGTTAGCTCGGAGAACATTCTGGTTAACCGCCAGTCCCACCAACACGTCTTTCACAGAGGAAGTTGAGTTTGTGGGGTCTGCGGTCCCACCTGCAACCAAAAAGGAACTCTTAATGTGCCTTTTTTTGTCCTCCCTATTGTCATCTTGTCATCTTTTCTTACTCTCCTTTCCAAATAATATTTCCTTCTCCTCAACTTTATTCCTAACTCAAAAACATTTGCATGTTGTTTTTTTTCTATTTGTACAGGCGAGATATATATTTGCCCAACTTCCTGTCTTGTCTGCACCTTAAAGCGGGAGTATTAAAGTTTCATTTGTTTAAAGCTCAACTATGACAGATTGTTATTCGCGGCACCTACCAGACCATGAAAACATCAACTGCTGAACTGAAGAATTTCCTTGTTTGGACAGCCGTGGCCGGAAGCACCAGTGGTTGACTGTACATGCCAGCACAAAGCGCTGCATTGGAAAGTGAGAAGCGATCGTGGAAGGAGAAGTCCCTGCTACAGTGGGCAGTGGTGGGCTCAGACCACCGTACAAACCCGGGGCCACACTGAGATGGACTGGCAGCTAAACTCGTACTATTAAAGACGGGATCAGTACCAATAACTAATGACAAATACACACATGATTAAAATGTAAGTAGTTGTGAAATATTTAATTCAATGTGATGCATTTCTTCTGGTTCCCACTCCAGCGTTCTCCGTCGAGGAAAGGGTGAGCAGACGAATGACTCATTTGCATTCACGCAAAAGGCACAGAAACTCTGCTGATCCGAAAAGGGCAGCTCACAAAGGCTGAAACCGAAGCTGTAAAGAGTATTTCTTGGGTTTTTTTGACCAATACAGGTCACAGAAATATTATTTAGAATATTCAGAATCGTACAGTTTTTTTTAAAAGATGTAGTATTTCTCCTTTAAGTTTTATTCTTTTAGTCTATTTCATATCTCCATGTTTCCCCCCAAATCCATATATACCTCCGTCTATTCCTACTTCTGGCTTTCCTTCCCTTTTTGTTCCCCTTTCCTGCTTTAACCTCCTTTGCTTTCCTTGTTCCACCGCCTTGATCTTCGCTCCCCTCAAAGACCCTCCATAACTAACACGCTTGTCAAAATTTTCTATAATTTGCTTTAAAAAAATAAAAAAATGGTATAAAAATCAAAGATAGTGAAAAAGATGACAGAGGGCTGAAATAAGGGGTGCAAAGGGAGTGTGTTTATGTCTGTGTGTGTTGGTGAAGGAAACAGGAGAGGTAAAACAGGAGGAGGGGAGGCGGACGACGTTATGCTGGGAGGCAGTGTACTAAATTGTTCAATTTTTACAGGTAATCTAAATGCTAACTAGAGGCAACTTATCACCAGAATGGATTTCCGACCATCTGTTCAAATAACAGGGGATTTGTCCGATGGCAAGCACAAGAATGGGATGATGGTGGAAAGATTAGACAACGGTGACAGGAATGCCGGGTGGTTAAAAAAAAAACTAAAAAAGAAAAGAAAGAAGGAAAAAATGTATTTTGTGCAAACAAGAACAGATGACGCCCTTACAATTACACCTGTCAGGAGCTCCACAAAGCAATCGATCTCTGAGGCAGCCAAGCGACCCCTCGCACTCTCTCCCCTACTTCATAGCAAAATTATTTTCTCTCTTTTCCTTCGTTCAGTCTACCTCAAGTTCTAACTGTATTATCCCTATAATTCATATGCTTTTACATCATAAATGCAAACAGTTTTAAAGGAGAAATGTTGTTTTCTTATGTGACAAGGCGATGTTAGATTTTCCACTCTCTGGAATGAGAAAAAGAGGGATGAGAAGAGGAGGGAGTAAAAAGCAAATAGAGGGGGAAGTAGAAAGGATGAAGAAAGAAAGGAAGAGTAACAAGTGAGTGTAGAGTGAAGGAGATAAAGGGAACGTATACAAGGAACGTAATTCTAGGGCGATGGTGGTGCAGTAGGAAAGGAAGAGAAGAGGAGACAGCTGAAAAAGGCAAAGAAAAGGAGAGCAGAAAAAGGCCAGTTGATGGCAGAGGAATGAGGAGATGATGGAGACAAGGTGATGCAGAAAAGGAGGAGAGACAATTAGAAGACAAAAGAAAAAGCCAAGCAAAAAGAGTGAGACGTTGACAGCAGTAAAATTAATCAGAGATCAGAATTAAAAGGGGATAGAAGGACGAATAATAAACGAGACAGACAATGAGTGAAATGAAAAGGGGGGACCAGGAAGAGGGTGAATATCGGGGTGACAGAGCGTGCAGTTTACCGGCTCAGGAGGCGTTCTCAGGCTACTGGCCAATTGGCTCTCGTTCTCTTTGTCTTTTAGACACTAGACCCATCGCTTCTGCTCTGTCTGTAAGAATGTTTATTATATAGGATCTTAATCTGAAAATACTTATAGAGAGAGAAATACTTCTGCTTCCTAACCTCTCTAATATATCATTAACGTCACAATAAACTGTTCAGAATTTTGAATCAAGTATTTTGATTGCTAGTAAGGTAAAAGATTGGAAAGGAAAGTAAAAAGGTATAACAAGGTGTGAGCGAGAGAGAGAGAGAGACAGATACAGAGAGAGAGAGAGAGAGACTGACAGAGAGAGAGAGAGAGAGAGAGGGAGAGAGGGAGAGAGTGAGAGAGAGAGAGAGATAAGAATAGAGCGTTAGATGTTTATAGAGTCTAGCTTCAGATCTATATGACCTCTACATCTATCTATATAATCTATTCTTCTCTCTCTTCTCTAGATCTAGTACTCTATTACTTCATAATCCAATACTGTGCAGAGGAAATAGAGCAGAGCTGGACATCCTTGACATATACTGACTCAATACCAAGACCTAACACTTTATCATCTGCAGGTACCTTCACTTGCAAGCCTGGCAATGTGCGCCTGGGTGTGTGTGTGTGTGTGTGTGTGTGTGTGTGTGTGTGTGTGTGTGTGTGTGTGTGTGTGTGTGTGTGTGTGTGTGTGTGTGTGCGTTTGCATGTGCGTGTGCGTGTGTGCGTGCACGTGCGCGTGCACGTGCGTGTCCCCGGGCACTGTGAGGATGGGCAGTAGTTATTAACCTGCTGCCCAGTTTCTGTCATGGCTACTTCGTACCTCTGAGCAAAGAAGCTGAGAGTATGTGAGAGCATCTAATGTGGATGTACTGTTTCTAAGTGAAGTTATTACCAGAGTCAAAGCCACACAAATTGCAAAATGAACACTACTAAAACAATAACAATGTTAGTGTGTACAAGTGTATCTGTGTAATTGTACAATATGTGGTAACGTGTAAAAGTATGTAGATAATTAGTTTCATTTAGTTGATCTTATTTTCAGCAGTTACTTCGAGGACTGTCTGTAGCCTCGTGCTTCCAGGTGTCACTGGTGAGTTCACCACGTCTCTCCGCCACACACTTCCATCCATAGACCACAAACTCAGCGCACTCGAGGTGGCACTCATCAAAGTTTTACACAAAGAATTTCAACAACTTTGCCACAGTCTGGAATACAGCCAACAACAGAAGGATGCTTTTTAAAAGGAAACCAAATCATTTCTATTACCTTAAAGTTAATTAAAGTCATAAATAAAACAGCTAAAGTCATTTCTATTAACTTAAAGTTAATATCTATTAACAATATTCCAGTAAAAATGGGCAATATTTACGGTCCTAACATAGACGATCCCTTGTTTTTTCATTCATTTTTTCCAACCATTTCAGAAACGTCCAGCTGGAGGTGATTTTATTACAGTACTCAACCATCAATAGACAGATCCAGTAAAAGGAGAAATAAATGAAGTTGGCGATCCACAGATTAGACAAAAGAGCTCGGGAATGATTTTGGTCTTGCCGATTGTTGGCGTACAACATCCAGCAGAGAGTTCACAGTTTTCTCATCCATCCATCACACTCATTCACACATTGATCTTTTTCTGACTTGTAACTCGATTATGTCAGAGATCTCGGACTCCAAAATTCATTCTATCATGATCAGCGACCACGCTTCAGTTGCTTTCACCTGGAATCAACCAGGCTGGGTGGGACTTTAATACGTCTCTTCTCGAAGAATTTAACAATATTTTGAAAAAGAGTCGGCATCCTTCCTGGACATAAATGATTCCCCCGAGTCATCACCCACGGTACTATGGTAACAGGTAAGGCAGTAATACGAGGTAAAATCATATCATACAGTCTTTATAAAAAGAAGAAAGAAGAAAAGGAAGAAGAACCTAAACTAGAACAAATTATTAAAAAACTTAAAATACTAAGTAGAAATAACCCGACTGAAAAAAACCCCTAAATTCCTGATTCAGAGACTCCGACAAGAAAAATGTCACCATGACAATAAATCAGGTGGATATTTGGCTGATCAAATCAAACGAACCAAAGAAAAAGCAATGACTCCCACTATCAAGGTCTCAGCTGGGAAGCTGACCAACTCACTTTAAGAAATCAATAAAATATTTGGAGAAATCTATGCTAAATTTACTCATGTGAGAATGACCCAGGACAGGAAGCTATCGGCTCATTTTTCAATAGCATTGAGCTCCCTCAACTTAAAGAACAAATGAACAAACTGGATGCACCATTTACAGAGAATGAACTGGTAGCTGCCGTGGTGGCATGCCAAATAACAATCCTCCAGGTCCAGACGGCTTCCCTCCTCAATTCTACTAACATTATTGGAATATCTTATGTCCACTACCTATCAGAGCAATAACTGAAATAAAACAAAACTCCAGATGTCCAAAGCATATGAACACACCAGTTATCTCACTTCTCCAAAAACCCAACCTGGACTTAACGCTTCCATCAAATTATTGTCCAATCTCTCGTATTAATGTCGATTTAAAAATCATTAGCAAAGCTCCAGCTCACAGGATTGAAAAAGTAACCCGTTACATATTCCATCCGGACCAAACTGTTTTTATTAAAGGAAGACACGTCTCCTGAAACACGCACAGGCTATTTGATGTAATTCATTAGTCAGCTTTACAACAGGAAGATGCTATCATCTCCACTTTAGATGCAGAAAAAGCTTTCGATGGAGTCAATTGGAATTTTCTCTTCACTACATTGCAAAAATGTGGTTTTGGAAAGTAATTTTTTAATTGGATCCAGACCCTGTACAAATCACCTTCAGACACGGTGACCAGCAATGGTATTACATTACAAAGCTTTAGATCACATGGGGGAACTACACAAAGATGTCCACTCTTCCCTTCTTTCATCATTATATTTATTGAACCCTTAGCAGCAGCTATCTGTCAGAACCTCTATATAACAGAAGTCTATACGCATCAAGCCCAACGCATGATCATCCAGAACATTTTCAACACCAAAATACAAAAGCCAGCATCTGTGATGGTATGATGGTGTGTTCATGCCCATGGCATGGGTCATTTTCACATCTTTGAAGGCACCATAAATGCTGAAGGGTACACACAGGTTTTGGAACAACCAGTGCTGCCATCTAAGCAATGTCAAGCAAGAATGGGACAGAATTCCACCTGCAAAGCCTTGGCAATTAGTGTCCTTAGTTCCTAAATGATTGAGTGCTGTCCAAAGGAAAGGCGATGTAACACAGTGGTAAACAGGCCTCTGTCCAGCCTTTTTGGATCAAATATAACATGAGAGAGTATTTGCAAAAACAATAACGTTATCAGTGTGAACATTAGAAATATTATAGTGAAATATAGGTTAAAAAGGATAGTCAAGTCATTGTATACTGTTTTTTGTGTTTTAAACAACGTCCCGAGTTCAATGGAACTGGGGTTTGTAGTACCAAATAAAAATGTGTGACTGGATTGCCAAATATATTTTTATTTGGTTATTGAGTCCTGTTCCTGGGAAGAACAGGTTTCTACAATAATTCATTCATAAAACGTTCACAATAGCATGAATGTGCCCAGAAATATTTCTGCTTTACATTTACTTGCGCTGAACGTTTCAGTTGTCATCTTTCATTGGCCAGCTTTCCTTATCTACTCATTAATAATAACAATAATAATAATAATAAAAGAGCAAGTGGTTACACCAGTTGACATGTTTCACTAAATGTCCGAAACCTTGAATAAGCCAAGTTTAAACTTTAGTGTTTTATTTTTTTTATAATAGTATTATACAAAACAACAAGTTATCGTCAGTAGTCACTTCAGGACAGGACAAATTGTTGGGATAGAGTGATCTGACCCCCCAGTGTGCTCCTCTGTTTTCCTCTTCCCTCTTGTGTTTCGTCTGTGGTCCATCCGGTCTGTCGCTGGTTTCCCAGGATTGTGGGTGTGTCCTCCGATCCAGGCAGCCCCCACACACCCATCCAGAATCTACTCATCAGGCTAACGACAAAACCCTGGTTGATTCAGTCTCTGTGGTCTGAACCTCACAGCCAACTTATCTATGTAGTTTTGATTTTCAATAATGCCTTTTTCAATTCTCATCTGTTGTCTCAGCTTTTTTGTGCTAATGTGTGTGTGTTTTTGAGAACCCTGTTTTTTTATTCTCAGCATCCCCCACAGCTCTGCGTTCACTCACTATTTTGTTAGGTTCAGACACAAAACTATTCTGTTAAGGTTTGGAAAATCACAAATTTGGCTAAAATACATGCTTGCAGGACCCTGATAGCTCACTTGGTTGAGCAGGCACATCATATACCAGTCCAGGTTGACTCCCAGCCTGTGACTCTGCTGCGAGTCTTCCCCATCTCTGCCCTACAGTTCCTGTCAAACTACTTTCAATAAAAGGTCAGTAGAACCATAAAATCTTTAAAAAATAGAAACAAAAAAAACCCTCTTTTATAACGTACTTCAAAGTTCATCCACCCATCCATCGATATTCTATTCCTGTTTTTTCCTTTGCGGGGTCACAGTGGTCTGTTGGAGCCCATCTTGACTCATTTTTTTTTTTTTTTTTTTTTTTTTTTTTTTTTTTTTTTTTTTTTTTTTTTTTTTTTTTTTTTTTTTTTTTTTTCTTTTTTTTTTTTTTCTTTTTTTTTTCTAGGGCTCATCAGTTTACTTTGGACAGGCATCCTTAAAGCAGTCAAGTCAAAGTCCCACATCATCTGAGCCCCACTTTTTTTTTTTTTTTTTTTTTTTTTTTTTTTTTTTATAATTATCCCCCGTGCATAAGTGAAAGTGAAGGTGATAGTGTCCCACACCAATCCTCTCAACAGCCCATTATTCATCTCCACTAATCCTGAACTCTGTCAAAGAGGACCAACAAACACAAACAGCAAAGTGCAAAGAGAAAGGAGCGGAGGGTAGTGGTGGATGTTGTGTTATTTATGATGATTCAGTGATGTGTGTGTGTGTGTGTGTGTGTGTAGTGTAGTGTGGGTGAGTGCATGTTGTTGTGTTGGGTGTAACACCCCAAGATGATCAGGAGCTGAGAGATTCAGAGTTAAAGAACCACAGCTGGCAGTGATGTTGACCTTCCACACCAGCTGGGCAGCTGCTCATGATAACAATCACATTTCAAGTTGGACCACCGCTGGTGCCGGTGTGTTGGGTCCAGTGCAGTGCAGCAGCCCTCCCCAGGTGTTCGAAATCCCCCCCTTCAGTTACCATATACCGGTCCAGCCCCAGCAGGTCACAGGACGCCCGGCCGAGGGCCGCCTACGTTGTCCATGACGGCAGAGCGGGGAAAGCAGCTCAGGAGCCACAGGCGGACCGGTCAGCCGGACCGATACATGCCAGCAGCCACGAGAGTGAGTAATGGGTGGAGCCGGGGACCCCCCCACCCCAATCATCCTCCCCGCCACTCGGTCCGGGAGAGGGGCGGGCCTCACCCCACCCCGACGGCAGGAAGCCGAGCGGAGGAGAGACAGACCCGCAGGACGGGGTCCAGGGCCGCCCCGCGCCGGCCCCCCAGCAGCCCGGGCCACCGCCCCTCCCGGAGGGAGAGCCCAGAGAGGCCAGGCCGGCAGAAGCCCCCCAGGCCGTCCGCCACAGCGCCTCCCCCAGCCCACCGCCCCCCAACCAGCCCCGATGAGCCCCTAGGCCGAGCCCCAGCGGCCCTCCTCCCACCAGATCTGGCCTCTGCCCGGCGGGCGAGACAGGGGAGCGCTGGTTTACCCATGGCAGCCCCAGGTGTCGTTGCTTCCCCCTCCCAGGCCAGCTAGCGCCAGATCCTTGGACCTACACCCTACCCGTGTGTGAACGTGATTTAGATTTAGGCTGTGTTCCGGGTTCCAGATCGGACACAGTGAGTGTGTGCTACCAAACCTGTGCATGTAAACTAAGTGCAGATAAGGTGTGCTAAGGTGCATTAAAAGAAGGGGTGCATTAAAAGGAGGGCACGAGTTGGGGGAGGTATGGAGAGGCGGCAGCGCACTCCTGCCCTGCCGCCTCTCGACCGTAGGGGATGGTATGGAGAGGTGACAGTGCACTCCTGCCCCGCCACCTCTCGTCCCTTATGTGCCCCCAACCAAGCTCGGCACCTCCGGTCCTGTGTCTGGATGTAGTGAGGTGACAAGTGCCCCTGTGTGGTTGTGCTCTTGTCTAGTGATGTGTATTTAAAAAAGGATTGGCAGGAGCTTAGCCTGGGAAGGGGAGGGGGGGAGTTGTTGGTACTCCTCCCCCCCGTCCCACCAGCAAGACAAGGGCAGAGCCCCATGCAGCCACAGGGGCCGCAGCCCAGGGATCCACAGGACAGCTCGAGGGGTAGCAGTCCAGGCAGGGAGCCACGACGACCACCAGGACCCCCCCCGCCGGTCCCAGCTCCCCGGGGCCCCCCCCCAAAAGAGCGACAGCAACCCGAGGGGCCCGGAGGCCACCACAGCCCGGCCCCAGAGCCAACCCCAGGCCAGTCCCCCCCCCCTCGGCTCCCCCACCCCCCGGGGCAGGCGGGCACCCCCCCACCCCCCGACCGACGGCAGCAGAGGAAGGGAGCGGAGGCGGTCCCAGCCCCCCCCCAGACCAACTCTCCGGGGCCAGGTGGCCTGCAGCGGTGCACCGCCAGTACCCCCGCACCTCCCAGCACTCCCCCAACCCCCAGTCCGGGAACGCAGGGGACCACCACTGACGGCGACCCGCACCCTCAGTAGCTGAGCAGGCACATGGCACCTTTGGGTTAGGGAGGTCATCTAAAGTGATTCCATTACCTGCGGTGATAGACCAGAGGTTTATAGTACATCAATTTCTCAATTAGAATAGATCGTAAAGCTATTCTGTAAAATATAATATATAATGGAATGTGCAGAGATCCAGGCCCAGTATTTCATTTTATTTTAAAATGAGCTAGAAAAGGTTTCCAAGTATCAGTAAAAGCTGCTAATTTGCTTTTATTAGTAAATGTTATTTTTTCTAGTGATATATATTCTATTATGAGGTTTATCCAGTGACTGATGTGTAAACAGGTTTTAGATTTCCAGTTAAGGAGAATTACTTTCTTGGCAATAGTTAGAGAAATTAGAACTGGATTTCTATATTTAATTGGGAAATTGTCAAGTTCTTGAAAGTTACCCAGTAAACATAATGACGGAGATAAAGGGACTCTGCAACTTAAAATCGTTGATAGTTTTTCTGTCACTGTTGACCAGAAGCCATAGACAGGAAGGCAGGACCATGTGGCATGATAATAATCATCTGTGTTACCCAGGGTGCACTGGGGGCAGATATCTGTGTTGACTAGACCCATTTTAAACATTGTCCGCTGTGTGATGTGAGTCCTGTGTATTACTTTATACTGAATAAGTCGTAGATTTGTGTTTTTTGTCATAGAGAATATATTATTACAGATGTCTGTCCAAAGGTCGGGGTTGAGAGTAGTTGTTAGGTCGTTATTCCATTTGGTTATTGGGAGGGCTAGTTCCGTGTCGTTACTGGATATAAGTTTGTAGATTCTAGAAACCAGTTTTTGGACCTTTGTGATTTTTCTTACTTCTTCAATAAATAGTGAAGGTTCTAGTAAGTCACAGTTGATCTCTACTTTTGATTTGATTGCAGATTTTAGTTGTTGATAATGTAGAAACTGTTGTTTTTTAATACCAAATCTCTGAGCTAACGAATCAAATGATATAAAGTGGCCGTCAGTGAAGAGATGATGGAGATGAGTGATACCTTTCTTTTGCCATGATGGGAAATAAATAGGTTTCTTGGATATCAGAAAGTCAGGATTGTGCCAGATTGGAGTTAATTGACAAGGTGTTAAGGAAGACTTTGTAATCTTTATTGTCTTCCACCAGGCTTTCAGAGTTGAGTTGATTGTGGGGTTTTCAAAAAGAGGCATCTTCTTTATCGATGTTGAAAGAAATGGTAAGTCAGAAATAGGGATATCCTTGCATTGGTTTTGCTCCAAGTTTTTCCATGAGCTGTGGTTTTCTGTTTGGATCCATTTGATTAAATACTGCATTTGAGTCGATAGGTAATAATATTGAAAATTCGGGGCTTCTAGGCCTCCTTTTGATCTCTGTTTTTGTAGTGTCGCTAAACTAATCCTGGGCTTCTGATTTTTCCAATAAAACTTTGTTACCAATGAGTTAATTGAGCTGAACCATTTATCAGTGGGGGTAACTGGGAGTACTGAGAATAAGTAATTCATTTGTGGTAATATCTTCATTTTAACTGAGGCTATTCGACCCATTAGTGAAAGTGGAAGGTTTGTCCATCGTTTTAAATCTTGTGTTATTTTATGGAGTAGAGGGATGTAATTTAGATTGAATAATTCTGATAGTCTGGAAGAAACATTAACACCCAGGTATTTAATGTTGCCAGTTCTGAATGGCAAAGAGTTATTTTGAGTTGCAGAGTCCCATACACTGTCTGAAAGTGGTAGTATAATTGATTTTTTGCCAATTTATGGTATAATTTGAGATTTTTGAAAAATTATTAATGGTATTCAAAGTCTCTTGTATAGATTTATTTGGATCCTCTAGATATAGTAATACATCATCAGCATAAAGGCTTATTTTGTGTTCCATCTTGACTCATTACAGGCAACAGGCGGGGGTCCACCTGGACAGGTCACCAGTCCATCCCAGGGCCACATACAAAGACAAACAACCAATCACACTCACACTCACACCTACGAGCAGTTTAGAATTATCCATCAACCTAACATGCATGTTTGTGGACTGTGGGAGGAAGCAGGAGTACCCAGACGGAACCCATGGTTGCAACCTTTCCCCACTGGGGAAAGATTGCTTTTGTCACGCTTTTTTGGGTTTATGTTCCAGTTTTATTGTGAAAGAAATATTATGAAAGTCTGTGTCCTGGTGTTTTAGTTCTGTCTTGACCTTCCTTGTTCCCATCTACCCTGATTGTTTCCAACTGTGTCTCGTCAGGTCCTGTGTGTATATCTTGTCTTGTTGTTCCTGTGCTCCTTGCTGGTCCGTACTGACTGTTTCATCCTGACTGTTTTTCTGCTGTCTGTTTTCACATCATGTTTCACGTCATAGGTTCATGACGGAACCCTGGAACAACTGTCTTCTGCATCTGGGTCTTACCTCACCTAGTCATGACAGAACGGACCAGCCAGCATGGAACCAGCAGGAGAGGGTATTACTTTTTTGGAGTATTCCGCCAGAGGGCGGATAAAATGAGGAGGAGTCAATTCTGAGGAACTTGCCTGGCCTTTGGTGGCCGTAAGAGCATTTAAGACCAATACAAGCAACAATGGTCTCCTGTCCCTGTTCCCGGGGTGCTCCGAGACACACCCCACCATGTCCCTGTTCCCGGGGTGGTCCCAGACACACCCCACCATGTCCCTGTTCCATATGTGGTCCCAGACACACCCCACCATGTCCCTGTTCCCGGGGTGGTCCCAGACACACCCCACCATGTCCCTGTTCCCGGGGTGGTCCAAGACACACCCCACCATGTCCCTGTTCCCGGGGTGGTCCCAGACACACCCCACCATGTCCCTGTTCCATATGTGGTCCCAGACTCTGCCCTTGCCACAGTCACAACCCCAGGCACAACCACAGCCAAAGTTTCTACCTACGCCACGGCCACAGCCAAGGTCTCTGCTCAACCTCCTCTTCATTAGTCATTATATTTATTAAGCCTTTAGCAGCACCTAGCTGTCCGAACCTCCACATTCCAGGAATATGTACATATTGAGCGCACCACAAGATCAGCCTACATCTTGATGACTCTTTTAAGAAAAACTCAACAGGCCAGCCAGGGATTTGAATCAGGACCTTTTATTTTCATGCATACTTCATACTGCATCAATTTGGTTGTCCATATTCTTATATGGAAAACTACTGTATTATAATAATGCTCCATTAGTTCTAATTTGAAATCTGGGCCTATTAAAATTTGTTGTTTTTTTTCCATTGTAGATCAATAACTTTTCTCTTCTGAACACATATATCAACAACTTAGATAAGGTGGGTTTCAATTACAGTTTCATAAAACAAAAGCAACATTGATATTGTGACAAAGGAGCCTCTGCAGAGAGTTGGTGTTTCCATTGAACTGTGGTTTTCTCTGTAAGAGCGTAAGTCTCCTAGTTTTCTTTCCACATATCCCCTTAACTCTCCCTATTACATCCTGCAAGACTTGTTTTTAAACACAAAGACTGTGAAGAAGATAGACAAAACATCCTTAGTCTTGGACAAATTACTGCAATTGTTGCTACTGCTATTGAGGAAATATTCAACAGCAGATGAAGGTAGCAGCTGATCATTTAAAAGATTTTTCAACACCTTTGAAGTGCAGTAATGCATAATGATTAAGCAGTGTTATAGCACAAATACATTGTATTAATGAGGCCAAAAACAGCTGAAAACTAGATTCGGATTACTTTAGATTGACGGACTACGTCACATCCAGCATTGCCAGAGATGTGCAAATGGGAAAAAAGTGTTTCCATCACTTTCTGTTTCTGTTTGAGCTATTTAGGTTTTGCGCTCCTTTTATGGATTTCCTGCTTGCTGATGGTGACGTAACAAATAGAGACAGAGTCCTGGCTCTCTGGTGCTCTCCAGCCACTGCAAAACAAAGCCAGTTCTTTGTAGAACCTGTTCGGAAGAAATCGTAAAATAAAACAAAAACAAAATGCTTTTTAGCTGCTTTTTTAAAGAGATTACAGAGTCTACAGATCTGAGGCTGAGAATAAGGGAATTCCAGAGGGAGGGAGCCACTGCTGCAATGACTGCACTGTTTGCATGCTTTTTTTTAAACCATCAATAAGTGAAAATTATTCATATTCATCATCACTGTCAAATAATAACACCATTAGTAATATCAACAAAACAATTTACAAAGTGTTAATGTTACACTTAGACCTGGCTATCAGTTTTGTACAAATGGCCATACTAACATTATTTCTAATCTTCATTTCTGTTGGGATAGTCACAAGCCTTAGGGGTCACAAGCCAGTGTCTTTGTGAGCCTGTCCCAAACCCTGATAAATACATAACATTGTGTCATGAAGGACATCCAATGTAAAACTTACGCCAAACTAAACATGCCAGTTTCAAGACCTATTAATGCCATTTCGTATCAGTCGAGCCCCAGGCTAACAACAATCAGCATCAGCGCTCTTCACCTCCTGGGTGCCGATGAAATTGGGCTGGAGTTAGTTGAAAGAGGGTGAAGAAGAAAGATGAGTCTGAAGCAAAAAATGAATTGAAGGTTTGGTGTTTAATATTTCTGAAAGTTCATGCTTTCACAGGTGGGATATGAGTTAGAAGAGAAGGAAAAATTCTGGAGTGAGGTACATGAAATGATGGAGAGTATCCCCAGAGAAGTAAGAGTGGTGATTGGAGCAGACATCTATGGACATGTTGGAAAGGCAGCAGAGGTGATGAGGAAGCGATGGACAGGTTTGGTATCCAGGACAGGAAGGCAAAAAGACAGATGCTGGTAGACTGTAAAAAGGATGGTAATGGCTTTAGTGAATACTTTCTTCCAGAGGAGGCAAGAACCTACAATGAGGTATAAGAGTGGAGGCAGGGGCACACAGGTTGACCATATCATGTGTAGACGATGTAATATGAAGGAGATTAGTGACAGTAAAGTAGCAGTAGGGGAGGATGTAGCCAGAGAGCAGTTAATGTACAGGAACATGCAGGGTAAGGTGAAGGTAGAGGTGGCAAAGGCCAGACAAAGGGTGTATCATGACTTGTATGATAGGTTGAACAGGAAGAAGGGAGAGACTGATATATGCAGGATGCTGAGGCAGAGTGACAGAGATGATGAGCATCAGACGGGCATCAGGCCAAGGTGATTAAGGACAGAGGTGAAAATGTATTGACAGGTGCCTGAAGTGTGATAGCAAGGTGGACAGAGAACTATGAAGAGTTGATGAATGAGTAAAATGAAAGCAAGTGAAGTGCAGAAGAGCTGACTGTTGTGGTCTAGGAAGGAACTAAGAGTAGGAAGACTAAAGTGAGGAGGCCACTGAAGAGGATGAAGAGTGTAAAGGCAGATGTGTCTATGGAAAGAGGAAGAACTAAGAGTTTTTTACAGGACAAGATCTTAGAGAGTGAGAGCATGCCAGAGGAATGGAGGCAAAGTGTGATAGTGCCAATTTTTAAGAACAAGCGAGACATGCAGAGTTGTGGCAATATGCTAGAGTGGTGCAGGATATGTATGGAAGCTGTAAGACAGTGGTGAGGTGTGCTATAGGTGTAACAGAGAAGTTCAAGGTGGAGGTGGGACTGCATCAAGGATCAGCTCTGACCCCCTTCTTGTTTGCTATGGTGATGGACAGACTGACAGTTGAAGTCATATAGGAATCTCCATGGACTATAATATTTGGAGAAGACATAGTGATCTGTAGTGCAGGCAGGGAGCAGGTGAGGGAACAACTGGAGAGGTGGAGGTTTGCCACCTGTGAGGCACGGTGAAGCTACAGGGAGCAGAGATAAAGAAGTTGGAGCATTTTAAGTATTACGGTTCAATACTTCAAAACAAAGGGCAAATGTGAAAAGAGGTGGGAAAGCATGTGGCGGAGAAACGTGTCAGGAGTGAAGTGTGATGAGAGTATCTGCAAGAACGAAAGGAAAGTACAGTCTTCACTGAAAAAAGGAAACTGGCCATCACTTGGATACATGAAGTTGTTCCGCTCATGTTGGAATGAAGCGAGTCAATAATAATAAATGTTGAACATTGTGATGCCACACGCGATTTTGTCTTGCATGCTTTGGATTGTTGGCAGAAGAAGGCAACCATCTCAGTCAAAGCCAACGGTTTGCAGTAAGCCCTCCACCTTTGGTCAGTGAGCCTTGATTTCCTTATGAATATTTAAAAAATCTCAGCCAAATGTAGTTTAATGTCTTGAGAGTCACCATGTAACATGAAAGTTAAATAAGGGAGCTTATTTGCTGTTTCATTTGAATTTGTGCCGTTTTATTTCATTTTGTTTTTTGAGCAGGAGCCATTAATGTCAAATTTAACTTAACTCTGCAGGGCTCCTAACACACTTTGGTCTTCTGTGTGATTTGGTTTGCCGACTGACTCTTCAGTTACATTATGTGTTAACTGCATTGCAGCGTTGGAGAGCTTTGGCCATCAAAGAGTCTCTGCTAAAGTCATCGGCAGAAACATGTTACTTACTTCTCCCTCCCCTTATTCTTTCCATTTTTCTTCTGTTCTGCTGCAGATTGCGAGACAAAGTCAAGTCCGCATTTCACCTGGAATCAGCTGATGGATTGTGGGTTCAAGTCTTTGTGGTGAGAACAGTATGTTGTATTTGCTCCTAAAGTTGCCGTAATTATAATACATTACAGATTTTTTTTAATCATTAGGCACCTGCATGCACACACTGGCCACCTCATTAATACATCTGTGAAATCTAACCTCTGCCATAGATCAGACAGATGACTACTGTAATTAGTTTAGCTGATGTGCTTACTTGAGTGGACTATCTTGTGTTTCTGAGTGTTTCTGATATTGTGCCCCAGTTGTGTGTGGGAGCAAAATAATTGGAAAATGTCCGCTACAGTACAGCCCATTACTATTAAATATATTAACTCTAAGTATAGTTATCATTTATCTAACTCTTTGCAGTCAACAACCCTGGCCCACATTGGTTGGCCAGTACGTAGTTGAGGGAATCCTCATTAGACTTAAAGGTTCACTCTCATACTGTTGTTTATACCTTCCCTTTGCTGTTCTCTGCTCGAAACAATGATTCAAGACTGATTTTTTTCATCAACATGAATCTGTCTTTGTTTCCACTTTACAGTGAAATGTGCTAGAAGTGTTCCAGTGACATATTCTTATTGACCAAAGGATTTTAAACCAGGAATGGTTGTATCAGCCAACCTTGCTTCCCCAGAATCTGCTTCCAATATGTCTGATGCTGACATTGGTAAGGATGCTAGGCCAGGTAGCAGTGCTGATGCTCTAAATGACCTCCCAGATGTAATTGAGCACAGTTTGGCAGCAGCTTTGTTAAAATCAGAACATTTTTCTAATGTGCCAAGCAGAGCAATAAATAATTTTGAAGGCGATCTAGTGGACATTTTTCAGAAGCACAAGCTCCAAGTTGACAGAGCTGTCACAGAGGAAATAATCTTCTCTCTGTGCTCAGCAAATCCTCTAAATGAGGCAGCAGAGAAAGGTGGGCCTTTGAGTTCTGCATATCAATGTAAGCAATATTACTAGGCAAAGATTAACGTTGTTGAACCAGCTGAATATATTTTGGATGCAAAAGAGAACAAAACATTACAGTATATCCCCATCCTAGAATCCCAGCAAGTGCTGCTGAGTAGCAAAGATTTTGTGGACTAGATAATTAGTAATCACAAAAACCAAAGGGAGACAAAGACAGCAAAATACATTTTGTACAGGTCTTATAAGGATGCTCTGCATTGTAAGGAAAATAGTCGTCAGGGACAGACCTAAGTTTATCCTAACTTTGTATGCTGATGACTTTGAGGTCTGTAACCCTTTGGGCAACTCCTGCAAAACCCATAAACTTTGTGCTGGGTATTGGTACTGTATAACCTACGCCCAGGGTCTCACTCTAGTTTATACTCAGTTTTCCTGACCTTTTTGTGCAAAATGTAAATGTAAAGTCATTTGGCTATAACAAGGTTGTAGAGCCAATAATACATGACCTGAGGTCTTTAGAGGGTGATGGCATTTTTGTCCCAACTGGACAAATCACTGAAGGGTACAGTGCAGACTATTGGTGCTAGAAATTTAGGAGCACGCAGTATAGCAGGCTTTGTGGAGAACTTTACAGGCCCCTTCCTTTGTTGTTTTGTACACCACCAGCTTCAGACATTCAATGACATGAGGTTGTGTCAGGAACTTTCAGCCTCAGAACAAAAGACACACATGCGTTTCCACTAGAGTTCAGGATAAACCTGCCAGGCAGGAACCTCTAACAGGGCCGACCGTCTCCTCAGCACCTTCAGCCGGCGTGTCTCCAGCCGGCGTGTCTCCAGCCGGCGTGTCTCCAGCCGGCGTGTCTCCAGCCGGCGTGTCTCCAGCCGGCGTGTCTCCAGCCGGCGTGTCTCCAGCCGGCGTGTCTCCAGGACACTGTAACGCCACACAAGAATCTTTGACTAAAAAAAAAAAAAGCACATCTGACCACCCGGTGGTGGTAATGTGTATTTTTTTGCTGTTTATAAACGGCCAGCCGCACAAAACAAGAAGAAACAGAAGGATGCAGCAGAAAGAGCAAGAGAAACACAAACAATGGGTGCTACTTTTTTTTTTGTTTTTTTAAATTATTATTATTATTTTTAAAAAAAAAACTGAGGTCGTAGCAATTGAGATTAAAAGAAACCCCCGCCGGACTTCTATATTGGTATAATATTGCAACAAGACAATCTAGTTCAACGATGTAAAACAGATCGTTGAACTAGTGGTTGCCGCAGTTCGCAGTGACGAGTCTATCACTCACCTTGAGGGCAAAGTTTCAGATCATTGACGAAGGGATCAAGAGGTGTTTCCTAACAAAACATTGGTGCCCAAACACCACCACATAGAACATTACCCACAACTAATACAGCTTCTTGGGCCTCTCATGGGACTTTGGACCAACAGTTTTTTGTTGTTTTTCTTTAAGTTATGAAACATACCAGTTGCTTTAAAAACAAACCTCTGTCTACGGCTGTGAAACATTACTTTATAACTGGATACCACTGGGTGCCAACCAGTGCTGGCTGTGTCAGATGCATCCACGGTCTCATTAGATGATTTGAAGGAAGCAAACACAAGCTGTTGTGGAAGTCTCTGAACTGGTTGAGCATTGGCTGCCTATGTAGTTGGGGGTGTGTGGATGGTGACCTTGAAGGAATCAATCTGTGTCTTTATGTTAGATGCTGTAAAAATCATTGTGCCTACAGGGTCATACAGGCTTTAAAAGGAGGCCCAGAGTTCTCATGGATACACAATCCAGCTAAAGCTATTAACTTAAACAAACCATTTCTAGATTTTGAAATGGTTTGGAATTGTTATTATATATTATTTTTAATATGCATGGCTGTGGGCTTTGTCCTTACTTTTTGCCGCCTCTATCTCCCTCCTCTTTTTCTGCTTCTCTCCTCTTCAGATCGTAGAGGACTGGCGACGCACAGTGCACACCATGGTATGGCAGGCAGGTATAGTTTTGATGTTAGAAGTGTCTTCCAAAATCTGTTGGCTGTGCCGGTATTTAAAAAAAATTCATGTTCAGGTAATCGCGGAGTTTAAGCGCTCAAAGTGAAGGTTTAAGTGTATATGCATTGCATCAGGTCAGTAAAAGATTCATATTGATCCACTTCAATCACGCCTTACATGTCCCACTGTGAGACATGCATCATTTTAATATATTCTCTAGACTTTTTAATTATTAATGTGGCAAGGGGGATTCCAGTGCTGAGATTAAACCAAAAACCTGTCACACAAAGGGTCCAAACAGTCCACTTTATCCCCTACTATGAAAGTGAAAAAGCAGCCATTTGACCCCGACTCTGCCACAGAGCAAAAAAAAAAGTTTCTCTTACATTAAGGGTCACACCAGTGTGAAAACACTTCAAATTTGTGATTCTAGCTTTAAAAAGGAAGTTCCACCATCTTCCATCTACACTGTGTGGACCCTGGGCTGTATCCCCTGGACTGGGATACAGCCCTGGGATACATTCCTGGACTATGACAAGTCCAGGTTAATGATAGAAATCACCCAGGAACATAAAGAAAACTTCCAGAAAAAATGGAGGAGAATTCAGTTTTTACATTTGTTTTTGTTAGAAAGAAATTGGCGCAGATGACTCGGAGTTGTGCTGTCCACACTGTGAGGCCTGGCTTCTGGTGGGACAATGTCTTTCTAACAAAAACCAAAGTAAAGTTTGAAGGCTCCTTTTATTTGAGCTAGAAGTCGATATGTCTCTGTTTTAGTTTTTTGTTTGTTTTAATTTAATCTCAGAAATGGCCAATGCCTGGAAGCTTGGCTGGGCGATCTTCGGGGCCAGTTTTTCCCCTCTTCCTCTCTGCTACAGCTTTTCTCACTGGCAGCATTCTTCAATTTTAGCTTTTATTTGTCTTTACAAGTGAAGAGATACTGAGTTGTACATAATGTAAATAGTCCCATCAGACCGTTGGAAATGGGATGTTTAGTTTAATTCAATTGGAGTTAAGAAGTTCAAATGCTTTTAGGAATGCTGTCTTGAAGTAAGATGTCATAGTACCATCAGTGCTCACTGTATCGCTGTTCATACTGGCTCTCCAATAAAACATGCAACTGTTAATTTTTATTATTAATTGGGTTAAAAATGAGTAATGTTAATAGAAAGATGTTTGCCAATCCAGCAATCATGTATTTTAATGTTTATGGTTGCTAACATTTTTGCATTTCAAATCAGTTTAATAATAATTTAATCTTGAGAATAGAGGCCGTAAAGTGAATATTTGTATTGTTCTTGTCCATGTTAGTTACCGGTTACCTTTTTGAAAAGAAAAGGTGTCATTTCTGTGCTGTGATTGAATCAATGAAACACTGAAAAACTGACAACTTGCTGAATGTTCATTTGTTTTTCAGTAGAGCAGTAATGTCGAGTTCAATTCTTTACTTCTGTCACTACAGTGAAGTGAGACATTTTGTTTTGAAAGGTTACTAGTGGTTCTCTTTTTATACACGCATCTGTTACAAACACACACACACCTTCAAATCCAACTATGCAGCACTTTTCCACAGGTGAAGTGTGAAGGTTGGGGTGTCGGTATGTTTCTAAACAATATCTTTATTTTTTTTTCTCTGTCTACTGCTTTGTTCCGTGACTGGCTGTAGTCTGTAGTCTCTCTCTTATTTGGGACTAAAAATATAATTCCTTATGGATATGGCACAATTGCACATCCAGAATTTAGGGTAAAGCTATCCTTGTCCACACCTTATCCACATCAGCTCATTTCTGTCATAGGGTGAACACTTTCTATTTTCCTTCTTTTAATCCCATTCTTATTTATTACGTTTTTGCAAACCAATAATACACAAAATTACACATATTAACTTCTCCCTCTGCAACTGTAATAGCAGTTAGTTATTTTGTTCACACTCTGCTTCTATGGCAGAATCCACTATTCATTGTTTGCATGCCAGTTGAGCATTTAATAACAAAAAGACTGGCTTGTACTGTTGTTTAAAGTAGTCAGTTGTATTTCTATAGTGCTTTTCTCACCTTGTTGACCATTCACAGTGGTCTAACACTACATTAGCCCATTCCCAAAGCATTTTCTTACTCTGTAGAGATCTACACAGATATTTTCCACTTCAACACAGTCAATGCAGTGATTTTCTATCACACATCCAATCACACACCAGTGAACATGGAGTGTCTTGCCCAAGGGCATTTCAACAAACCACCAGCCATCCCACAGGGCTGCTTTATAATAGGGAACAGCAAGGGAATGCAAACCAAGCTGTGGAGCTCTCAGCACACACTCAAACAGACGGACTCGGTGTCCATCCTGAGCCATACCCTCTCAAGAAATGCCACACACACTACGAGATGGAAAGTCTCACTGACACTTTACATGAAGATCTTAGCCAGTTGAAACCATTCTCTTTATTAGTCAGACATTCCAGTTTATCCACTGTTTTTTAATTCAACTGCCAAAGTTTATTAAGTCTGCATTTTTTGCTATGTACTAAAAAAAACGTAGAAAAGAGAAGAAAAAGAGGAAGGAGGAGGAAATGGTAGAAAATGGAATGACAAGAGGAGGTCTAACAACAGTGCCTGCTTTGGGACTGAGATGGGACTGAAAACCAATCCTCTTTACAGACAGAAAACAAATACTTTTGTGATTTGATGAGCCTGCACATATCCGATCAAACATCAAGATAGAGATCTGAAGTATTATGTTTTCACCATCTCCTTGAATCCACAATTAGTTTCTTCTCCTTGAACATTATTGTGGTTGATGGCTTTTCATGCCTGAATGATCCTGGGAATTATGTTGTAGATTGCCCTTGGCATTCCCAAAGCAAATTGGTCCTCGGGGACAGGTCATATTAAGAGCAAGATACACCCCTATACTCAGATATACTCACATGGGCCAAAAAAGTTTAAAGAATACGTGTCCCTTGTCTGCACATGGGTTACCGGGCTCCCATGCTGCACCCTGACCTGGGGGAGGGGCTCTTTGTGAGAGCCTGGTGGCCTGGACTTTACCCATGGGACATGTTAATGTGCAAACCAAATGCACTACATTTGCCAATTTGCATTGTAGTTTACCCTCACTCTGCAAACCTTTTATCATCTACACATTTCATATTTTTTTATTATGTACAGCACCTTGAATCGTCTTGTTGCTGAAATGTACTATACAAATAAACTTGCCTTGTTAATGAAACAACTAATGTGGGTTCGCCCATCATCTGTTGGAAGGACCACATTAGTCGGGTGTTATGTGGTATGGGTAGCAGCCAAAAGCAAGGGCCTCTTCCCTGAAACAATACTGGCTCTTAGCACATGGACTGTCACCTTTCTGGTGGGTAAGGAACATGACTTCTTGTGCAAAGCTGAGAGGTGCTGATTAAATATAGTTAGGCTTGGCTAAACACACAACACTGGTTCTGGAACCAATCTCCCCGAGAGGGACTGGACCTTGTTCCAGTTGGGAGTTGCTGAAGGTGAGAGGCACCGGCAGACGTGGGATTACTTGTGGCCCCTGGCTCACGGCTTGTGCACTGGAGCTTTACTCAGTAAATGAGAAGGTAGTTTCCCTGCACCTTCAGGTGATCCTATATGTGGTCCTTCTAACCCTCACACAGCCGCTTCCTCTTACTACCACCAGGTAAAAGGTTCCAGAGCCTCCAAGCAGAATAATCACATTCCTTATCAGTTTCATTGTCCAGACTAACAGAATTCTAAACATTCGTCATATTCTCCCTCTTCTCCAAACTCCTGGCACCCCTGGCTTCCCCAAAATACACACAGGAACAAACATAATCATAAGAGCTACAAGAGATACAAAAACACACAAAATACTTTTAATCGTCACTATGATGCACGCAGTACTAAAACCTTCTCAGTGAGTGAAGGAGAACCACAGCAGACACTGCGGAGAGTCTTATCAAGTTATGGAGAGAGGTTTCGGAGATATTCAGCTTTGGTCTCATAAAAAAATGTTTTTGGTCACACATTTTCTCTGATCTCTGTATCGCTCACGATAGAGTTCTGGCTCGATGTGCACTCAAACACACACACAACAGCTGGCATCAGAGTTTACTTGATATTCACACATCATTTGTCATCTGAATGAGATAAAAATTATTGTGTGTGAGGATGTTTGCGCCACTGACCAATACGACTAAAGCCCTGGAGGAATGAGAGGGTGCACATTCACCGCCTCAGTGGAAAATGTGACAGATGTCAACATAGAGTCGCGCACACACACTCAGACACACAAACTAAGTACTTCCATTAAAAAGGTTACAGAACTCAAGGAATCGGACTAAACAGGTGTGTAGTCTTAAAAGAAAGACAGAAAAAGCCTCATTAATTAGGTGCATCAGAAAAAAATACTTGTTCCAGAGTAAAAGGAGCATTGTCAGATGAAGGGACGTACCCATCAGCTGTGGTGGCTGCTGCCTCAGTTTGTGGTTGGTCAAGTCCAGGTTCAACAAAGTTATGTGAAGAGAAGCCGTTGACTTTCATACCTCAGCAGAATAAAAGAAAACAACTCAGGGGATTACAGGGAAGAGGGCGACGCAAACCAGCACAACCCAGTTCTCCTCCTACTGATGGTCGTCACAACTTAACTAACTCATCACACTATTTGAATTCAAGCTTCTTATGGAGGGTTTTCCTCCTCCCCTGACCCCCCTTCAGCAGCAGAAAAAGAGCCTTGATATGGTAAACAGGCGGAGGTATGGTGCTCTTCACCGCCTCCTTTGAAGTAATGTGAGGAGCGGATTACACAGTGAAGCACCCAAGCTGAGATCTGTTTTAACCCGCTTACATCTTATTATATGATTTTAGTGTATTTGATAGTTTTATTTTACTTTAACAAAGGATTACTCATGTCGAGGCGAATCACTTGCCTCAACACGAGGAGATGTTGTCAAAAGAGGAATAAAAAGTAAAAAGAAATGAAGCAAATCAAAAACTGCAGGGAAAAGCAAAGCCGGGATGGTGGTGGGATTTAACTTGATGTAATCTTTGCAGAGAGCAACCTTTTTTGTTCAAAATAACAAATTCCTTTTAAATTAGTTAAAAGGCTTTTTTTCTTTTTGCACAGAATATGACAACCAGTTTTGGATTTAAAACGGGTTAAACTTTCAACTTGCTCTATTGTGTCTTTGCTATATTTTGCATCTGTTCAACTGAATTTGCACTTAATTACCAACAGTCCCACATGATCGCATGTTTGTTGACAACATATGGTGCAGCAAACAAATAAAAAACATGCTTGAAGGAAAAGACTGATAAAAAAGTGTAGCTCTGACAGAGTAACTGCTGTCGAAAGAAGCACCTTGACATCGACCAGAGGTCGGACCGTGAGCTTCAGTCCATGCTGTCTGCCAAGAGTTCACGTGTTACCTCTCCACGGTACACATGACGTTCTCTGCACAGTTGTTGCCAGGCAACGAAGACAACACCCCATGATGATTTCTGGAGGCTTCAGCCAGTCTCAGTGCCTCCCCTTAAAAGGTTTTTCAGCTGATGTTATTTTAAATATCCATCCGTCAGTCCGTCCGTCCGTCCGTCCATCCATCCATCCATCCCTTTTGTCTTTTGTCTCCGTATTCTTTCACATCAGTATGGATGCTGTGCTGCTTGAGGGGTTTATGCTAGTACTTAAGGCAATTTGTGACCTTCGTTATAATGCGTAACTATGACAACTGGATAGATTTTTGCAGGTGGAAGCAGCTGACTGAGCTTTCAAAAGCCCAACTAATTCCAAGACTGAGATCCCAAATTTCCCCTGGATTGATGAGATGTTGTGGCCATAGAGCAGGAATAAAACAGAGAGAAAGGAGGACGAGGTTAAACGTTGGAGGAATGTAAGATCAGCTGTAAAATGGACAAACTTGAAGCACTGATGAGTATGCAGTGGCACTGATACTAATGCAGTTTTATGTAGCAGCATTCCAGGTTCCAAGGCTGCTACCTT